>JBBCBC010000020.1:24945305-25286687 GCA_037126765.1 Stenogyne calaminthoides
AGGTAATATGCAACCATGTAATAATCACCAACTTTTTTGCGATTGGAACATAGTACTCTTGACCTATTGATGTCTGTCACTTTCGATGTCGATAAAAGTACAATGTTGTCTTCCTCGATTGGTTCTTGTCTTGATGAATGTAGACCAACAAAAAATTGACTCTTTTTTAGGTCAATCTCTCCGAATGGGACATCCTTAAACAACACTTAGTCTTGGTTCCTTTTTATGCGCACTTGAATATTTTGGGCAATATTGTATTTCTATAAATGTGCATCTTCCTCAGTTTGGTATGTACTCTAAGCATTCAGGTTTATCTGAGTTCTTGATAACCGAGTCTTGATGTCTTCTCTCGTCTTCATTATCTTTTGAGTCTTGATTATCCTAAAGATTATCCAAACTACATCTATTTGAACTATCTTATACTAAAACCTGACTCGGACTATCAAGATTATCTGAACATGTCATACTTCGGGGGTTTTGGGATCTAATCAAAATTCTTTATTAAATTCATCTCCCAACAATTTCCCCCTTTTTATTGATGCCAAAACCATCTTGTTACATTTAAGAAAACCTAACCTATACTCAGGTTTCAGTAATCTATTTCAACCCAAAATGGCATAACCCAATAATTCCAAACACAGAGGCATATCAAATAGGTAAAGACATGTAAGAATATAATGAGATATTATCTTTGAGCATAAAAGATAAACTTTTCATTGATCAGTAGATAGTCATTACAGCTTACAATGAACTTTCAAAATAAAAGACACATAGAATCAAAGAGTCTTCAATCAATCTTCTTCCACTTCATCATCAGGGACTTCAAGATTGAACATCCCATAGTATCTCCTCTTCAATTCATCCCTCTTCTTGATGATTTCTGGATTGCTCCCTGTCAGTCCCAACTGAACAGCATATTCAGCAACTTCTTTGGCAATTGCAGCTTCATTGATGACTCCTGTGCTGAATCTAGGTGCTGAGTACTTGTACTGACTAGGTGCCTTCAGAGATACATTGTGTTCATCAACTAGATTTATCCACTTCTGTAGATATTCAGGATAAAAAGTCAGCAGATATTCTAGGAAGGCTTCATTGCGGTCAGGGCTTCCTCCTCTCCATTCCTGCAGAACATCATGATTGAACCAGAAGGTTCTCTTAACCTCTTCCCAAGCATCATCGATCTAGAGTGGTATCCATTTATCAATGTGTGGCCATTTCTGCACCCTGGTTTGTTCTTTGGACTTTCCCCATCTTTTTCCCATAAAGTTCTTGAAGCTTCCTCTTCTGCTCTGCTCTTCTTCTTTCTTCTTCCTGGTTAGCTCTGCTCCTGATACAGACATTGCTTGCCTTTTCTCTTTTTCGACTTGCCTTGAGCGGCGAGCTTGTTATGCCAGTCAAAATCCTTGACTTGAGCACTTATATCATAGGTTCCAAAACCTTCTTGGAGTAGTTTCTCTGATTCAGTTTCTGTCTCTTTCTGAGTTTCAAATTCTTCATGTTGAGGAGAAATCGACAATCGACCTCCTCTGGGCCGATTTGGTAGAGACTTTCTTCTTCTTTCTCTCAGTTTCAACAACTGCAGCTGATTTTCTCTTCTCAACTCTTTTTGGATCAACAATTTCAACAACAACATGAGCAGCAGCTGCCAGGCTTGTTTCAGTGTTTCTCTTCTCTGATCTCCTCAGTATCATTACTTCTGGTGTCTCTCTCTGTCGATCACGAAATAATTGATATCTTGAGCTCAAGCGTCTTCAAGCTTTTGATTTGCCTCGATTTCTTGTATAGTCTTGAGAACATGCTTAACTTTGAGTTCTATTTGGGCTTTCTTCTCAAGGGTTTTTCTTCAAATGTTCATCTAACTTACCCTTTGTTAAATGAGAAGTCCTTTCCCCCTTTTTGGCATCATAAATTGGAAGGATCCGGGAAAGAGTAGCATCCATATGGAATTGTTCCTTGTTAATGGCTCTAATTTCTCCGGCTAAAACATCTAACTCATCATCCATACTCCTCGGGACATTCTTGCCAACCTGAAACCTCTTGAACCGATTGGAGCAAATTCTTGGGCAAGAAATCCATGCATCGAATCTGTCATCTTGTTCATGAGTAATGAGCTCATGTTCTCAACAACTAACTTGATCATCTCATCATTTTTCTCATTAACTTCTTCTCCGGATAGGTTGTCCTCTCATTGTATTTAGCGGTGAGTTCTTGGACATGCTCTTGGACATTTTACCAATCTTAGTATCCGGATCGAAATCTTAGCGATTACTTCCCCTGAACTGCTTGAATTTCAGTAGATGTGCTTTCGGTTTAGCCATGGTGCGAGCTTGTTCATGCAAAGCGAAGATCCATCTTCTTTGATTGATCAGCTATCATTAATTCCATCTGTGTAGCTTGGGCGCCATTGGCTCAACCTTCTTGATTCATCTAAGATTGAGTCGGATCAATCATCCCGAGCATGAGATGTATAAGCTTGATTGAACCTCGTCTGCGTACATAAATCAACAAACTTAACGATAGGTTCTTGATAATTTTGGCAAAATGAATAGTAGTGCCAAAAGATACCTGAAGGGCTCTATCTTCAGTCTGAGGAATTTCAGTAATACCAGCTGGCATGACCTTCTCAGCTTGAGTGTCCTTCTTTTCAGGTTCAGGACCTTTCTCGGCTTTAGTGTCCTTCTTTTTGAGTTCGGGGACCTTTTCTCCATCTCCATCCTTGACCTTTTTTGATTACCTTTCCCACTACTTTCCTCTCATGCCCTCGGTTTCCTCTCAAAGAATCTTCCTTTTAACAAGGTCATAAAAATCTGAGACCTTCATCCTGAGTTTTGTCTTCCTGAATCCTGAAAATTCAGTAAGAATTGTTGTTTCCTCAGACCACCATTCTTCTCCTCTGAATGCAGCAATATTCAGCATCTCTGGCAAGGTCTGATTCAGGATGTAAACTATTGTCCTTAATATGATGAATAGATCCTGAAGGTCAGGGAATTCAGTGAGCTCAGGATATCTATCCAGGAGAAATCTTTCACCTTTGCTTCTCCACTAAGCTTCCTCAGCTTCACCTTTCTGTAGTGGTGGAGGCACAGTTTTCTCAGTGGGTTTGATAATCTGTAGGGCAGATGGATCAAGAAATGGTTCAGTGAGCAGGGCATTAAGATTCAGAATATCCTAGGATTCATTGGGCTCTGAGGGATGTGAGGGTGGGATCTATATTTGGCTATCTTTAGTAGGTTGTTGGGAACCTGTAAAGATTTCTTGAGAGATCTTGTCTTTAGCAATGGAGGTTTCCATTACTTCAGAGAATACATTCTCCTCCTCAGCAACCTCCTTTTCTTCAATATTTTTCACCACCTGTGCTAACACCTGGAGTGGCGATTTCAGACCTTGCTGATTTTCAGTCTGGCTTTCTTCGGTTTCACTGGCCTCTTTCTCAGCAATTGTCTGAAGCCTTTTTCTTTTCTGAGGGGCTAAGGATTTTGTTTTCAATTTCTCTCCAGCCTCCCTCTTTACTTTAAGTAGGGTCTTCCCCCTAGCTTGCTTGTCCTCCTCCTTACTTGACTCAATGTCTTGCTGAACTGTTTTCCTTGTTTCCCTTACTGATTCAACCACTGGGGCCTCTTCCTCATCATCTTCTTCAGCAGGCTTTTCCTTTTTGCTTCTCATCCCTTTCTTTGTGGATCTGAACATTATTTTGGATGTAGGAAATGCTCTTGAATCTGCAAAGATATCTTCCTCTTCTCTGCAAGTTTCCAAGATGAAAGCAATCTTGGTGGCGTGCAATATCCTTATCTTGATCACAATAGTACCATCCTTCTCCCTTTTTACATGCTCAGCTTGACCACTGACTATTGTTATCAGATATTGCAACCAATTAAATGCTCTGGAAGGAGAGTCTTCAATAGCAGCCATCAACCTCAGCTTAGGCTTACTAATCTGTTCAAGACTTCCAGTCCCGCTCATGAGGCATCTGCTCACAATGTCAAGAAGTACCCGATACTTGGGTTTCAAATACTTCTTGTTTAATGTGGCCTCAAATTTAACAGGGGCTTCCACAATCCCATCTAAATATTCTTGCTCCCTACCCATCATGTACAAAGTAGGGTCCTCCCCTCTATCATTCAACTCATAGACAACATTCAAGTTTTTAGGGATAATAATATACAATTCCCTAACAAAATCCACATACTTCATACCATGAACCAAATGTGAGACGGTAATCCTAGAATCTATGCAGTTATCTTTATCAAGTTGCATATTAGCCATTAATTCAATTACCTTTCGCGTGAGTATTCGGCATTTGGACGATTTGCGACCAGACAAGTGAGTTTGGCCAATCGAATCATATGCACCGCTTCCTCCTCGTGTGCCGCATTTGCTGTACTATCTAGAGAAATGACATTCTCATAGCATGGTTTGTTGGCGATAACAAGTTTGTCAAAGATTGTGACAGTCATTGTTGGAGAATTTTTTGTGAAGGGTTTTGAGATAGAATGTAATTCTGGATAATCAAAACTTATGAAGGCAGAGTGTTTTGTGAAGACGAGGGTTTGTGAAAATAGAGTATAAAGGAAGTTTGAAAGAGTATAAAATTGGAATCTGTTTTGATCCAAGGATAATCGTGCAGATTCAAACAATCAACGGTTAGGATCAATTTAGGCTAAAATTGGTAGTTGAAAGGACAACTAGCGAGTATAAACCGCCAATTTCTATCCTTATTGGTGATTAATGAATAGTGCATTTAATTATTGTTCCTGCAAACTGTTGACTTTCCTCGAGAATTTCAAACGTCCCGCCCAATTATTTCCTTAGGTGTTTTATCATTTATTGCCAATGATTTACGAGTTTTAGGTTGGACAATAAATGAGGTGCCCGAAATAATAACTTCTTCGGACTAATTTTAAACATCAGTCTTACTGAGTTTTGACCTTGATAAAATGTCAGTATAAAACTGAGTACTGAACTTCAGGATTACTGAGTTTTCAAGACTCAGTGTTCAGGACCTTCATTTTATCTTGAGTTTTTCAGTGAAACCTGAAAAACTTCATGCATTTGAAAACCTTCAATTTTTCAGATTATTCTATTCACATGGATCTAACATACCCAATTCAACTTATAGTTCCCGAAATCTTGATTCAACCAAAGGTTTAGTCAAGATGTCAGCTCTCTGTTTATCAGTATGAATCTTCTCCATTCTGATATCCTTCTTCTCAACATGATCTCTGATCAAGTGATGTCTGATATCAACATGTTTACATCTGGTGTGCAATACCGGATTTTGTGTAATAGCAATTGCACTATTATTGTCACAAAATATGGGTACCGTTGGTCCTGGTGCTAACGAGTCTCACACGTGTATGGGGGGAATACTGGCGTTTCGGTTTTTTAAAACTTTTCTTTCATCGAGGTCGGATGGGTCGAGTTATCCTCGATGATTTGGCCTTAAAAGCTACTGGTTGCCCCGAGTCAAAGTCTCACAGAGACAATGATCCCGAAGCCGCTTTCGGAAGCTTCAGATTAACCCAACCGAGAGCTCGAGTTTATCGAGATCTGAGGCGCTTGGATCGATAATTATCTTCTTGAACCCTCGATGAGAGTTAGTTCGATTTGGTAACTATCTCGTTCTAGCTTTACTCAAGTGTCTTGGAATGGTTGGCCCTATGTTTATCTTGGTTTTAGCTTTTGCTTTAAAATCTTCCCTTCAATAAAATGCGAATGATTAAGGTCAGGATCGGTTTGATGCAAGTTCGATTGGATTGGTTCCAAATCAATATTAGTGAATTATGCTTTTGGATGAAAAACATGCAATGGAATAATAATGCAAGATGAAAAGCAAAACAACACAACAATTATAGTGGTTCGGAGACTCAAGATCCTACGTCCACTCTCTCCGACCTTCGAGAAATTCCTAACCACTTCCTAAAGCTTTACATAACTCATTTGTAGCTTACTCACTTTTCTACTTTGAGTTTTTACGGCTAACTCACTGCGACTTACTAACTCAAACACACACAAGTGTTCAGACTACCACAAGTAGCTTACTAACTTCTTCTCTAGAGTTTTCTGGCTAACTCACTATAGCTTACTAACTCTTTACAACTCCAACTCACCAACAAAACACACATAAACTACCTTAACAAAGGGTTTGGGTTTTGGGTTGGTTTCCAACTAGGATGAGATATCCTTTACAATAAGAACAATGCAAATGCTAGGATATCTCTACTAAGCTTTGGATATTTCTTATCAATCTAGGCTTAGTGAATGAGCTCTCTCCAATGTGAAACACTTGGGAAATTCTAGGTTTTTCGAGTGCTTCAATTTGCAATAATACGAATGAGCTCTTGAGTTGCTTTGAAATTTCCAGTAACCTCTCAATGTAAAGGGTCACTACTATTTATAGGCAACTTCACCAAGGTCACTCTTGAAACACTATCCGTTGGAGGAGATAACTTCATGAGTTTCCTCTTATGGTGTTTGATGAACGACTATATTTAGGGTTTGAATACTCCCTTGCATGTTTTAGGAAATATGCAGTCATGTAGCCAATCACCAATTTTTTGCAGTCTGGAACATAGTACTACTGACATGATTCAGTGTCCTGTCGCTTTCAGTGTCAGTAAAGTACAGTGTTGTCTTCCTCTGATTGGTTTTTGTCTTCAGTAAATGTAGACAAACATAACGACTCTTTTTGGTCAATCTCTCTGAATGAGATAACCTTAAACAACACTTAGACTTAGTTCCTTTTGTCTGCATATGAATGTTTTGGGCAATATCTATTTTTCTGAATGTTTGCGTTTTTCTCAGTTTTGTAGTCTTGATATATATTATTATTGATCCTCGATCATTCGGAGTTATCTTGAGTATTCAAAGATCTTCTTGAGTCTTGATAACCCAGATATCTTCTGTGTCTTCAGTGTCTTTAGCAACTTACTGAGTCTTCAGTGTCTTTAGTGATTTACTGAGACTTCAGTGTCTTTAGTGACATACTGAGTCTTTAGTGTCTTTAGTGACATACTGAGTCTTCAATGTCTTCAGTGACATACTGAGTCTTCAATTTCTTCAGTTACTTACTGAGTCTTCAGTTTCTTTAGCAACTTACTGAGTCTTCAGTTTCTTCAGTTACTTACTGAGTCTTCAGTTTCTTCAGCAACTTACCGATCTATATCTGCTGGCTATACATGGTGCAGATAACTTCCTGAATAATCTATACTGAAACCTGACTCAGTCTATCAAGATTATCCTGAACATGTCATACTCAGGGTTTTTGGGATCTAATCAAAACTTCTTTATTAAATTCATCTTCCAACAATTTCCCCCTTTTTTGATGATGCCAAACCCATCTTGTTACAAAAAACCTAACCTATACTCAGGTTTCAGTTTGTCTATTACAATCCAAAATGGCAATTCTCCCAATAATTTCAGAACATAAGGCATATCAAACATAAAAGACATGTAAAAAGATAATGAGATATTATCTTTGAGCATAAAGATAAAATTTTCATTGATGTAAGATAAGAGTTACAAATTACAATGAAAATCAAAAACAAAAACAGAAGTACAAAAATCTTCAGTCTTCTTCTACTTCATCCTCTGGCACTTCCAAGTTGAACATCCCATAGTATCTCTTCTTCAGTTCATCCCTTGCTTTGATGATATCAGGGTTGTTTCCTGTTAGGCCTAGTTGGATGGCATACTGAGCTATCTCCTGAGAAATGGCTGTTTCATTCACATAGTCATTCTCAAGTCTAGGAGTTGGGTAAGTGTATGGACCCGGGGCTACTATCTGAGTATTTCCCTCATCACCCAAGTTTATCCAACTTTCCAAGTATTTGGGATAGAATGTCAGTAAGTACTCAATGAAGGCTTCATTCATATCCGAGCTGCTCCCCCTCCATTCTCTCAGAATCTCATAATAGAACCAGAAGGTTCTCTTGATCTCCTCCCACGCATCATTGAACTGAATAGGCATCCATTTGTTAATATGCGGCCATTTATGAGTTTTCTCTGTACCCCTCCTTTTGCTCAAAAACTTCTTAAAACCACTTCTTCTTTTCTGCTCTTCTTCTTTCTTTTTCCTGATCATAGGAACACGACCGCGAAGCACATGTATTCTCTTCTTCTTTTTTTTTTCAATTTGAAGGGTTTTCAGAGTTTTCTTGGTATTGAAGACTTCTTTCTGACTTTCAGTTTCTTCTTTTTTTCGACTTCTTCCTCAGAATCTTCAAAATCTATTAACAATTTCCTCTGAGTAGGCTTAGAAGTTTTAGCTCTTTTCTTCTTTTCCTGCTCCACAAATGCAACAACCTTTCTCTTTTCAGGTCTGACTTGATCTTCACCGGCTTTGCTTGTCTCAATTATCCTTCTATCACTCAGTTTCTCAGAAATTACTTCCTGAATAGTTTGCTCAGATGCTTGAGTGTAGATAGGTTTCTCAGCTTCTTTGAACTTGAGCTTCTCAGTGGCTTCAACTTCTTTTAAGGCATCATCAATTTTCTTTCTTTTCGAACTCTTTACGAGCCTTTTTCTTCAAGGTTTGTGGCAACAACTCACTTAGTTTGCCACCGTGCCTTTCCCCTTTTGACACCATACCTTGGAAGTAGTTGAGTCGGTCGCGAGATCCATATTGTATTGCTCTTTGCTTATACTTCGACTTCCCACCAACCCATCATGCTCATCCTCTATCCTTCTCATGTAATTTTTAGCCATTGAGAGTTCATCTGAAAGAGGTGCAAACTGATTTGAGAAGATATCATGCATCATCTCTGTCATCTTGGTCATGTTCATATAGCCCATTTCCTCAACAACTCTCTTGATCATCAGATCATTCTTTTCAACCAGCTTGGCTTCAAGATAGGCAGTTCTTTCCGGATACATCTGCTTCATCTCTGCATTGAGCTCAGTTTTGACTACATCAATCTTTCCTTCCAAAGTAGTCATTTTATCTGCAAAGAGATGTTTGCGCGATTCTTGATGTCTTTGAAGATGGACTCAGATTTTCCAGCTTTTGAGATTGACTTGCCAAGGTTTCTTCAATTTGAGTCACTTTCTCAACCATTGGCACCACCTTCTCCAATTTATCCAGGATAGGACTGAAATCTATTTCTGGAGTGTGTACAGCTTTTTCCAACTGAGCTGGGTGCTCCAACTTAGCCTCAGTCTGTATATCAGACATAACAGATTTAAAGATAGGAACTTAGGTAGCTTTGGCATAATGTTTAATAGTGCCAAAAGATACCAAGAGTCTTAACCGATCCGAGGATGTGTGATATCGGTTTATCCAAAGATCATCGATGTCCTTCTCCATCTGAGATTGATTTTCAGCATCATCTTGTTTGTCACCCTCTTTATCTTGATCCACATCTCCTTCTGGATTCATAGAACTGGAGGCATCAACATCAGCTTTCCTTCTCTCAGCCACCTTTCTCTTTACTAGCTCATCAAAATCAACAATTTTCATTCTGAGCTTGGTCTTCCTGAATCCAGAGAACTCTGTCAAAACAACAGTCTCAGCATTCCACCAATCTTCTCCTCCGAAGGAGGCTATATTCAACATCTCCTAAGAGTCTCGATTCGAGATATAGACCGTGGTTCTGAGTCCAAGAAGAGATCCCGAAGGTCGGATATGCATTAAGCTTCGGGTATCTGTCCAGGATGAATCGTTCCCCCTTGCTTCGCCATTCAGTTTCTTCTGCCTCTCCCTTCTTCAACTTTGGGCTTTCAGACGCAGTTGGCTCGGATTGTACAAGTTCTAGTGCTGATGGATCGAGAAATGGTTCACTCGGGGAGCGCATCAAAATTCAAATTCTGAGGTTGAGGTGATCTGAAGTCCGGACAGTCTCTCTTCGGTAGGAATCGAGGTCCCTTGAAGATTTCACGAGAAATTTTATCTGAGCTCGAGAGAAGTCTCGAGTACCTCGGAGAAAACACATTCCTCGATTTCTTGCTCTTGTACATTTGTCACAACTTTGAGCAAGAACTGCGATGGAGATTTCGACCCTTCTTGCCTTGAGTTGAGTTTCTTGAGTCACCGACCTTCTCCTCATTAATAGATTGAAGCTTTTACTGCGTTTACGAGCCGTGTTTTCTTTTTGATTCTCTCCTTTCTCTCTTTTAACTTGCATCGGGGACTTTCCCTTGGCTTGTTTGGCTTCAACAACTTCTTCTTGATGATCTCCTCCACGAGACTCGAGCTTTTCTCTTTCTTTCCTTTCAAAGTCTTCTTTGTTGGAGGTTTGAACATGATTTTTGACTTTGGAAAGGATGTGGAATTGGCAAAGATGTCCTCCTCTTCTCTGCACATTTCCAAGATAAATGCAATCTTGGTTGCATGTAGGATCTTTCCTTTGACAACAACAGAGCCATTAACCTTCTGAACTTGTTTGGCTTGATCACTCACCACCTTGATTAAATAGTGTAACCAGTTGAATGCCGTGGTAGGTGAATCTTCAATCGCTGCCATTAGCCTTAACTTAGGCGTGCTTATCTGTTCAAAGCTGCTAGATCTACTCATGATGCATTTACTTACAATGTCCAACAATACTTTCGATATTTAGGCTTCAAATGTCTTTTATTCTGAGTAGCTTCAAACTTTACTGGATGCTCTGTAATTTTATCCAGATATTCTTGCTCCCTACCCATCATATATACCGTAGGGTCTTCACCTCTATCACTTAACTCATATATGGCATTAAGATTCTTAGGAATAATATATAATTCCCTAACAAAATTCACATATTTTGAACTATGCTCCAAATGCGAGACAGTAATCTTATATTCTATACAATTCTCATCATCTAACTTCAAATTAGAGATAAACTCAATTACCTCTTTTGCATATTCGGCCTCTGGTTGATTCACGACCAGGCAAGTAAGCTTTGCCAAACGAATCATATGCAATGCTTCCTCTTCGTGAGTTGGATTGACGAGCTTTTACGGAGAGGCGACACATTACGCATTTCAAGGTTTATTGGAAATGGCGAGTTTGTCGTATACAAAAAGCGTCATTTTTGGAGAATTTCTTGGTGAAGGGGTTTGAGATAGATGAAAAAATTTCTGGGCAATCGAGAGTTTTTTTGAAGCAGAGTGTTTGTGAAGATGAAGGCTTTTTGGAATCAGGCATTGAAGGAAATTCTTCAATAGATATAGGATTTTGATTCATGGAAAATTGCATAGATGAAGAAATCGACGGTCGAGATTAAAAACTGACTAAATCGGGTATATGAAAAGACGATTTCACAAATACAAAGCCGCCAATTTATCCCAATTGGTGATTAATGAACAAAGGCATTTAATTATTGTTTCACTGAGACCATTGACTTTCCTCGTGTATTTCAAAGGTCCCGCCCAAATATTCCTCAGGTGTTTTGTTATTTATTGCCAATGATTACTGAGATTCAGTTAGAAAATAAATGTGTTGCATGAGTCAATACTTCTTCAGACTCATTTCCTCCATCGGTCTTCTTGAAGTTTTGACCTTGATAAAATGTCGATTATAATAATTTGAATCTTGAAAAAAGTCGATATAATCTTGATCTTGATCTTGATAAAAGGTCAGTATAATACTCAGTACTGATCTTCAGGATAACTGAGTTTCCCAAGACTCAGTGTTCAGTACTTTCATTTTTATCCTGAGTTTTTCAGAAAAAATCTGAGAAAACTTCATGCATCTGAAAACCTTCAATTTTTCAGATTTGATTTATTCACCTGGATCCAACATACCTAATTCTACTGATAGTTCCTGAAATCTTATTTAGCCAAAGGTTTAGTCAAGATATCAGCTCTCTGTTTATCAGTATGAATTTTCTCCATTCTGATGTCTTTCTTCTCAACATGTTCTCTGATAAAGTGATGTCTAATATCAACATGCTTACATCTGGTGTGCAATACATGATTTTGTGTAATAGCAATTGCACTATTATTATCACAAAATATAGGTACTTCATTGGCTATAATCTTATAATCCTTCAATTGTTGTCTGAGCCAAAGAATGCATGCTGTGACTTCACGCATCCATGTATTCAACCAATTAATCTTGGTTTTACTCTTGAGGTTTGTTTCTTTGAAAAACTTGATATCAGTTTACTTCCAAGAAATTGACAAGTTCTTGTGGTAGACTTCCTATCAATTCTACATTCTCCATAATCAACATCTGAATAACAATTTAATTCAAGGTTATCATAAGCTGGATACGTTAATCCTCTATTCACAATGCCTTTAAGATATTTCAGAATCTTTTTGGCAGCCTCCATGTGACTAGCCTTAGGATTAGCTTGGTATCTTGCACATATCCCAACAACAAATGTTATATCAGGCCTACTTGCTGTGAGCTATAGCAGTGATCCAATGATCCCTCTATAATCAGTGTGATTTACTGATTTGCCTTGTGATCGGGATCCATCTTGTAGTTAGAATTCATAGAATTCTAAGCGCATTGCAATTTTGTACACCATACTTTGCAATCGGATCTACGGTGTATTTTGCTTGATTGATGAAAATTCCTTCCTTAGTTTGTTTCACTGAAGTCCAAAAAGAAATTCATCTCCCCATCATTGACATCTCAAACTTTCCTTTCATCGAGGGTAGAAAACTTTTCCGCAGGCCGATGATTTGGAGATCCAAATATGATGTCATCTACATAAATCTGAACAAGTAAGATGTCTTTCCCATCTTCTATCCTGAACAGAGTCCTATCAACAGTTCCTTTGATAAAACCATGGTCAGTAAGAAACTAAGAAAGGGTATCATACCATGCTCGGGGTTCTTGCTTAAGACCATACAAGGCTTTCCTGAGCCTGTAAACTTGGTCATTCTGTCTGAAACCAGGAGGTTGTTCCACATAAACCTCTTCCTTGAGCACACCATTCAGAAATGCACTTTTCACATCCATCTGATAGACTGTGAATTTCATGTGGGCAGCATATGCAAGAAACAATCTGATGGCTTCTAGTCTTGCAACAGGTGTAAAAGTTTCATCATAATCCAAGCCTTCTTCTTGGGAATCACATTGTGCGCCTCTTAGGTCTATCCACTAGCTCCCAAACTTCATTCCTTGAGAACTGATCCAGCTCTTCTTGCATAGCAGTAATCCAAAATGAATCTTGTAGAGCTTCTTCAATCTCGATGAGGTTCTTTTTTCGGATAGGAAGCGGCGAGAACAAAGCACTTTCTCCATGGAACCTTCTTGTTCTGACACCATCTGATAGATCACCCACAATCTGACTTTTAGGATGACTATCTAACCATTTTCTCCTGGATGTTCCCCTTCAGTAGTATCCTCAACATCAGAAATGTTAGGTTCAGGTAGTTCATTAAATTCAGGGAACAACAGAATAGGAGAAAGATAATCATCCTCCTCAGGGGAAATTCCATTCAAAACATTGTCAGAGACATTTGTTCCCCATTGATTGATAGATTCAGAGTTTGCCTCAGCTGTGACCACATCTTCATCGGCATTACATACCCGAGTCTGAATTGTTGTATGTTCAGATTGGTCAGCTTCAGTGTGTTGGCTTTGCTTCAGTGGAGAATTTCCATCCCAGTTTTTTTTCATCCCGAACTTCTTTATGCGAGTCCGATTCACTCCATTCATAGAAAGTGGTGACTTCTTCTTTTTTTCACTTTTCGGATGATGTTTTATCATTCTTTTTTTTGGCTAAGTCTGGTGATTCTCTTGATCAGTTCTCTTGAGTCATGTTCCTGTTTCTTCTGAACACAAGTAGATTCATCAAAAACAACATGAGGTGTTTCTTCCATAATTAGAGTCCTACAGTTGTAAACTCTGAAGGCTTTACTGACTTCAGAATATCCTAAGAATATCCCTTCATCGACTTTGCTATCAAAAGTTTTCAACCGATCTTTACCATTATTGTGTATGAAACACTTGCAACCAAACACATGAAAATGAAAGAAACAAGAGGCTTCCTTTCATTCCCACAGCTCATATGGAGTTTTTCCTTGGTTCTTGGTCAACATGGAACTGCTTACGAGAGTAACATCTCATGTTGATAACCCTATTAAAATCTCTTAGGAATATCGACCAAAGAATCATTGTCCTTGTTGAACTTCTTTTCGAGTCCTATTTCTTCTTTCAAAGAACACCATTACATTGTGTGGGGTCCTTGCGGTGATGTTTCATGAGCTATTCCATTTGCTGCACAATAATCAAAATATTATATAATTGATAAACTTAGATCCTTTATCTGATCTGATTTTGACCACACTCAGTTCTTTTTCGATCTTGAGTCTTTTTTAGTAGTTCGAGCGGTTACGTGCGAGTCTCTTTCTTACTGAGTAAGAATATGACCCATGTGTATCTAGAGTAGTCATCAACTACCACAAGTGTGTATTTTCTGCCATTAGTGCTCCTTTCGGGTTATTCTTGGACCAAAGAGATCCATATGTAACAGTTGTAGTATTCTATCAGTAGAAACATCTATTTTGCTTTTGAAAGATGCTCTGATTTGTTTTTCTTTCTGACAAGCATCACATACATGATCTTTAATGAACACTTCATTGGGTAACCCTCTTACAAGTGCTAATCTTACAAGTTTGTTCAGGGTTTTGAAGTTTATGTGATTCATTCTTTTGTGCCACAAACAACTGGTATCAGTGGAACTTTTTGCAACCAAACATGTATCTTTAGGAGTTGAACTCCAATCAGCAAGATACACATTTCCTTTTCTAGTACCAGTCAGTAAAATTTTCTGTAAAGTATTGCCTTTTACATAACATAAGTTCTTTGAGAACTCAACACTGAATCCTTTGTCACAGAATTGACTGATAGAAAGCAAGTTATGCTTTAGACCAGACACATATGAAACACCATGGATATGAACAGAGTCAACTTCAAGAGTTCCATATCCTTCAGTTTGTCCAGATACCATATGATCTATGTTGTTTTCATTCAGCTCAGTGCCCTTTTCCTTCACCTCCTCTAAAGCCATATGACAGATATCATCACTGTCACTATCTGAGAAAATCAAATCTGAGGAACTGGAACCTTCTTCAGAATGTTCTTCTTCCTCAGCAATCATAGCTTTCTTGCTGGAGATCTTCTTATCTCTCTTGGCTTGTCTTTCCTTTCTTTCTTTAGCACTCAACTCAGGACAGTCATATTGAAAGTGACCTTTCTTCTAACAGTTGTAACATCCGTTGGTATCATCATCCTGATCACTTTCCTCCTTGGTTTTGGAGTTCTTCTTCTTGGATGAGGATCCTTAAACTTTCTGGTCTTTTCTTTTCTCAGTGTATTTGTCCTCAGCTTCTGAGTCTCTCTTGTACCTGTGATTCCTGTAATATTTCTTATATTTCCCATATCTGCTATTGAGTCTTTCAAACCTCCTTGCCATCAGTACTAGCTTATCCTCCTGCTCATCCTGATTTTTGGCAAGTGAGTTCTCAGACTCTCTAGACTTACAGGATTTCTCTTTGGCTTTGAAAGCCACATTCTTGCTAGATGAAGAATCATCTTTGCTGTCAGATTTCTTAGTTTTCTTGTCAATCACAAACTCATAAGCTTTCAGTTCAGAGAAAACTTGTTGATATGGCATGGAATCAATATTTTTGGTGTTTTCAATCACCACAGCATGTATATCCCATTTCTTAGATAATCCTCTAAGAATTTTCAGTGCAACTTCTCTCTGTGGGTATCTCTTCCCAAGAGCACTCAGATCATTCATGATGCTAGTGAATCTGACCTCAAGTTTGTCAATGGATTCACTATCTTCCATTTCAAAGCTATCAAACTTTACAATAGCAAAAAAAAGTTTATTTTCCTTAATATGATATGTGCCTTGACACATAACAGCAAGTGTGTCCCATATTTGTTTTGCAGTTTCACAGTGAGAAATCATCCCCATAACACCATCATCAATAGTGCTATAGAAAGTATCTTTAGCAATGTAGTACAGATTGACTAACTTTCTCTCATCAGGAGTAAGTTTATCATCAGATTTTGGAAATTCATCTCTGGGATCATTCCTCTCAGTATCAGTGATTTTGGGATTCACAACGGTAAATTTGAATGGTCCTTCAGAAACCACTCTCCACATTCTTTCATGTTTTTAATACAGATGAGCCTGCATTCTCAATCTCCATAGGTCATAGCTCTCAACAGAGAACATAGGAAGTTTCTTAGAAGGCATGATGACTGAGCCTTGTAAGATATCAGCAAACAAATCTATTCAGTAGACCACCAAAGTCTTTCAGCAAATTAGACTATGGCTACCAAAGAAAGTGGTCAAATTGAACCACTGCTATGATACCACGTGTATGGGGGGGAATACACATGTTCAGTGTTTTTTTAAAACTTTTCTTTCACTGAGGTCAGATGGGTCAGGTTATCCTGATGATTTGGCCCTGAGAAGCACAGATTGCCCTGAGTCAAAGTCTATTGAGACAATGATCCTGATTTGCTTTCAGAAGCTTCAGATTAGCCCAACTAAGCCTGAGTTTATAATAGATCCTGAGGCGCTTGGATCAGATAATTATCTTACTAAACCCTCAGTAGAGTTAGTTCAGTTTGGTAACTATCTGTTCTAGCTACTCAAGTGTGCTGAATGGTTGGCCCTATGTTTATACTCGTTTTAGCTTTGCTGAAAATCTTCCCTTCAATAAAACAGTGATTAAGGCTGTGATCAGTTTGATGCAAGTTCAGTGGATTGGTTCCAACTAAATATCAGTGAATTATGCTTTCAGTGAAAAAACATGCAACAAATAATAATGCAGTACAGAAAGCAAAACAACACAGCAATTATAGTGGTTCAGAGACTCATGCTCCTACGTCCACTCTCTCTGACCTTCAGAGAAATTCCTTAACCACTTCCTAAAGCTTTCTGGCTAACTCACTGTAGCTTACTCACTTTTCTACCTTGAGTTTTCTGGCTGACTCACTGCAGCTCACTAACTCAAACACACACAAGTGTTCAGACTACCACAAGTAGCTTACTAACTTCTTCTCTAGAGTTTCTGGCTAACTCACTATAGCTTACTAACTCTTTACAACTCCAACTTACCAACAAAACACACACAAACTACCTTAAGAAAGGGTTTGGGTTTTGGGTTGGTTTCCAACTAGGATGAGATATCCTTTGCAATAAGAACAATGCAAAGGCTAGGATATCTCTACTAAGCTTTGGATATTTCTTATCAATCTAGGCTTAGTGAATGAGCTCTCTCCAATGTGAAACACTTGGGAAATTCTAGGTTTTTCGAGTGCTTCAATTTACAATAATACGAATGAGCTCTTGAGTTGCTTTTGAAATTTCCAGTAACCTCTCAACGTAAAGGGTCACTAGAATTTATAGGCAACTTCACCAAGGTCACTCTTGAAAAACTATCCGTTGGAGGAGATAGGTTCATGAGTGTTCTCTTATGGTGTTTGATGAACGACTATATTTAGGGTTTGAATACTCCCTTGCATGTTTTAGGAAATATGCAGTCATGTAGCCAATCACCAATTTATGCAGACTGGAACATAGTACTACTGACATGATTCGATGTCCCGTCCGCTTTCGATTAATCGATAAAAAGCAGTGTTGTCTTCCTCTGATTGGTTTTTTCTTCAGTAAATGTAGACAAACATAACGGCTCTTTTTGGTCAATCTCTCTGAATGAGATAACCTTAAACAACACTTAGACTTAGTTCTTTTTTTCTGCATATGAATGTTTTGGGCAATATCTATTTTTCTGAATGTTTGCGTTTTTATTAGTTTTGTAGTCTTCAGATAGATATTATTCAGTGCCTCTGATCATTCATGTTGTACTGAGTATTCATATCTTCTTGAGTCTTGATAACTTCTGAGGGTCTTCGATATCTTCTGTGTCTTGATGTCTTGACAGAACTTCTTGAGTCTTGATGTCTTGATGACATATCTTGAGTCTTGATGTCTTGATGACATATCTTGAGTCTTGATGTCTTGACGATTCTTGAGTCTTGATGTCTTGATGACATACTTAGTCTTGATTTCTTGATGACATCTTGAGTCTTGAGTGTCTTGATGACATCTTGAGTCTTGATGTCTTGATGACATCTTGAGTCTTGAGTGTCTTTAGTGACATACTGAGTCTTCAGTGTCTTTAGTGACATACTGAGTCTTCTGTGTCTTTAGTGACATCTTGAGTCTTGATGTCTTGATGACATCTTTGAGTCTTGATTTCTTGACAACTTCTTGAGTCTTGATTTCTTGATTACTTCTTGAGTCTTGATTTTCTTGACAACTTCTTGATCTATATCTGCTGGCTATACATGATCTGAGATAACTTCGAATAATCTATCTTTGAAACATTTCGATCTATCAAGATTATCTGAGCGAGTCATACTCAGGGTTTTTGAGATCTAATCAAACCTTCTTTATTAAATTCATCTCCCAACAGGTACTTCATTGGATATAATCTTATAATCCCTCAATTGTTGTCTGAGCCAAAGAATCTATGCTGCTTGACTTCCTGCTGACCATGTATTGATTCATGAGTCTTTGGTTCCTCTAATGAGGTCTGTTTCTTTGAAAACCATTATATCAGTTTACTTCCAAGAAATTGACAAGTTTCTGTAGTAGATTTCCTGTCAATTCTACATCCACCATAATCAGCATCTGAATAACCAGTTAATTCCAGGTTATCATCAGCTGGATACCATAATCCTCTATTCACAGTGCCTTTAAGATACTTCAGAATCTTTTTGGCAGCCTCCATGTGACTAGCCTTAAGATTAGCTTGGTATCTTGCACATATCCCAACAGCAAAGGTAATATCAGGCCTGCTTGATGTGAGATAGAGCAATGATCCAATGATCCCTCTATAATCAGTGTGATTTACTGATTTGCCTTCAGGATCAAGATCCATCTTGTAGTTAGTATTCATGGGAATTCTAACTGCATTGTAATTCTGTACACCATACAAGGCTTTCCTGAGCCTGTAAACTTGGTAATTCTGACAAAATCCCGGAGGTTGTTCCACATAAACCTCTTCCTTAAGCACACCATTCAGAAATGCACTTTTCACATCAATCTGATAGACTATGAATTTCATGTGGGCAACATATGCAAGAAACAATCTGATGGCTTCTAATCTTGCAACAGGTGCAAAGGTTTCATCATAGTCCAAGCCTTCTTCTTGGGAATAACCTTGTGCAAATAGCCTTGTCTTGTTTCTCACAATGTTGTTGTTCTCATCTATTTTGTTCTTGAACACCCACTTAGTTCCAATCACATTGTTCCTCTTAGGTCTTTCCACTAGCTCCCAAACTTTATTTCTTGTGAACTGGTTAAGCTGTTCTTGCATAGCAGTAACCCAGAAAGAATCTTGAAGAGCTTCTTCAATCTCAGTAAGTTCTTTTTCAGATAGGAAGCAGCAAAACAAAGCACTTTCTCCATGGAACCTTCTTGTTTTAACTCCTTCTGATAGATCACCCACAATCTGACTTATATGATGACTATCCAACCACCTTCTCCTAGATGTTACCCCTTCAGTAGTATCCTCAACATCAGAAATGTTAGGTTCAGGTAATTCATCAAATTCAGGGAACAACATAAAAGGAGAGAGTGAATCATCTTCCTCAGGGGATATTCCATTCAGAACATTGTCAGTGACATTTGTTCCCCCTTGGTTGATAGATTCAGAGTTTGCCTCAGCTGTGACCACATCTTCATTGGCATTACATACCTAAGTCTGAACTGGTGTATGTTCAGATGGGTCAGCTTGAGTGTGTTGGCTTTCCTTCAGTGGAGAATTTACATCCTGAGTTTCACCATCCTGAGCTTCTTTATCTGAGTCTGACTCACTCCATTCATAGAAAGTAATTGACTTCTTCTTTTCAGGCTCAGAGGATGTTTAGTCATTTTTCTTCAGGCTAAGTCTGGTGATCCTCTTGATCAGTTCTCTTGATTCATGTTCCTGTTTCGTCTGAACACAAGTAGATTCATCAAAAACAACATGAGGTGTTTCTTCCACAATAAGGGTCCTACAGTTGTAAAATCTGAAGGCTTTACTGACTTCAGAATATCCTAAGAATATTCCTTCATCAGCTTTGCTATTAAAAGTTTTCAACTGATCTTTACCATTATTGTGTATGAAACACTTGCAAACAAACACACGAAAGAAAGAAACAAGAGGCTTCCTTTTATTCCACAGCTCATAAGGTGTTTTGCCTTGATTCTTTGTAAGCATGGATCTGTTCTGAGAGTAGCATGTAGTGTTGATAGCTTCAGCCCAAAATCTCTTAGGAATGTTAGCTTCAGCAATCATTATTCTTACAACTTCTTTCAGAGTCCTATTTCTTCATTCAGTGCTTTTATCTGATCTGATTTTGACCACACTCAGATTCTTTTCAGTACTGAGTCTTTTCAGTAATTCTAGCAGTTTTGTCAGAGTCTCTTTCTTACTGTGTAAGAATATGACTCATGTGTATCTAGAGTAGTCATCAACTACCACAAGTGTATATTTCCTGTCATTAGTACTCACAGGTGTTGCTGGACCAAAAAGATCCATATCTAACAGTTGAAGTATTCTATCAGTAGAGACTTCTATTTTGCTTTTGAATGATGCTCTGATTTGTTTTCCTTTCTGACAGGCATCACATATATGATCTTTACTGAACACTTCATTTGGTAACCCCCTCACAAGTGTTAATCTTGCAAGTTTGTTCAGGGTTTTGAAGTTTAAGTGATTCAGCCTTTTGTGTCACAACCAACTGGTGTCAGTAGAACTCTTTGCAACCAAACATGTATCTTTATGAGATAGTCTCCAATCAGCAAGATACACATTTCCTTTTCTAGTACCAGTCAGTAATATTTGTTGTGAAGTATTATCTTTCACATAACATAAGTTCTTTGAGAACTCAACGCTGAATCCTTTGTCACAGAATTGACCGATTGAAAGCAAGTTATGCTTTAAACCAGAAACATATGATACACCATGGATATGAACAAAATCAACTTCAAGAGTTCCATATCCTTCAGTCTGTCCTTTGGAATTGTCTCCAAAAGTAATCTGAGGGCCTTTTTCTCAACATAGTCAATGAGTAATTGCTTATATCCTGTCATATGTCTTGAACATCCACTGTCCAGATACCATGCAGTAGGAGCCAATTCATTTCCACTCATCAGGGCTATGTTGTCTCCATTCCGCCGAGTGCCCCTTTCCTTCACCTGAAAAACAGATCAGTTCTTCGGTACCCATTTGGTGTAGGGTCCTACCAGGTTAGTTGTACCTTTTGGAAACCAAATCTGCCTGATAACTCTAATTACTTTAGAGTGGCTGATTTGTCTCCCATAAACATCTACATACACATTCACCACACTAGGTGCCTTGGCAGTACCCTGTGTATGAGTGCCAGCCTTAGCAAGAACACGAGCCTTAGAATTCTTCTTGGGTTCAGGCCTCTTGTTCCAATGCTTTGGCCTTGGTGCAGCTAGTCTCTGTCTCTGCTGACTTGGGTTCAGGAAAGCTTTACCCTTAGGCAAGTGGGGTTTAGGTTGCCTGTACTGAAATTGTGGTCTTTCAGTAATATGAGGACTTGGTCTTTTCAGTTGAGAATATCTTTGCTGAGTGTTTCTCTTCTGAAAATTCCTCTAATGGTTCAGTGCAGATCTCTTCAGGTTGGTATTCTTAGCCTGAGGCCTTGAAGTACTGGTCGGAAAATTTCCTACTAGGTGTTCAGGTTTTCTAGCCTTTTCCTGAGGTTTGGGCTTTCTTACCTGAACTTTCAGTTTTTTTGAAACCATAGGTCATTTACCCTTGTCTAAAACACTGGGCCGTTCTTCAGTAAGAAGATTAGTACAAGCCACCGGTTTAACAAAGACAGTCTTAGTGCTACTAGAAGAAGCAGCATTCAGAAGACCTTGTGAGGTTCCCCTGAGATTATATCTCAATCCAGCCTTTATAGTTGTAGGTCTTTGATAACTCTGAATTTCATCTATTACTTTAGATGCAGAATTCAATAGAGCTAACTTTCTCTACGCACTATTCTCACTTTTCTTTAGAGTCTCATGCTTCTCAAGGAGGTCATTGAAATCAGTTCTGATAAGCTGAATCTCCTCAGTGGATTTCTCTAATTTTCCATTCAGGATCTCTATCATCTTCTCTTTTTCTGAGACTTGTACTTTCAGAACATCTAGTTCATCAGTAGTTCCCATTAATTGAGAAGTGATCTCAGCAGTATTAGAGTCTTTCCATCTCAGATTTTCAGCAATCAGTTCTTTATTCTGCTCTTGAGTTTCTGTGAGCAGTTCTTGTAACACAGAATAGTCCTTCATAAGATTCTCAAAAGAATCCATCAGGTCAAAGTTACTGGTTACAGTTGAACTTGAAAACTCATGTGCTTGTATAGGAGCAACAACAGGGATAGAAGAATTTACCTCTTCCATAGCAACAAGGCAAACAACATCACTATCACTATTTGAGAATATCTCATCTGAAGAACTGGATCCTTCTTCAGATTGTTCTTCATCTTCAGGAATCATAGCGTTCTTGCTAGAGATTTTTCTGTCTCTCTTGGCTTGTCTCTCCTTTCTTTCTTTGGCACTCAGCTCAGGACAGTCATACTGAAAGTGACCTTTCTTCTGGCAGTTGTAGCATCTGTTGGTATCATCATACTGATCACTTTCCTCCTTGGTCTTGGAGTCCTTCTTCCTGGATGAAGATCCTTCAGTTTTGTGGTCCTTCCTTTTCTCAGTGGATCTGTCCTCGGCTTCAGAGTTATTCTTGTTCTTGTACCTGTGGTTCCTGTAATATTTCTTGTATTTTCCATATCTGCTATTTAGCCTTTCAAACCTCCTTGCCATCAGTACTAGCTTATCCTCCTGCTCATCCTGATTTTTGGCAAGTGAGTTCTCAGACTCTTTAGATTTACATGATTTCTCTTTGACTCTGAAAGCCACATTCTTGCTAGATGAAGAATCATCTTTGCTGTCAGATTTCTTAGTTTTCTTATCAATCACAAATTCATAAGCTTTCAGTTCAGAGAAAACTTGTTGGTATGGCATGGAATCAATATTCTTGGTGTTTTCAATCACCACAGCATGTATATCCCATTTCTTAGATAATCCTCTAAGAATTTTCAGTGCCACTTCTCTCTGTGGGTATCTTTTCCAAGAGCATTCAGATCATTCATAATGCTAGTGAATCTGACTTCCAATTTGTCAATGGATTCACCATCTTCCATTTCAAAGCTGTCAAACTTTCCAATAGCAACAAAAAGTTTGTTCTCTTTAATATGATCTGTGCCTTGACACATGATAGCAAGTGTGTCCCATATTTCTTTGGCAGTTTCACAGTGAGAAATCATCCCCATAACACCATCATCAATAGTGTTATATAGTGTATCTTTAGCAGTGTAGTCCAAATTGACTAACTTTCTCTCATCAGGAGTAAGTTGGTCATCAGGTTTTGGAAATTCATCTCAATATCAGTAATTCTGGGATTCACAATAGTGTATTTAAATGGTCCTTCAGAAACCACTCTCCACATTCTTTCATGATTAGAATACAGATGTGCCTACATTCTTAATCTCCATAGGTTATAGCTCTCAACAGAGAACATAGGAAGTTTCTTAGAAGGCATGATGAATTAGCCTTGTAAGATATCAACAAAAAGATCTATTCAGTTAGACCACCAAAGTCTTTCAGCAAATAGACTATGGCTACCAAAGCAAATGGTGAAAATGAACCACTGCTCTGATACCACTTGTTGGTCCCGGTGCAAACGAGTCTTACACGTGTATGGGGGGGGAATACACGTGTTCAGCAATTTTTAAAACTTTTCTTTTACTGAGATCAGAGGGTCAGAATGTCCTGAGAATTTTGCCCTGAGAAGCACAAATCGTCCTGAGTCAAAGTCTACTGAGACAGTGATCCTGAGCAGCTTTCAGAAGCTTCAGATTAACCCAACCGATCCTAATTTTTATCAAAGATCCTGAGAAGCTTGGATTAGATAATTATCTTACTGAATACTCAGTAGAGTTAATTTAGTTTGGTAACTATCCGTTCTAGCTAATCAAGAGTGCGGAATGGTTGGCCCTAAGTTTATACTCGTTTTAACTTGCTGAAAAACTTCTTCCTTTAATAAATCAGTGGTTAAGGATGTGATCAATTTGATGAAAGTTCAGTGGATTGATTCCAATTGAATGTCAGTAAAGTATGCTTTCTGTGAAAAGCATGCAATAGATATAATGTAGTACAGAAAGCAAATAACACAACAATTATAGTGGTTCAGAGACTCAAGCTCCTACATCCACTCTCTCTGATCTTCAGAGAAATTCCTTAACACACTTCCTAAAGCTTTCAGGCTGACTCACTACAGCTTACTAACTCAATCACACACAAGCTTTCCGACTGTCTAAAACAGTTTACTCGCTTCTTCTCTAGAGTTTTCTGGCTGACTAACCTACAGCTTACTCACTCTTTACAACTCTAACTCACCAACAAATCACACACACTCAAACTACCTTATCAAAGGGTTTGAGTTTGGGTTGGTTTCCAACTAGGGTGAGATATCCTTTACAATAAGAACAAATGCAATGTCTAGGATATCTCTACTAAGCTTTGGATATATCTATCAAATCTAGGCTTAGTGAAATGAGCTCTCTTCAATGTGAAATACTTGGGAAATTCTAGGGTTATTGAGTGCTTCAATTTGTAAGAATACGAATGAGCTCTTGAGTTGCTTTGATTTCCCATAACCTTGCAATGGTGAAGGTTACTGGTATTTATAGGTAACTTTACCAATGGTCACTCTTGAAAAACTATCCGTTGGAAGAGATAGTATCAAGGGTTTCCTCTTCTGATTATTGATGAATGACTATTTTTAGGGTTTGAACACTCCCTTGCATGTTTTAGGTAATATGCAACCATGTAGCCAATCACCAACTTTTTGCAGTCTGGAACATAGTACTACTGACCTATTCAGTGTCAGTAAAGTGCAATGTTGTCTTCCTCTGGTTGGTTCTTGTCTTTAGTGAATGTAGACAAACAAAACGGTTATTTTTAGGTCAATCTCTTTGAATGAGACATCCTTAAACAACACTTAGTCTTGGTTCCTTTTGTCTGCACTTGAATTTTTTTGGGCAACATTTTAATTTCTATAAATGTAAATCTTCCTCAGTTTTGTATGTACTCTGAGCATTCAGGTTTATCTGAGTTCTTCAGTGTCTTCCGAGTCTTCAGTATCTTCTGAGTCTTCAGTATCCTAAAGATTATCTGAAACTACATCTGCTGACTATACATGGTGCAGATATCTCCTGAACTATCTTATACTGAAACCTGACTCACACTATCAAGATTATCCTGAACATGTCATACTCATGGGTTTTGGGATCTAATCAAAATTCTTTATTTAATTCATCTTCCAACACGAATCCTAGTTGTGGAAGAAACACCTCATGTGGTCTTTGATGAGACATCTTCTGAACAAGAGAAATCTGCCTCAGAACAAGCAGTACCAGATCAACCAGTACCTGATGCACAGAAAATGGATCAACTAAGTATTAAGGAAAAAGGATCAGATCACGTAACAGTGTATGTTCCAAAACTTGATCTTACTGATTCACCAGGTCAATTAGACCCAAAGGTACGTACAACTATCAATGAAGAAGCTGGTACACCTGAGACAGTAACAACTGAACAATCTGGTTCAGGGGGAACACCTAATGTTCCTATGGACAGACATCATCATATGATGATTCCAACATCAGCTGAGACTTGTCCATGTCAAGTGGATCCTATTTCTGCACCACTCCCAATCTTTAGTGATGAATTACTATCAGAAGAGGATGATGTTCTCCAAACTGATGCAAATCAAAAAAGAAGGACCTGGATAACCAATCATCCAACTGATCTGATCATCGGAGACCCATCTGAAAGAGTTAAAACTAGACATCAGATTGGTGAAAGTGCCATGTATTGTTGCTATCTGTCTTTGAAGGAACCAACCAAAATAGAAGAAGCTCTACAGGATTCTAACTGGATTCTAGCTATGCAAGAAGAATTAGAGCAGTTTGAAAGGAATCAAGTTTGGAAACTGGTGGACAAACCAACTCATCAAGATGTGATAGACACCAAGTGGGTATTCAAGAACAAGAAAGATGAGAATAATGTCATAACAAGAAATAAGGCAAGACTTGTTGCTAAGGGATATTCACAATCAGAAGGAATTGATTATGATAAGACCTTTGCACCAGTCGCTCGCCTGGAAGCCATTCGGCTATTTCTGGCATATGCTGCCCACAGAGGGTTTATTGTGTATCAGATGGATGTAAAGAGTGCATTCTTAAATGGGGTACTAGCTGAGGAAGTCTATGTTGAACAACCTCCTGGCTTTGAAAAAGGCAACCAGGTGTACCGTTTAAGAAAAGCTCTTTATGGTCTGAAACAAGCTCCTCGAGTTTGGTATGATACACTATCTCAGTTCTTGATAGATAGTGGATTCACTAAAGGAACAGTGGATAGAACCTTATTCAGAATAGAAGATGGTAAAGATATTCTGATGGTTCAAATTTATGTCGACGATATCATTTTTGGATCTCCCAAAAAAACCTTATGTGAAAAATTCAGCAAGTTGATGCAAGGGAAGTTCGAAATGTCCATGATGGGTCAGATGAATTACTTTATGGGTCTACAAGCAAAGTACAGAAGGAATATTCATCTGTCAGGCAAAGTACACTAGGAATTTGTTGGCTAAGTTTTGAATTCAGAATAGCAAGAAAGCCAAAATTCCTATGATGACTGGATTCAAGATGGATCTAGATGAGAATGGTCAGAAAACTAATAAGAAAGAATATAGAGCTCTCATTGGATCATTGCTATACCTGACTGCCAGCAGACCAGACATAACTTTTGCAGTATGTGTATGTGCCAGATATCAGGCAAATCCATCTGGAAGCAGCTAAGCGGATTCTTAAGTATCTGAAGGGGACAGTAAACCTTGGTTTATTCTACCCATCAGATGATAATCTAGAGCTTAGTGGGTATTCTGATTCTGATTATGGAGGTTGCAGAACAGATAGAAAATTAACCTCAAGTACATGTCAGTTCTTAGGAAGCAAACTGATCTCTTGGTTTTCAAAGAAGCAGACATCTGTTGCCACATCTACTACTGAAGCAGAATATATGGCTGCAGCAAGCTGTTGTTCCCAACTGCTCTGGCTTAGTCAGCAGCTGAGGGATTACAACATCATAGCTACGAACGTACCTATATTCTGTGATAGTAATAGTGCTATTGCAATCACTCAGAATCCTATTTTACATACAAGATGCAAGCATATGGATGTCAGCATCATTTTATAAGAGATCATGTGGAAAAGAAGAATATCAGAATGGAAAAGATCCATACTGATAAGCAAAAAGCTGATATCTTAACCAAGCCACTAGCTGAAGTCAGACTCAAAGAACTATGTAATGAGCTAGGACTTCTGGACCTTGGAGAAAGTGCACCAGAAATGTTTGGTGGACTGGTCTCCAGAACCAGTTGGTTAAGAGACTAACCAGATAAGTAGGATCAGTTGAGTAAGGTACCTCAACTGATCAGAAAGATCAGTCAGGAACTGATCAGAAAAGCGATATCAGATGAAGGAAGAACGAATCAGATAAGTGGAAAATTGTCAGGACCTAAATACTAAGGATTAGGCAGAAACTAAGATCAACAGAAATCAGTCAGACTTCTTGTGGTATTGACTGATTACAATATCAGTCAAACAGATACTCATTTATGTTCCTTATCTTTACTGATTAATCATATGTTCTAACCCATGAAATTTCTCTGCAAATTTCACGATAGTTTAAAATTTGTCCCGGTGAAAAACCCATGAAATGCGGAAAAAAACATGTAATGCATATAAAACAGGGGTGAAGGAATGACAAGATAAGAACGTAAAGCAATAAAAACACAACAAAGTATAGTGGTTCGGAGACTTAGGCTCCTACATCCACTCTCCCTGTTCCTAGGGAAATTCCTTCAAACTGGACTTATCACCCTCTCGGGCTCGCCTCGGGACTTATCACCCTTCACAGGATCGCCTACAAGCTTTCAGGCTAACTCACTTCTTCTACATTTGAGTTTCCTGGCTTACTACTCTGCAGCTTACTTACTCAAACATACAAAAGTTTTCTGACTATCCAAGATAGTTTACTCACTTCTTCTCTAGAGTTTTCTGGCTGACTACTCTACAGCTTACTCACTCTTTACAACTCCAACAATCACACAAACTACCTAACAATAGGGTTTGGGTTTGGGTTGGTGTCTCCAACTAGGTTGAGATTTTCCCGTACAATGGTTTAGCCTTTATGCTAAGGTTGGGAAAATCTCTCTAAGCTTAGGATATATCGTGAATTTCTTAGATTGGGTTTAAGAACACTCTTGAATATATTTGTATATCTACAGACTTGTGTTCTATGGTGGGAATACTTGAGTATGTGGCTCTTGGCTCTGTAGCATCTTTTGCCACATTCTCCACACTCTCCACACTTTAGAATGATGAAAGACCTTGTATTTATAGTGTGGATTTGAATGTTACCGTTGGAGAGAATCACATTCAAATCCATACTATTCTGTAAGTTCTGTAGCATTTTCAGGCTGGTTGTCTTCCTCTCATTGGTCCACGTCAGCTGAATCTAACGTCTATATTCTTCAGGAACTTCTAAGTCTTCAGGATTCACTGAGTCTTTAGGTTTCTCCGAGTCTTCAGGTTTCTCTGAGTCTTCAGGTTTCTTCTGAGTCTTCAGGTTTCTCTGAATCTCAGGTTTCTTTTGAGTCTTCAGGTTTCTCCGAGTCTCAGGTTTCTTGATTCATGAACTTTGTCTCGATCGGGGCATCTTGACACTTTTCGGGCTTCTTGAGTTCACTCTTCGACTTCGACATCCCCCTCATGTCACTTTTTACTTCTTGACCCTCGGTCACTTATTTCAGCTCTGTGATTTCTTCTTGCACGATCGGATCGGCTTCGTGATCGGATCAACACATCTTCAGTCAACATATCGGGGATAACATCCAGTCGATTACATCAGGTTAGCATATCAGGTTATCATATCTGATCTTTGATCACGTCTGATCTTGATCAGTCTCATCTGCTCCACTTCTAATCTGCAACCTTCTCTTCTGATCTTCTGGTCAGTTTCTTTCTGATCAGCTTGTCTGCTCTTCTGATCACCATATCAGCTCGATTGTTCTTCTGATCACCATATCAGCTCGACTGTTCTTCTTATCATCGATCAGTGCATTTCGGTCATCGATCACCGACTCTCTCCCTTCGATTTCTTTGGTTTAGCTTTTCTTTTCATCTGATTTGCACAGCTCATCAGTTAACTCGGAACTCTTCTAACTCATCTGATCTCGATCAGTCTCATCTGCAGCCTCGTCTGATCTCAATCATCTTCTTCTAATTTCGTGAGTTCCCGCTCAACTTGTTCTCTCGTTCCCCCTCAACTTGTTCTCTCGTTCCCCCTCAACTTGTTATCTGTAAATTAGCTTCAATAACACAAGTTGATAATATTTTGGCATAATTCATCAAAACTAAAATATCCCAACATACGCTTTTCTCATAATTATCTCTTGCATATTCATATCTGGTAATTAATCTAAGGTTTCTCTTTCCTATTTGAAGGATCTATAATAGGGAACTCGATTTTAATCAATCTACCAATTTTTTGCAGAAATGGCTCCCAAAGTGCGTCAAATTGCAGAGACCGCTCACTCATCATCTCATGCTTCTCCAGAACCCGAAGATCCAATCTTCAGGATTTTTTCGTGAGGTTATAGAAGAATGGTGCGTCGATTTCCGGACCACCACGGATCCAGAGTCCCTTGAGATTCTCAAATTGCTTAAGGACTGTGGTCTGAAGACGTACTGTTCGGCGAGTGCAGATTCGATTCTCTTGGACGGTGCTCCCAAATTCCTATACAATCTGAGAGACCATGAGGGTGTATTATACTCGGAGGTTCAGGGGGAACACTTAGAAACCACCGATGATGACCTGTTCAGAATCTTCCGACTTCCAGCTCCGGCAGATGGCATCATGCCCAACGCATATTTGGCCTCTAAAGATAGCACGGTTATCAAGAACCTTCTACGGCCTACAGATGCTCATCATTCCAAGGGATTCAAGAAACCTATGCTGAAGAAGAAATATTGACTCTTGTTCGATATTGTCCAGAAAGTCATTGTAGGCATCACCTACAATCTGGATGCGGTCACGCAGGAGAAAGCCCAGATCATGACTACAATCATTCATAATGCAAGGATCAATTGGTTGGGGTTTCTGAAGAGGATATTGATGGAGGACTCAGAAAAGTTTGTGGTGGAAGGAGGGAAAGTAGTGCTTTCTGCCAAAATAACCTTGCTGCATAAGGTCTCTCTCATTCTGATTGATCTTATGAGGGACAGAGACTGGAGCGAGGATGAGATGATCCCATACAAGCTAGCACACAAGAAAATGCTGATCATCAATCGTCTGATACCTGGCCCAGCTGATGATGTAGCAGAAGCTACTGTTAAATCAGCACTAGAAGTCTGAAGGGCAGGTAAAGGTGGTCATTAAAGAAAGGCAAACCACCCGGAAGCCAGAAAAGGGGGTTTTTATCAAAGAACCAGCTGCCAAGAAAGCAAAATCTGCATCAGCAATAGAAGTTACTGGCAAAGGCAAGCAAAAGCGGCAGACGGTACTGCTGGACGAGTCATCTGATTCTGATGATGATCACATTCCGATCAGCAAGCTACCCAAAGGGCCAGGACAAGCATCAACGGGCCCTTCACAGACTAAGCCACTTCCTATTGCTCTACTGGCCTCTGCTGATTCTGCCAACTTGGTGGCCTCATCACCTGATCGGGAGGCTCCAGAAACCAATGAGCCAGTACAAGCAGTCCCAGAATCTGTTGTGTCGTCTCCTCCTCTCCCATCATCCTCTCCCCAAGCAGAAGCCTTATCTTTTACTAAGAAAATCATCAAAAGGCGTTTGGAGAAGATGATTGAGGAACAATACCTAGAACTAGCCCTCAAACCAGATGCCAAGGCTAATATACTGGATGTGCTTACATGGAGGGACATTCGTTTGAAGAAATTTGAGGATTTTGGGGATGTTTTGGAGCAGTAAGGTGGTATTCACTCATTCCTTGAATATGAGCTGCAGATGCGGCAAGTTGCTGGGGTTGAAACTGCACTGGATCTATTGTCAAATAATGTTGTGGCAGGCCTCATAACGAGGTAGTTGGGTATGCCAGATACCCCCATTCATAGGGAGATGACCCATAAGATTGTCAAATACAACAGAAATATGCGGACTATACCACATTCTGATGAGGATGAAGAAGCTGCTGATGTTGGCCCAATCAGCATTGAGGAAATTTTTGATCAAATGGCCGACACAGAACAGACAGCGAAGCAGGTCAGAATTGTTGAGGAACCTGTGGAAGCTGCCGATGACATTGATGTGGGAGATGCGGCAGAGTCCCCATCAGCTGAGGCACAATCAGCCGAACACTTCATAGACTTAAATGTTGGGGCCAGTCAAGCTGATGAAATGGAGGTCGAAGGCCCTTCAACAGCAGCAGCTCAGGTCGTGCAGATTCTCCAAACTTCTCCATCCTTTGAAGAGAATCTGATGAAGTATATCAAGAACTCCTTCAGTGCAAATATGGCACATATGTTCAGGGTCGATGTCAGTTTTTTTGTTCCTCGCCAAATCGAGAAAGCCATTCGCATTGAAAGGGAGCAGGTAGCATCTCATTGCACACACATTTCTGAAGAGTTAAGAGATACTACTGCTGATAAGACGATTGAGGTGAACGAGCGTATGGCCAAGATTGAAGAAATAAGGAATCAGTAGTTCACGCAGATGATGAATGAAAAAATGGCTCAGTTGACCCAAATGAAGAATGAGCTTTCTGAAGCAACCAAATGGGTCAACTCATCTGCTGACAAGCTTGACACCTTATTCAGTAAGGTCAACAATGTGGTGGACACTGCCCAAACATCTATGCTAGCAGTTGTTGATCAGGTCAGAGCTGAAACTGGTATTGAGTCTCCTACTGTGAAAGCGATGCAGCAATCTCTTATCCACTCAATTGGTAACCTCAACATTTAATTGAAGACGCTTTTTGAGGGAACCAAAAAGGAGGAAGGAGAGAAAGATGCTGAAATACAAGATAGGCTCAACCAGGTAGAAAACTACGTGGCTGGCATCCAGATAAAACTCGACAAGAAAAGGATTCAAAAGGATGCTCGAACAGCTGCAACACTGGAAGAAATTGAAGGCATCTCTTCATCGACGGAGTCAGAGAAAAAAAGCAAGATCAGCAAAAAAAGGTAAGAAACCTGCTGCAGAGACAAAGAAGAAATTGCTAGATCTTGCCGAAAAATGACAAGTTCAAGAGTTAAGAAAAGCCGAGTTAGATAAGAAAAGGAGAATTGAAGAAGCATCGAGTCTTGACAAGGCATACAAGCAAAAGAAGAAGAAAGGGCTCGTTGTTGAATAAGGTGAAGGTTCACATTTTGTTGAACCTATTCTGGATAGTGATGTTGATGTGATTGTAAGGCCGTATAGGAACATGGTGGCTGAATGGGAAAAGATTAAGGGAGAATGGTATATCTCGACATACATCAATTAGATTATTCCAACCAATGTCGAAATCAACGAGATATTTAGAGACTGTTGAGTAACAAACATCCGAAATAATATGAGAACATCATGAGGGAGGCCAATAAGTTATGCTGCATACCAGTTGCCCCCGAAGTCAAGATTATGGAATACAAGAAGACAACAGATGGAAGGTTCGACAAAATTACCTTTAATGCTACGCTAAACATGTGTCTGGCACAAGATTACATTGTTGAAGAAAGCAAGGTAGCAGAAAGCAAGGCAAGACTGTTTGAAATGTGTGTTGTTCCGAAGGATGAGAGGTACTGAGGATCAGAAGATTTCTTTTGTAAAAGATCAGAATAGAATTTGATTGTACTCTTAAAAATATTATCATTAATGAAAATTTTACTTTTCTGATCTTAAGACAAACTCTCTTTGTCTTCTGATTCTCTGTCTCTTTTACTTATGTTTAATTTTGTTCATCATTCTTTCTGAGAAATGTTTTGGTTCCATCAAAAAGGGAGAAATTATTGGGAAATTTATAATTTTGATGGAAGTTTCAAAACAGTTTGTAATAGGACTAGTCAAACCTGTTAGTCGACTGATGACATGATAGGAAACCAGTTGAACATGTTAGACAACTGATGTATTAGACTAGGTCAAGGAGGAACTCAAATTGCACAAGACGAAGATCAGTAGCAAAGATCAGTAGCAATATTATGAAGACTTTACTTAAAGACCAGAAGACCTATTCTATGAAGACATCAGCAGAGTCGATTGGTTGAAGCTAAGACAACCATATCGATGAGACTCAAAAGAAATGTCGATGAAAGTGTTGATCGGTTATTCAAATCGAAGAAAAGTAATAAGTTTAACTACTTATCCAGAACATACGGTGTAAATTAGACTAGAAGAATTTCAACATAGTTGGACTTACAATGACGCCGAATAAATTTCCTTGTTAGCCAATCAGGGATCGACACGTATGTACAATGCTGACATTGCAGGATATGGCGTATCAGGGCAAACGGCTACAAAGGACAAATATGCACGAAGACGGCAAGGCCTTCCTGAAGCACGTCACATCAAGCCTGCAACCTACCAAATATAGCCTGAAATTCAAATTGCTCTCCAACGACTATTTGATTAAAGGTCTATAAATATGGGATCTATCTTCAGAGTGAAGACACGAAAATTATCATCAAGTTCAAGCTATAACAAGATTTGCGTACGAAGAACACAAATTCAAGATTATTTTCTAAGTGTTCATCCCATTAGTTCTTAGCATAGAATTCTTATCCTCTAGCTTAAAGCTACCTCAAAACTAGGATAGAATTCCAGTTGGAACAAACAACAAATCTTTACCCAAACCCAAAAGTTAGGTTAAGTTTGTTTTTCAAGATTTCAGACTAGGGTTTCTAGTTCTTATTTCTGGGATCGGTTGAGTGAGAACTCTTGAAACATCTGTTGGTTATACTGTGTTGGACTAACACAATAAACGAAGTCCAGTTGGTTAGTTGGTGCCTCTTGTGATAGGGAAGAGTGGACGTAGGACTGGTTGTCCGAACCACTAAAAAATCTTGTGTGCATTTTCTTGTTCTTATCTGCTTTACACTTTTGCACACAACCTGAGTTTAAACTGCATACATATTCTGAGTTAGGATCAGTCTGCATCAAGCAACTGATCTGATCAGTTTGACACTTTAGTCATCTGATTGAAAACAGACTACACAATCTAATCTTATATAGCTGGTTTTTCACACGGGTTAGAAACCAGCTTCCGCACATCAGTTAAACTAATAGACACCGAACTGATCTGCCATCAGGCGATTAGTAAGTTGGATATCAGTCCAAAATGATTCACTCGCACTCTGATCAGGCAACTTGTTTACACACCTGATCTTGCACGAAAAGTTTTCAGAAGTCTATTCACCCCTCCCCTCTTGACTTCTGCCCTCACAAAACCCGTTCGGGACCTACAGATATATTCAAGATTTCTTGGAGATCAAGAAAAGATATTTCCTAACCCTATTTTGGCTCAAATTTTCATCCCCCCCCCCCCTCTATTATAAATTGGGGATGAATTTTTCATCCCCAACACAATTCCATGAGTTGGAAATATTAGAAATCCACAAAGGTGGTTTAACAAATCATTTAATTTTCCTTTGTTTTATAATTGTTCATTGGAGAACCTTTCATCAAGGTTGTTGAGCAAGGACTTGGGAATATTTGAGAAGTACTTTTGGTTGGTTGCCAGATACCTGATCCTGCCTGTCTCAGGCCGCCTCTTCAACGGGTACGTTTACGTAAATTCCTAGAAATTCCGCATGCTAGAATCTTTTACGTGAATTATTGTTTGCATGTTGATGTTGGATTGATCATTATTTGAATTCACGTAGGTAAATTCATGCTATTAATAATCGTTAATTTAAATTTGAGTTTATGAGGTCATCCCGATAGATCCTGGTATACAGCATCCCGACAACTGGTATCAGAGCCCTGGTTCGGGCTCTGATATTTTAAACTGTAATTAAATTGTTGTTCATTAAAATTGAAATTGGATAATAGAACTTTTAGATTTGTTTTGCAGGTATCCAATTGTCATGGTATTTTAATGTGCTTTATTTACATGCAAATAATTATTGCTTTTTAATTTGATTCGTTCGAATTCGTTTTGCCTCGTGAGAAAATCCACGAGTAGATTAGGATTTGTTTGATTTGTTCAATGTAATAGACTAGTCTAGATCTAGGTTTATTTATTGTGAAATAAATTGTAACCGGATCGAGTACGAAGATGGAGATGGAGAATTAAAGACGGGTCCAAAATCGTGCACAGGCAGTGTGCGTCAAGCGAAACATACCAAGGGAGGCACGCGCACGACTCGGATGCTTGTAGGAGTGCACAGGCACGGGGCGCGGTTGGGACTGAGAACCGGGCGGGATCAGATGCATGGGCGCGCGCACGGCTCACACAGAGATTTGCACAAGCGGTCGGGAACGCACGGCGCTGGGCGGACATGTGCACGGCGTGCGTATCACTTGGGCGCGTCAATTTTGACCTCCATCATTTATTTATTTGTGAATTCTTTTGGTCAAATTTCCCCCTCGGAATGGCCAAAAGATAGATTTCCCAAAAGGATGATTGTGAATTATTATTAGTGGCGACGATGACCCTTCCATCGAGGCTCGTTCAAAATGAAGTAATAATTCTTTATTTAATCATGGTTATTACTTAGGTATAAAATTGATATGCATATACTTCCCCGAAGTCCCTTTCAATTTTGTTGATGTTGTTCGAATGTTGTTCCAGATGTTGGACAACATTCTGCACAACATCATAAATTTGCCCTTTCTCCTAACACTGACTCCGTTTCAATAGATGTGTTTCTCTATGTTTCCTACATTGCAGGTTGAAGATAATTTCGGATATTATCATGCGGTTGCACTAGAATGGAGTGAGAATACAAAGATCATGGGTGGTTACACCAAGACCATGGAGATAGTGGAGGAGAAGTTCAAGGCTGTTCACACCAAGTGGATAGGACAATGCAGTTGGTCTGAAAGTCTATAAATAGACTGCATTGGTCGACATTCAAGTTGGAGCTAAAGTGAAATACCATTCGCTCTACTCCAAAATTAATAGAGTAGCATCCAAGACACAACCAAGAGTGAAAAACCGAGTGTTTATAATTCTAGGAGTGTGAGGGTCGAGGTTATTCTATGTGTACTTGTCGAGGGAATACAATCTCTCCCATCAGTATTGATTTTATCTTATTAGATCTAGTTTTAGGTTGAATAAGATCACTAGTTACTTGATTGAATAGATTGATTTTTGGTGTGTGATTTTTCACTACACCTTTTAGGATCTTGTAAAAGGTTCGTGTGTATCTCACTACTTGTTATAGTGATGTTTTTAACCATGAGGTTCGTGTAGTCTGGATTACAGACTATACAAAATTTTGAAATCCTTTGCACTCCATTTTTATACTTCCGCTGTCATATGTTGTTTTATATGTTGCATAATATTTTCAACAACACTCTGAAAATACACGCACACACACTGTAAGTTGGCGCCAGAGCCATAAACTTGATACACTAAGTTAAAGGTCCTGTGTTTGAAGTGTGTTTTTGCAATGGATTATCCACTGACTCCTTCTTTAAAACCTCCAATTTTGGATGGATCAAATTACCCATACTGGAAACCTAAAATGCGCATGTACATTAAGTGTATAGATGAGAGAGCATGGTGTAGTGTGTTATCTGGTTGGAATCCTCCAAGAACAATTGATGATAAAGATGGAGAATCGCAAGTAAAAAAGGAAATTGATTGGTCCAATGATGAATGCACATCGGCCAATTTCAATTTTAAAGCCCTTAATGCTATATTTTCTGCTACTTATGTTTATATGTTTAAACTGATATCTAACTGTGTTTTATCTAACGATACATGGGAAATATTGCAGGAACATTGTGAAGGATCGGAAAGTGTTCAAAGGACTAGACTCAGAATGTTGGGAACCAAGTTTGAAATTTGAGGTGAAAGATCATGAAACCATTTCATCATATAATGAAAGGATAAGTGAGATTGCTAATGAGTCACACTCACTTGGTGATCCAATTTCCAACACTCGGTTAGTTAATAAAATACTTAAAACTGTTCCTAAATGATTTGATGCTAAAATATGTGCAATAGAAGAGGCTAAAAATACTAATTTATTGAGTCAAAATGAGTTGGTTAGTATCTTGAAAACTTATGAGATAAACTCAAATATGTTAGATGATGATAAACATGAGAAAGATAAAGACAAGAATGTACATGCTATTAGAGGTGAAACTTTTGATAATGTTGGTAAACATCCTTATGTAACTGAAGTTGATTCTAATGAAGATGTTTCTGATTTATGTGATGAAGACATTTATAAACAATTTGCTCTTATTACTAAGTAATTCAAAAATTATCTAAAAGGAAAGTTCAGAAAACCAAATGGTAATTTTCAACCAAAAGATAAAAACAATCAGAATACTTCTACCTCTGATAAAAAGCTTGTTCCAGATCAGTCTTTCAGTTTCAATCAACCTAAACAATATTCTAAGGATAACAAGTTCAAATATTATCCTGAGTATGTGATGCATGTTCTGGATATGGTCATTATGCTAATGAATGTGCTAATACTATGCTTAGGAAGAAGATGAACTTTAATGCCACCTTAAGTGATGATTCTGATGATAAAACTGATGCTGGTAAATGTGAACTAAGTGTTATGTTTTATAGAATAGTTTATGATGATACTTTTGATGATGATCTCGATGATTATCGATCTGAAACAGATTCAGATGTTATCACAACATCTTAAACAACATTCAGTAAATGTGATCCTGAGATTAACTACTTTGCTGGAACTATTCTGAATGTTGAAACATCAAATTCTGCTGATTATAGCTCTGAATATCTGAAGTTTAAATCTGATTTAGAAACCCAAAAACAGGTATTGAGTTCCTTATCTTTAGAAAATTCAGATTTGAAAGAAAATCTTGTAAAGCTTGAAGTTCTTTTAACTAGAAAAGATGTGGAAATTTCTGCTTTGAACGATGAACTTAAGTGCACTACTCTTAGCTTTAAAAAGTTTTCTGCTAGCACTACCGAATTGAATGAAGCATTAATGATTGGTAGATGTGGTAATGTTGGACTTGGTTTTGAGAAATCTTTTGAGAATACTCCTATATCCTGTGAACCTATTTCTTTTGTAAAAGCTAGAACTTCTTTACCAAAATCTTTTAAAGGTAAACAAAAGAAATCTGATGGTTTGTTTAAAGAGTATATCTGTTTTTATTGTGCTGGAGTAGGTCATATTCGTCCATATTGTTCTAAGTCAAGAAGAGACTTAAAAGCTGGAATATTTTTACCTGATAAAGTTGAACATCCCATAAAACAGGTTAACAACACTAAAAAGTTAATTCATAAGAACATGTCTTGTAATGTTGTGTATACATCTTTGAAAGCATGTGTTCCTGGATCTTGGTATTTTGATAGTGGTTGTTCTAGACACATGGCTGGTCAAATCAATCATCTGACCAATCATACATCCTGTAATGGTGGTCATGTTGTTGGGGAATATTTCCAGTATAATCCCAACACATGTTACCTATGGTGGTGGTTCAAAAGGTAAAGTTGTTGGTAAAGGAACCTTGAATGTTCCTGGTTTTCCAAAGTTGACAAATGTGTTACATGTAAAAGGTCTAGTTGCTAATCTGATTAGTATTAGTCAGTTATGTGATGATGATTTACATGTTAAATTTGACAAGAATTCATGCTATGTATTTGATAAGAATGATGAATACTTATTGACTGACAATAGATCTGCTGATAATTGCTATTTTATTGGTTCAAATCATGCTTGAAAATGTGTTAAAGCAGATGATATTATTTTGTGGCATCAAAAACTTGGTCATGCTAATTACAGAAGTATTCAGAAACTGCATAGACTAGGTGTTGTTATTGGTTTACCTGATCTTAACTTTGAAAAAGCCAAAGTCTGTGGACCATGCCCGAAAGGTAAGCAAGTAAGGACAACACATCAATTGTTGTTAGCATGTACAACAAATAGGTGTTGTGAGTTGATTCATGTGGATCTGATGGGTCCTATGAAAACCGAAAGTTTAGGTGGAAAGATGTATTCTTATGTTCTTGTAGATGATTTTTCTAGATATACTTGGGTTATTTTTCTGAAAGAAAAATCTGATACCTTTTCTAAGTTTAAAATTCTTTACAAAAGGTTTAAAACTATTCTATGTTTAAAGATCAGTAGGACAAGGTCTGATCATGGAAGAGAATTTGAAAACAGTTTGTTTACTATTTTTTGTGAAAAGAAAGGTATATTGCAAGAGTTTTCCTCGCCTAAAATTCCACAAAAAAATGGGATTGATGAAAGAAAGAATAGAACTTTGCAAGAAATGGCAAGAGTTATGCTAACCTCAAAAAGTCTTTCTAAGAAATTTTGGGCTGAAGCATTTAATACTGCTTGTCACATTGTGAATAGAATATTCATTCGTTCTGGTAGTAATTGTACTCCCTATGAGATTCTGAATAATAAGAAACCAAATTTGAAATACTTTCATGTTTTTGGTTGTGTTTGTTACATTTTGAATGATAAAGATCAGTTGCATAAGTTTGATTCAAAGAGTGATAAAGGATTTTTCTTAGGATATTCTAAGAATAGCAAGGCATATAGAATCTATAACTTGAGAACTGATACACTACAAGAATCTGTTAATGTGGTATTTGATGAACTTGGAAGTTTTGCAAGAGAGAGTGCTGAAGACAATGCATCAGATTTGATAGAAGTATCCAAAGATACTGATGAATCTGAAGATAGTAAGGATGTTGATCAGAATGTTCCTTCAACATCTGATCCAACATTACCCCAAAGTTCAAATACTGAAAATTTGTCACAAGATTCACAATATCCAAAACAGTTGGTTCCGTCAACAAAGATAATGAAAAGTCATCCATAAGATCAGATCATTGGAGAAGCTACCACTGGCGTACAAACTAGAAGAAGAATGGGTATTCACATCAATAACTTTGTAAGATCAGTTTGCATGTCATCCATATGCAATCAGGTAACTTTTGAGTGTTATCATTCTACAATTGAGCCTAAGAATGTGAAAGAAACTCTTAATGATGAAAACTGGATAAATGTTATGCATGAAGAGCTTAATCAGTTTGAAAGAAATGATGTTTGGACACTTGTACCTAGACCTAATTCTGATGTTAATGTCATAGGAACGAAGTGGATTTTCAAAATTAAAACTGATGAATCTGGTAATATTGTGAGAAACAAGGCTAGATTGGTTGCTCAAGGTTATACTCAGATTGAAGGAATTGACTTCGATGAAACATTTGCTCATGTTGCTAGAATAGAATCTATTAGATTACTTCTTGCTATTGCATGTTTCATTGACATTAACTTGCATCAAATGGATGTTAAAGCTGCCTTCTTAAATGGTATTCTGGATGATGAAGCTTATGTTGAACAACCTAAAGGTTTTGAAAATCTAGAATTTCTTGATCATGTTTACAAGTTAAAGAAAGCTTTGTATGGTTTAAAACAAGCACCTAGAGCTTGGTATTGTAGACTTACTGATTTCTTACTTGAGTTTGGATTTTTGAGAGGTGAAGCTGATAGAACCTTGTTCATTAAAAATTCTAAGAATGATATCATGGTTGCTCAAATATATGTTGATGATATTGTATTTGGTTCAACTAGTAATGGTATTCTTGATAGTTTTGTTAAAGAAATGACCTGTACTTTTGAAATGTCTATGGTTGGAGAATTAAATTTCTTTTTAGGTCTTCAAATCAAACAAATGAAAGATGGTATTTTCTTTTGTCAAAACAAATATGCTAAGAATCTGGTGAAAAGGTTTGGTTTGGAAAGTGCTAAAACTATGAAAATGCATATGGGTTCAACTCAAAAGTTGAGTAAAGAATTGATTGGAAAAGATGTTGATCCTACTTTGTATAGATCAATGATTGGTAGTCTTTTGTATTTAACTTTTTGTAGGCCTGATATTATGTATAGTGTATGTCTTTGTGCTAGATATCAAGCTAATCCAAAGGAATCACATCTCAATTCTGTAAAAAGAATTATAAGATATGTAGCTGGAACATGTGATCTAGGTATTTGGTACTCAAAGGATACTAATTGCTCTTTAGTTGACTATAGTGATGCAGATTGGGCAGGTGATTGTGATGAAAGAAAAAGTACTAGTGGATAATGTTTCTACATGGGAAACAACATTATCTCCTGGCATAGTAAGAAACAAAATTGTGTTTCACAATCAACAGCTGAGTCTGGATATGTTGCTTGAAGTTGCTACACTCAACTGTTATGGCTTAAAAAGATGTTTGATGATTATGGGTTGAAAGTGGTATTTTGACTGTTTATTGTGATAATACTAGTGCTATCAATATTTTCAAGAATCCTGTGAAACATTCTTTGACTAAGCTTGTAAGTATAAGACATCATTTTATAAGAGATCTTGTAGAGAAAAAAGTTGTGAAGTTAGAATACATTTCTACTAAAAAACAACTTGCTGATATTTTCACAAAAACCCTTGATAATGAGAGGTTTTCTTCACTTAGAAAATCTCTTGGTCTTTGCTATATCTGAAAATAAACACTAGATGTTGTGACAAATGTTTCCAACATTTGAAGCAACATTGTGGTTCTGATAATGAGTTTGTCTGCTGTTTTACTTATTTTTTAGCTTTAAATGATAGTGTTTTGATCTTATTGTTTGAATCATGGTTTAGATACAGAGTCCTGGGCATATATCTCTTAAATGCATTAAAAATAAAACACAACTTAGAGGTGTAATCACTGAGTAACTATGGGATACGGAGCTCGCTACTACGATGTTCTCTTTTCAAAAGGTGATTAAATATACATCCATGTTTGTTCACAATCCATTGAGTAACTATGGGGCACCGAGCTCGCTACTACGATGCACTCTTTTGAAAAGATGGATCAATGTGAACATGTGTTTAAAAGAAAATTTGCAACACTTTGATGATGAATTTCATGCAAAATTGAGTGTTGAGATATATGTGTGCCAACATTTTGTGAAACCTTAAGTGATTCGAACTTTATCTTTCATACATGATTTATTTAATGTTCTGGATAAGTTGATTTCGCGGTTTAAACAAGTTATTTGAACTGATTTGTGTCTATTTAATTTTAGATATGGTTTCCTGGTTTTTGAAAATGTTTTTTGGCGGCTCATAGACATTCACATGATCACATTTGTCTTAGTGGGTGGTTACTTTGTCCCACTCTTGGTCGGTTTTTGTGGTGGTTTTGTGTAATAACCTCCATATTTTCTTCTCTACTTATGTTCGATTTATTTATGATGTTTAATACTGATAGCTGAAAACATTATTGCTGCATATTGGATTCGAGGTTTGTTGTTATTACTTGTGTTATTTCTATATTTTCAGGCACATACTATACTTTTTCCACCTATTTTCTCATGAAATTATTTTAATTGCCTATGCTTTAATTTGATTGGACAGAAAAGGCGATATGGCTGATGAACAAAACCCTTCGGTTTCTACTCCTGGCCAGTCACAAACCCACGCAAACCCTTCTTCTCCAGAAAAATCAAACCCTCCGAACCTTCTCGCAGAAATTGCCGCACAAAACCCAGATTATGATTCCACAAATGTTGGTGGATCATCGTCTTCTTCCACTCCTAAACCTCCTGCTTTACAATCCATTGAGTAACTATGGGGCACAGAGCTCGCTACTACGATGCACTCTTTTGAAAAGATGGATCAATGTGAACATGTGTTTAAAGAAAAATTCAAAATATGCAACACTTTGATGATGAATTTCATGCAAAATTGAGTGTTGAGATATATGTGTGCCGACATTTTGTGAAACCTTAAGTGACTCGAACTTTATCTATCATACATGATTTATTTAATGTTCTGGATAAGTTGAATTTGCGGTTTGAACATGTTATTTGAACTGATTTGTGTTTAGTTAATTTTAGATATGGTTTCCTGGTTTTCTAAAATGTTTTTGGCGGTCCTTACACATACACACGATAACACTTGCCTTAGTGGGTGATTTCTTTGTCCCACTCTTGATCGGTTATTGGTGATTTTGTGTAATAACCTCCATCCCTTCTTCTCTACTTAAATTCGATTTGTATGTGATGTTTAATATTGAAAGCTGAAAACATTGTTGCTGCATATTAGATTCGAGGTTTGTTGTTGTTACTTGTGTTATTTCTATATTCTCAGTCACATACCATACTTTTCCCTCCTATATTTCATATAACATTATTTTAATTGCCTATGTATTTAGTTGATTCGACAGAAAGGCGGTATGGCTGATGAACAAAAAACCCTTCGGTTTCTACTCGATCGATAAGTCACAAACCCGCGCAAACCCTTCTCACTCAAACCCGTCTTCTCCAGAAAACTCAAACTCTCTAAACCTTCTCACAGAAATGGCCGCACAAAACCCAGATTATGATTCCACAAATGTTGGTGGATCATCATCTTCTTCCATTCCTAAACCTCCTACACTACACATTCCTGATTCCTCTCCAAAATCACTTGTTGCTCTTCTTGTAAAACAAGCTGTTGAGCAGAACCCGATCGTTTTGCCTGACATTTACTTTGGTTCTAACTTAGTAAATGTTTTTGACTATGTTGATCTCTTAGCCAGACCTTTGGCTGAAGAAACCGCTCCAGAAATACCCTCAGAAACCCCTATTTCTGAACCTGTTTCTGAAAACCCTCCAGAAAACCCTTCTCAAACAGCCGATGTTGAAATACATGATGCTGATCCCTCTGATTCAGAAGGAATGGGTGAGAAATTGAAGAACATTAGGCTAAGGAAGAAACAATTGGCTCCCAAAAGACATGTTGGTAGATGGGGAAAGCGGAGAATGTCACAGAGAAACTGTTGGGAGATGAATTTAATAAAGAAGATTTTGATTAGATCCCAAAACCCCTGAGTATGACATGTTCAGGATAATCTTGATAGTTAAGTCAGGATTCAGTTTTAGAGTGTTCAGGATGTTATCTGCACCATGTATAGTCAGCAGATATAGATCAGGTTAGATTCTGAAGATTCTGAAGACTCACTAAGTTTTCTCAAGTTTCAAGTTTGAAAGATGAAACGAAGAAATCAAATTTCGATATGGCCGAGAATCAAGACTCGATGAAATCGAGAAATCAAGACTCGAGATGAAATCGAAAAAATCGAAAACTCGAGATATCGGTCAAGATATCTCGAAGACTCGAAAGACTCGACACTAAAGACTCGGAAGACATCAAGACTCAAGACTCGAAGAAGACATCAAGACTCGGATGACTCGGAAGACTCAAGACTCGTAAGATCAAGACCAAGATGTCAAGACAAAGAAGATATCAAGACACAAAGTTATTCTTGAAGACTCAGTAATCTACTGAATGCTTAGTATAACCTGAATTTTCCGAGGTACTGAATAATATCTATCTGAAGGATACAAAACTGAGAAAAACGCGATTACTCAGAAAAATAGATATTGCCCAAGACATTCTCATGCAGACAAAAGGAACTAAAACTAAGTGTTGTTAAGGTTATATCACTCAGAGATATTAACCAAAAAGAGCCGTTATGTTTGTCTACATTTACTGAAGACAAGAGCCAATCAGAAGAAGACAACACTGTACTTTACTGACACTGAAAGCGATAGGTTACTGAAGTATGTCAGTAGTACTATGTTCTAGACTGCAAAAAGTGGTGAGTGGCTGCATGAAAAACATATTGCCTAAAAACATGCAAGGGAGTTTCAAACCCTAAATATAGTCGTTCATCACACACCATAAGAGGAAACTCATGAAGCTATCTCTTCCGACGGATAGTTTTTCAAGAGTGACCTTGGTGATTGCCTATAAATACTAGTGACCCTCTACATTGAAGGTTGCGGGAAATTTTAAGCAACTCAAGAGCTCAAACTTATTATTGCAAGTTGAAGCATTCAAAAACCCAAGAATTTCCCAAGTGCTTTACATTGAAGAGAGCTCATTCACTAAGCCTAGTTTTGATAAGATATATCCAAAGCTTAGTAGAGATATCCTAGCCTTTGCATTGTACTTAATTGTAAAGGATATCTCATCCTAGTTGGAAACCAACCAAGAAACCCCAAACCCTTTGTAAGGTAGTTTGAGTGAAATTGTTGGTGAATTTGAGTTGTAAAGAGTTAGTAAACTACATTGAGGTAGTCAGAAAACTATAGAGAAGAAGTGAGTAAACTATCTTGGATAGTCAGAAAGCTTGTGTGTGTTTTGAGTAAGTAAACTACAGAGGTAGTAAGAAAATCTTAGGAAGTGGTTAAGGAATTGGTTAAGGAATTTCTCTGAAGGGTCAGAGAGAGTGGACGTAGGAGCTTGAGTCTCTGAACCACTATAACTTGCTGTGTTATTTGCTTTCTGTTCTGCATTGATTATCTGTTGCATATCTTTAACTGAAAGCATATTTTCACTGATATTCAGTTGGATCAATCCACTGAACTTGCATCTAACTGAATCAAAGCCTTAATTATTGTTTCATTAAAAGGAAGGTTTTTCAGCAAAGCTAAAAACGAGTATAAACTTAGGGCTAACCATTCCACACATCTGAGTAGCTAGAATAGATAGTTACCAAACTGAACTTACTCTACTGAGGGTTCAGTAAGTTAGTTATTTGATCCAAGCAGCTGAGGATCTTTGAAAAACTCAGGCTCAGTTGGGATTATCTGAGGCTTCTGAAAGCAGCTCAGGATCATTGTCTCAGGTAGACTTTGACTCAGGCGATCTGTGCTTCTCAGGGCCAAATCATCAGGACAACCTGACCCATCTGACCTCAGTGAACAAAAGTGTTAAAAATCATTGAACACGTGTATTCCCCCCCATACACGTGTAAGACTCGTTAGCACCGGGACCAACAAGTGGTATCAGAGCATTAGTTCAACTTGACCACCTGCTTTGTTGACCAAAGTCTAATTTGCTAAAAGATTCTTGTGGTCTACTGAACAGATCTATTTGCTGAAATCTTACAAGGCTCAGACTTTATGCCTTCTAAGAAACTTCCAATGTTCTCAGTTGAGAGCTATGATTTGTGGAGATTAAGAATGCAGGCTCATCTATATTCTAAGCACGAAAGAATGTGGAGAGTGGTTTCTGAAGGACCATTCAAATTCACTGTTGTGAATCCCAGAGTTACTGAAACTGAGAGAAATGATCCCAGGACTGAATTTCCTAAGTCTGATGATCAACTTACCCCTGATGAGAGGAAGTTAGTCAATCTTGACTATATTGCCAAAGATACTCTATATAGCACTATTGATGATGGTATTATGGGGATGATTTCTCATTGTAATACTGCCAAAGAAATATGGGATACACTTGCTGTGATGTGCCAAGGCACAGATCATATTAAAGAGAACAAACTTTCTGTTGCTATTGGAAAGTTTGATAGTTTTGAAATGGAAGATGGTGAATCTATTGACAAACTGGAAGTCAGATTCACTAGTATAATGAATGATCTGAATGCTCTTGGAAAGAGATACCCACAAAGAGAAGTGGCATTGAAAATTCTTAGAGGATTACCTAAGAAATGGGATATTCATGCAGTGGTGATTGAAAACACCAAAAACATTGATTCAATGCCATACCAACAAGTTTTCTCTGAGCTGAAAGCTTATGAGTTTGTGATTGATAAGAAATCAAAGAAAGCTGACAGCAAAGATGATTCTTCATCTAGTAAAAATGTGGCTTTCAAAGCCAAGGAAAAATCCTGTAAAACTAGAGAGTCTGAGAACTCACTTGCCAAAAATCAGGATGAGCTAGAGGATAAGCTAGTACTGATGGCAAGGAAGTTTGAAAGGCTTAATAGCAGATATGGAAAATATAAAAAATATTACAGGAATCACAGGTACCAGAGAGACTCAAAAGCTGAGGACCGATCCACTGAGAAGAGAAAGCACCTGAAAGCTGAAGGATCTTCATCCAAAAAAGAAGGACTCCAAGACTAAGGAGGAAAGTGATCAGGATGATGATGCCAACAGATGTTATAACTGCCAAAAGAAAGGTCATTTTCAATATGACTGTCCTGAGCTAAGTGCTAAAGAGAGGAATGAAAGGCAAGCAAAGAGAGACAAGAAGTTCTCCAGCAAGAAAGCCAAGATTGCAGAGGAAGAAGAACATTCTGAAGAAGGTTCCAGTTCTTCACATGAGATGTTCTCAGATAGTGACAGTGATGACATCTGTCTAATGGCTGTAGAGGAGGTAAATTCTTCTATCTCTGTTGTTGCTCCTACACAAGCACATGAGTTATCAAGTTCTACTGTGAACAGTAATTTTGACCTGATGGATTCTTTTGAGAGTCTTATGAAGGACTATGCTGTGTTACAAGAACTGCTAAATGAAACTCAAGAGCAGAACAAATAACTGACTGCTGATAATCTAAAGTGGAAATACTCTAAGAATGTTGAGATCACTTCTCAATTGATGGGAACTACTGATGAACTAGATGTTCTGAAAATACAACTCTCAGAAAAAGAGAAGCTGATAGAGACCCTAAATGGAAAATTAGAGAAATCCACTGAGGAGATTCACCTTATCAGAACTGAGTTCAATGACCTCCTTGAGAAGCATGAAACTCTAAAGAAGTGTGAGGATAGTGCGCAGAGAAAGCTAGCTCTATTGAATTCTGCATCTAAAGTGATAGATGAAATTCAGTGTTATCAAAGACCTGCCACTATAAAAGCTGGATTGGGATACATTCTGTAGGTCCCGATATTTGAGGAAAAAGCCATGCGTGCGCGGAAGACTTGTGTAATGCATATAAATTAGGGGTGAGGGTAGAGTGATTCCTAATTTTTGGCTTTTAAGAACATGTGTGTTGTGTTTTGCTTATAATCAAATGCATGTGGCAAGTAAGAACATAAAGCAGTAAAGAACACACAATTTTATAGTGGTTCAAACGAAACCCGTCTTACATCCACTCTTCCCTTAACATAGGGGAACCTTAACCGAACTTAACCTGCTTGGACTTAGTTTTATGTGTTAGTCCAACACCCAACAGATGTTTACCGAGTTCACACTCAAACGAGAGTTATCTCCCTCACGGGATCGCCTATAGATGTTTACCGAGTTCTCACTCAAACGGGACTTATCACCCTTACGGGATTGCCTACCCTCCCTTTTGGGATTGCTAGATATTTATCGAGTTCACACTCACCTACAAACTTATCCTACCAAACTGATTTGGGTAAAGTTTGTTTGGTTTCCAACTAGGTTGAGATTTTCCCTTACATTTGTTTAGCCTCAATGCTAAGGATGGGAAGATCTCTCTAAGCTTAGGATATTACATTCGTGCTTAGATCTAGGGTAGAACATTCTTGGATATATGCGTGTATTTCTTACTCTGTGTTCTATGGTGGAAATGCTAGATGATTTGGCTCTGTAGCTTCAATGGTGTTTTCACGCATTTCACATAAGTCCACACGAATAATGAAGGAAGAACTTGTATTTATAGTGTGGATTTGAATATTACCGTTGGAGAGAATCACATTCAAATCCATACTACTCTGTAGCTTTTTGCGCCTTTTTCGGGGCTTGTCGTCTTTCCTCTCATTGGTCTCGTCGCCACCGAATCTAACTTGGCTATATTCTTTAGTTTCTTACGAGTCTCGGGATCTTGATTCTATCGAGCCTTGAGTTATCCGAGCCTTGAGTTTCTTGATTCAATGAGACTTCTCTTGGCGGACCTTGTTTGATCGGGCATCTTGACACTTTCGAAGCTTCTTGAAGTTGATTTCTCTTGAATCGGACATCCTAACCCTCAGTCATATTGGCTCGGTATCGATTTCTTCTTTGCCGATCGATCAATTTAGACCTTTCGAGATCAACACATCGAGATAGAATCAGGTCGGTCATCGAGTTATCATATCGATCTCGATCACGTCGATCTTGATCGATCTCATCTGCTCATCTTCATATCCGATCTCGATCACGTCCGATCTTGATCGATCTCATCTCTTCATCTTACGATCGCAACCTTCTCTTACGATTTCTTTGGCTTTAGCTTTTCTTCACATTTGATTTTGCTCGGCTTTCATCGGTAACTCCTAACTCATCTGACTCATCTGATCTCGTTCATTCTTTTCTGCAGCCTCGTCTGATCTCGATCATCTTCTTCTGATTTCGTGAGTTCCCCCTCAATTTGTTCTTCTCGTTCCCCCTCAACTTGTTATCTGTAAAATAGCTTCAAAAACATAAGTTGATAATGTTTTGGCATAATTTATCAAAACTAAAATATCCCAACACATTCCAGGGGGAACCTCACAAGGTCTTCTGAATGCTGCTTCTAGTAGCACTAAGACTGTCTTTGTTAAACAAGTGGCACCTAATCTTCTGACTGAAGAACGGCCCAAAGTTTTAGACAAGGGTAAAGGACCTATGGTTCCAGAAAAATTGAATGTTCAGGGAAGAAAACCCAGACCTCAGGAAAAGGCTAGAAAACCTGACCACTCAGTAGGAAATCTTCAGGCCAGTACTTCAAAGCCTCAGGCTAAGAATACAAACCTCAAGAGATCTGCACTGAACCAGCAGAGGAAATTTCAGAAGAGAAACACTCAGCAGAGACATTCTCAACTGAAAAGACCAAGTCCTCAGATTACTGAAAGACCCCAATTTCAGTACAGGCAACCCAAACCTCACTTGCCTAAGGGTAAAGGTTTCCTGAACCCAAGTCAACAGAGACAAAGACCAGCTGCACAAAAAGCAAAGCACTGGAACAAAAGGCCTGTACCCATGAAAAACTCTAAGGCTCATGTTCATGCTAAGGCTAGCACTCATACACAGGATACTGTCAAGGCACCTAGGGTGGTGAATGTGTATGTAGATGTTTATGGAAGACAGATCAGCCACTCTAAAGTAATTAGAGTTGTTAGGCAGATTTGGATTCCAAAAGGTACAGCTAACCTGGTAGGACCCTACACCAAATGGGTACCTAAGAATTGATCTGTTTTTCAGGTGAAAAACAAGGGCACTAAGCCGAATGAAGACAACATAGCACTGATGAGTGGAGATGAACTGGTTCCTACTGTATGGTATCTTGACAGTGGATGTTCAAGACATATGACAAGATATAAGCAAATACTCACTGACTATGTTGAGCAAAGAGGCCATCAGATCACATTTGGAGACAACTCCAAAGGACAAACTGAAGGATATGGAACTCTTGAAATTGATTATGTTCATATCCATGGTGTTTCATATGTATCTGGTTTGAAGCATAACTTGCTTTCTATAAGGCAATTCTGTGACAAGGGATTTAATGTTGAGTTCTCAAAGAACTCATGCTATGTGAAAGACAATATTTCACAGAAAATACTACTGACTGGTACTAGAAAAGGAAATGTGTATCTTGCTGATTGGAGTTCAACTCCTAAAGATACATGTTTGGTTGCAAAAAGTTCCACAGATACCAGTTGGTTGTGGCACAAAAGGATGAATCACCTAAATTTCAAAACCCTGAACAAACTTGCAAAATTAGCACTTGTGAGGGGGTTACCAAATGAAGTGTTCAGTAAAGAACATGTTTGTGATGCTTGTCAAAAAGGAAAACAAATTAGAGCATCATTCAAAAGCAAAGTAGATGTTTCTACTGAAAGAATACTTCAACTGTTGCATATGGATCTTTTTGGTCCAGTAACACCAGTGGGCACTAATGGCAGGAAATACACACTTGTGGTAGTTGATGACTACTCTAGATACACATGGGTCATATTCTTACTCAGTAAGAAAGAGACTCAGATAAAACTGCCTGAACTACTATAAAGGCTCAGTACTGAAAAGAATCTGAGTGTGGTCAAAATCAAATCAGATAAAGGAACTCAGTTTATCAATCATATTATATCTGATTATTGTGCAGCAAATGGAATAACTCATGAAACATCAGCTGCAAGGACCCCACAACAAAATGGTGTTGCTGAAAGAAGAAATAGGACTCTGAAAGAAGCTGCAAGGACAATGATATCTGAAGTTGATATTCCTAAATGATTTTGGGCTGAAGCTGTCCACACTGCATGCTATTCTCAGAACAGATCCATGCTGACCAAGAGTCAAGGAAAATTTCCATATGAGCTTTGGAATGAAAGGAAGCCTCTTGTTTATTTCTTTCGTGTGTTTAGTTGCAAGTGTTTCATACACAATAATGGTAAAGATCAGTTGAAAACTTTTGATAGCAAAGCTGATGAAGGGATATTCTTAGGATATTCTGAAGTCAGTAAAGCCTTCAGGGTTTACAACTGTAGGAATCTTATTGTGGAAGAAACACCTCATGTTGTTTTTGATGAATCTACTTGTGTTCAGAAGAAACAGGAACATGATTCAAGAGAACTGACCAAGAGAATCACCAGACTTAGCCTGAAAAAGAATGATGAAACATCCTCTGAACCTGAAAAGAAGAAGTCAGTCACTTTCTATGAATGGAGTGAATCAGACTCAGACCAAGAAGTTCAGGATGGAAAAACTCAGGATGGTGAGACTCAGGATGGAAATTCTCCACTGAAGGAAAGCCAACACACTAAAGCTGACAATCTGAACAGACACCAGTTCAGACTCAGGTATGTGATGCCAATGAAGATGTGGTCACAGCTGAGGCAATTTCTGAATCTATCAACCAAAGGGGAACAAATGTCTCTGACAATGTTCTGAATGGAATTTCCCCTGAGGAAGATGATTCCCTTTCTCCTTTTCTGTTGTTCCCTGAATTTAATGAACTGCCTGAACCTAACATTTCTAATGTTGAGGATACTATTGAAGGGGGAACATCCAGAATAAGATGGTTAGATAGTCATTCTACAAGTCAGATTGTGGGTGATCTAACTGATGGTGTCAAAACAAGAAGGTTCCATGGTGAAAGTGCACTATTCTGCTGCTTCCTATCAGAAAAAGAACCTACTGAGTTTGAAGAAGCTCTACAAGATTCATTTTGGATTACTGCTATGCAAGAAGAACTGAATCAATTCTCAAGGAATGAAGTTTGGGAGCTAGTGGATAGGCCTAAGAGGCATAATGTGATTGGAACCAAGTGGGTGTTCAAGAATAAGAGAGATGAGAACAACAACATTGTAAGAAACAAGGTAAGGCTAGTTGCACAAGGTTATTCCCAAGAAGAAGGCTTGGATTATGATGAAACCTTTGCACCTGTTGCAAGACTAGAAGCCATCAGATTGTTTCTTGCATATGCTGCCCACAAGAAATTCACAGTCTATCAGATGGATGTGAAAAGTGCATTTTTGAATGGTGTGCTTAAGGAAGAGGTTTATGTGGAACAACCTCCTGGTTTCAGACAGAATGACCAAGTTTACAGGCTCAGAAAAGTCTTGTATGGTCTTAAGCAAGCACCCAGAGCATGGTATGATACCCTTTCTCAGTTTCTTACTGACCATGGTTTTATCAAAGGAACTGTTGATAGGACTTTGTTCAGGATAGAAGATGGGAAAGATATCTTACTATTTCAGATTTATATAGATGACATCATATTTGGATCTCCAAATCATTAGTTGTGTGAAAAGTTTTCTACACTGATGAAAGGAAAGTTTGAGATGTCAATGATGGGGGAGATGAATTTCTTACTTGGAGATCTGATTGCAAAGTACACCAGAGATCTGATTGCAAAGTATGGTGTACAGAATTGCAATGCAGTTAGAATTCCCATGAATACTAACTACAAGATGGATCCTGATCCCGAAGGCAAATCAGTAAGTCACACTGATTATAGAGGGATCATTGGATCACTGCTATAACTCACAGCAAGTAGGCCGGATATAACATTTGCTGTTGGGATATGTGCAAGATACCAAGCTAATCCTAAGGCTAGTCATATGGAGGCTGCCAAAAAGATACTGAAATATCTTAAGGGCACTGTGAATCGAGGATTGTGATATCCAGCTGATGATAACCTTGAATTAACTGGTTATTCAGATGCTGATTATGGAGGATGTAGAATTGACAGGAAGTCCACCACAGGAACTTGTCAATTTCTAGGAAGTAAGCTGATATCTTGGTTTTCAAAGAAACAGACCTCAGTAGCATCCAGTACTACTGAAGCTGAATACATGGCTGCAGGAAGCTATTGTGCATAGATTCTTTGGCTCAGACAACAATTAAGGGATTATAAGATTATAGCCAATGAAGTACCATTATTTTGTGATAATAATAGTGTTATTGCTATTACACAAAATCCGGTATTGCACACCAGATGTAAGCATGTGGATATCAGACATCACTTCATCAGAGATCATGTTGAGAAGAAAGACATCAGGATGGAGAAGATTCATATTGATAAACAGAGAGCTGATATCCTGACTAAACCTTTGGCTGAATGAAGATTTCAGGAACTATCAGTTGAATTAGGGATGTTGGATCCAGGTGTATAGAGCAAATCTGAAAAATTGAAGGTTTTTAGATACATGAAGTTTTCTCAGGATTCTGCTGAGAAACTCAGGATAAAATTAGAAGTACTGAAATCTGAGTCTTGGGAAACTCAGATATACTGAAGGTCAGTACTCAGTATTATACTGATCTGGCTCAGTACTCAGTATCATACTGACCCGTTCAGTACTTAGTATTATACTGACATTTTATCAAGGTCAATACTCAGTAAGACTGATAGAGGAAAACTAGTCTGAAGAGATAATGACTCATGCAACTCATTTATTGCCTAACTGAATCTCAGTAATCATTGGTAATTAATATCAAAACACCTGAAGGGAATATTTTGGGCGGGACCTTGAAATACCCGGAGGAGGTCAATGGTCTGCAGGTACAGTAATTAATTACACTATTCAATTAATCACCAGTAAGGTTAAATTGACGGAGTATTATTCGTGAAATCATCCTTTCATATACCCGATTAGTCGGTGTTTAATCTCAACCGTTGATCGATACGATTTCTCACGAATCAATTCTATATATTCATTGAGAATTCATTCGAAGCCCCATTTCATAACCTTCGTTCTCAAAAATACTCTGCAACTCAAAACCTTCCATTTACCCAGAAAACCCTCATTGTTCTCAAAACCCTACACTCCAAAAATCCTTCGAAATGACTTTCTCCATTTATGATAAACTCGCTATTTCAAACAAGCCATGGTATGAATTTGTTGTATCGCTCGAGAGTTCATCAAATGCAACCCATGAAGAAGAGGCGCTGCATATGATACGGGTCGCGAAGCTTACAAACCTGGTTGCAAATCAACCAGAGGCGGAATATTCGAAGGAGGTAATTGAATTTATCTCAAATCTGAAAATAGACGAGGAGGATTGTATTGAGTCCCAAATTACAGTCTCCCACTTGGAACATAGCTCTAAATACATAGATTTTGTGAGGGAGTTGTACATAATCCCTAAAAATTTAAATGATGTATATTAGTTATGTAATAGAGGAGATGACCCTACGACGTATATGTTGGGTAGGGAACAGGAATACCTTGATAGGATAACAGAGCATCCTATTAAGTTTGAGGCTACACTAATTAAAAGGCATTTGAAGCCTAAATACAGAGTTTTACTGGATATAGTTAGTAAATGCATTATGAGTCAATCCAGTAGTTTTGAGCAAATAAGTACGCCAAAGTTGAGGTTGATGGCGGCTATAGAAGACTCACCCACCACTGATTTCAACTGGTTGAGATATCTAATCAGAGTGGCGAGTGACCAGGAGAAGCAGATCAAGAAGGAGGATGGTTCTGTTGTGATCAAAGGCAAAATTCTTCATGCAACCAAGATAGCCTTCATCTTGGAGATGTGCATAGAGGAAGAGGATATTTTTGCCAACTCCTCACCCTTCCCAAAGTCTAAGATCATGTTCAAGTCTACTACTACAAGGAAGACTTTGAAGGGAAAGAAAGAGAAGAAAGTGGAATCTGCTGCAGAGGGAGCTGCTGAAGAAGCCCATCAAGCCAGGGGGAAGGCTTTGATGGAGGTGAAGAGGGAGAAGGGAGAGAAGCCCTGAAGAGGAAACCCCTTGCTCCCGAGCGCAGAAGAGTTCACATTTCCACTGAGGAGGAGGTGAGTGAACCTGAGGAAGTACAACCTGAGGGCCAACAAGGTCAGAAATCGCCATTGCAAGTACTGGCTCAGGTTGTGTCTACCGCAGAAGAGCAAACTGAGGAACAAGTGTTCTCTGAGGTTCTTGAAACATCACTGAGCTTAGACAAATTTTCTCAAGAAATATTCAAGGGACCTCAGACCTCAGAACAAGCTCAGATTTCTACTGAGGAGATGCCTGCTCAAACCTCAGATCAAGCTGAGCCTCAGGAGCTGCTAAATCTTGATGAGCTCCTGAGTGATCCATTCTTTGATCCCTCAGCACCTGAAGCCATTCCTACTGAACCTGAGAGCCCGAAGCTGAAGAAGGGCGAAGCAGAAGAGACTGAGTGGCGAAGCAAGGGGGAACGGTTCATATTGGACAGGTACCCTGAGCTGAGCTCATATCCTGACCTTCAGGATCTCTTCTCCAGACTGAGGACAACAGTCTACATTCTCAACCAGACTCTGCCAGAGATGCTCAACATTGCTTCATTCAGAGGAGAGGAATGGTGGAATGAGGAGACAACAGTGCTAACTGAGTTCTCCGGGTTCAGGAAGACCAAGCTCATAATGAAAGTTTCAGATTTTGATGAGCTGGTCAGGAAGAAGCTGGCTGAAAGGAAAGAAGCTGATGTTGGTGCCCCGAGCTTCAAAGATAAAGATCATGAAGGGGATCAACAAGGGAATGCTGAGAAGCAATCTCAAATGGAGAATGAAAGTACTGATGCTGGACAGCCTGACATCACACATCCTCAGACTGAAGTTAGTACTCTTCAGGTAACTTTTGGCACTACTAAACATTATGCCAAGGCTACTGAAGTTTCTATCTTTAATTATGTTATGTCTGATGTTCAGACTGAGGCTCAGGTGGAGATTGAAGCCCAGATGGAGACTGAGGCTCAGGCAGAGCAACCAGCTCAGGAAAAGCAACAAGTCTTATATGCTCCTGAGATTGACTTCAGTCCCATAGTCGACAAGCTGGACAAAGTTGTGCCAATTGTAGATAAAGTTGCTCAGATTGAAGAAGCATTGGCCAACCAGTCCCAGAAGATGGAGAACTTGAGTTCTACTTTAGACCTGATGCAGCTTCAGACATCTCTGAATGACAAAATGACTGCCATGGAAGGGAAGATAGATGGAGTCAAGGCTGAACTAAGTACAGAGCTGAAGCAGATGTATCAGGAGAGGACTTCATTTCTTGAAGCCAAGCTGGTGGATAAGAATGATCAACTGATCAAGAGTGCTGTTGAGGAAATGTGCTCCCTGCTCATGACCAAGATGATAGATATGCTGAAAGATGTACTCTCCAACCAGTTTGCACCTATGTCTGAAGAGTTCTCTGTGGCCAAGAACCACTTGATGAGGCTGGAGAAAGAGCATGTCCAGTTGGCTGGAGAAGTGCGGAGTGTCAGCAAAGAGCAATATCACATGGACACCGCATTGTCTCAACTTCTTCCAAGGTATGGTGCCAAGAAGGGGGAAAGACCTGGAGAGCTGAGTTGAAGGTATTATTGGCACACACCTTGAAGAGAAAGGCAGACAAGGAAACAGAAAAGAAAAATCTTGCAGAAGCCTTAAAGGAAGTTGAAGCCACTGAAAAGCTCAAGTCCAATCAAGTGGAAGAGCCAATCTACATTCATGTTTCTGAAGAAACAATGCAAGAAGTTATAACTGAAAAAATGAGTGGTAGAAGAAGGGTAGAAACAAGCCAAGCCGGTGCTGAACAACCAATCAAGAGAAAGGCTGTGGCATTTGTTGAACCTGAGAAGAAAAGAGCTAAAGCTTCTAAAGCTACTCAAAGGAAATTAATCATGGACTTTGAAGAGTTTGAAGAGGAAGCTGAGAAGGAAGTCTTCAACACTAGGAGAGCTCTGAGATCACTTCAGGTGGAACACGCGAAGAAAATTGCTGCTTCAGTATCAGGAGTCCCTTTAATAAGGAAGAAGAAAGAAGAAGAGCAGGAAGAAATGGTTTCAAGAAGTTCCTGAGCAAGAGGAGGGGTACTGCTAAAACTCAGAAGTGGCCACACATTGATAAGTGGATGCCTATCCAATTCAATGATGCTTGGGAAGAAATTAAGAGAACCTTCTGGTTTTACTATGAAGTTCTGAGAGAATGGAGGGGGACAAGCTCAGATCCAAATGAAGCCTTCATTGATTATCTGTTAACCTTCTATCCAAAGTACTTGCAGAGTTGGATTAATCTTGCGGATAAAGGTAATACTCAGATTGTGACAACCATATCTCAGGAAATTGCTCAGTATGCCATCCAGTTAGGACTGACAGGAAACAACCCAGATATCATCAAAGAAAGAGATGCATTGAAGAAGAGGTATTATGGGATGTTCAACCTGGAGGTTCCTGAGGATGAGGTTGAAGAAGACTGAAGACCAAAGACTGAAAACTCTTTGTAATTCTTTTGTTTTTGTCTTATGTTTCTTATAAGTTCATTGTAATCTGTAACTTCAATTCCTACAATCAATGAAACTTTATCTTTATGCTCAAAGATAATATCTCATTATCTTTTTACGTGTCTTTATGTTTTGATATGCCTTTGTGATAAATTTGTTGTGAAAATTGTTGGGAGATTTACCATTCTTGGATTGTAATAGAAAAAAATTGAAACACGAGGATAGGTTAAGTGTTTCTGTAACAAGATGGTTTTGACATCATTAAAAAGGGGGAAATTGTTGGGAGATGAATTTAATAAAGAAGATTTTTATTAGATCCCAAAACCCCTGAGTATGACATGTTTAGGATAATCTTGATAGTTAAGTCAGGATTCAGTTTTAGAGTGTTCAGGATGTTATCTACACCATGTATAGTCAACAGATATAGATCAGGTTAGATTCTGAAGATTCTGAAGACTCACTAAGTTTCTGAAGTTTCAGTATGAAACGAAGAAACTGAAGTTTCAGTATGAAACTGAGAAACTGAAGACTCAGTATGAAACTGAGAAATTGAAGACTCAGTATATCTCTGAAGACTCAGAAGACTCTGAAGACTCAGAAGACACTGAAGACTCAGAAGACTCAGAAGACTCAGAAGACTAAAGACTGAAGATGCTGAAGACAAAGAAGATACTGAAGACACAGTAGTTACTGAAGACTCAGTAATCTACTGAATGCTCAGTATAACCTGAATGTTCCGAGGCACTGAATAATAACTATTTGAAGGATACAAAACTGAGAAAAACGCGATTACTCAGAAAAATAGATATTGCCCAAGACATTCTCATGCAGACAAAAGGAACTAAAATTAAGTGTTGTTAAGGTTATATCACTCAGAGATATTAACCAAAAAGTGTCATTATGTTTGTCTACATTTACTGAAGACAAGAGCCAATCAGAAGAAGACAACACTGTACTTTACTTACACTGAAAGCGACAGGTCACTGAAGTATGTCAGTAGTACTATGTTCTAGACTTCAAAAAGTGGTGAGTGGCTGCATGAAAAGCATATTGCCTAAAAACGTGCAAGGGAGTTTCAAACCCTAAATATAGTCGTTCATCACACACCATAAGAGGAAACTCATGAAGCTATCTCTTCCAACGGATAGTTTTTCAAGAGTGACCTTGGTGATTGCCTATAAATACTAGTGACCCTCTACATTGAAGGTTGCGGGAAATTTTTAAGCAACTCAAGAGCTCAAACTTATTATTGCAAGTTGAAGCACTCGAAAACCCAAGAATTTTCCAAGTGCTTTACATTGAAGAGAGCTCATTCACTAAGCCTTGTTTTGATAAGATATATCCAAAGCTTAGTAGAGATATCCTAGCCTTTGCATTGTACTTAATTGTAAAGGATATCTCATCCTAGTTGGACACCAACCAAGAAACCCCAAACCCTTTGTAAGGTAGTTTGAGTGAAATTGTTGGTGAGTTGGAGTTGTAAAGAGTTAGTAAACTACATTGAGGTAGTCAGAAAACTATAGAGAAGAAGTGAGTAAACTATCTTGGATAGTCAGAAAGCTTGTGTGTGTTTTGAGTAAGTAAACTACAGAGGTAGTCAGAAAGCTCAAAGTAGAAAGGTTAGTAAACTACATTGAGGTAGTAAGAAAACCTTAGGAAGTGGTTAAGGAATTTCTCTGAAGGGTCAGAGAGAGTGGACGTAGGAGCTTGAGTCTCTGAACCACTATAACTTGCTGTGTTATTTGCTTTCTGTTCTGCATTGATTATCTGTTGCATATCTTTAACTGAAAGCATATTTTCACTGATATTTAGTTGGAATCAATCCACTGAACTTGCATCTAACTGAATCACAGCCTTAATCACTGTTTCATTAAAAGGAAGGTTTTTCAGCAAAGCTAAACATGAGTATAAACTTAGGGCCAACCATTCCGCACATCTGAGTAGCTAGAACAGATAGTTACCAAATTGAACTTACTCTACTGAGGGTTCAGTAAGTTAGTTATCTGATCCAAGCAGCTCAGGATCTCTGAAAAACTCAGGCTCAGTTGGGATTATCTAAGGCTTCTGAAAGCAGCTCAGGATCATTGTCTCAGGTAGACTTTGACTCAGGCGATCTGTGCTTCTCAGGGCCAAATCATCAGGACAACCTGACCCATCTGACCTCAGTGAAGAAAAGTTTTAAAAATCACTGAACACGTGTATTCCCCCCCATACACGTGTAAGACTCGTTAGCACCGGGACCAACAGAAACCTAGGCAAAAAGGTAGATTATACAGGAAAACGCCCAAAAAGGACAGATGGTGGTTCTGATGATCCTATCACTGTAGAGGACTCTAATGAAGAGATGGAGATTTCAAAAGTCACTGCTGCAGAACCTGATGAATCTGATGATGATCTGACAATGGAAGAATTGATGGCAAGGGAAGAGAAACGAACCAAAAGGAAAAATGAGCCATTTGTGAATGTTTCTCCTGGTGCTGCAGACGCATCTGAGGATGTTGAAGAAGATGATTCTGAGAAGGAGAAAGCTGAGATAGATGACTCTGGGGAAGAGAAATTGGAAGCAGAGAATCCTGATGATAAAGAGGAACCTGAAGAAGATGATGAAGCTGATGAAAATGTAAAGGAAGATGAGCCTGTTGAAGATCAAACTGCTGAGGAGTTTGATCATCTCTCTGATTCTGATGAGGTAACAATGCTTGACTCAGACCCTGATGATATAATTAAATTTGATAGGAAGTCTATAGTTGTGAAAACCATGTTGAAGAGGCATATTGTTGATGAAAGTTAGGTTTATGCATAATGTTGTTACCATCACTCCTAGACGCATCAATATTTTCCTAAAGACTAGGAATGTAGAGGAAGATCTTATGAATGGACAATACAATTTTTTGTTGCCAAATTGACTTCTCTCTACTCTGTAATGCATAAACTGTTGGTCTCAAACTGGTTTCCATCTAGAAACTCCACTGTGCTTACTAAAGAACAGGTTTTCCTGCTTTACAAGATTGTTCATCTGAGCAAGTTCAATATGGGACAAATTATATTTGATAATATGATGTCTCTTGCTGGAAAACATGGTGATAGTGGATTGTTTCCATATCCAAGCTTGATTTGTCAGTTCTTGGATAACTTAGAGTTTGACAGACCTAGAGGAGAGAAGATAAGTGGTTTTATCCCCAGTTTTGGGATTTCCACAGTTCTGAACAGCAACCAGAAAATGTTGTTCATTTTGTTGGCAACATTCCTTACACAGTCACCAGAAGTAATGGTATCCCTACTATCACTTTTTCTAATTCTTTCATTACTGATCAAATTCAATCCATCCAGCTCAGTATAGATGCTCTGGTTAGACAGAAAACCTTCTGGAGAAACCTGCTTTCTACTCTAACAGGGGGAGGATCACCTGATGATGGTGATAATGATGGTGGTGATGATGGAGCTGGTCCATCTGGCCATACAGGTGAGAAGGATGATCAACCAGATGTTGTTGATAATGTTGATAATGATGTTGAGGATGATGATGGTGCTGCTGCACAAAAGGATCAGAATGATGATGAAGACAGAGAGAAGTTGAAATCTTTGTCTGAATCTTTTTTTATGATCTTTGTAGAGGAAGTTGTTGAAGATGCACTAAAGAGACCGATGTTCTTGACGAAATGGTACTGATGAAGTTTGAACCGATTAATGATGATAACCCTGGTAACACAGATGATGAGCTGTTGAAGACACCTACCAGGGAGAACATGTCTCCTGAGAGTATTGCTATCATTGATCAGCTATATGGAGCTGACAACTGGTTGTTAGATTCAAACAGAGGGAGTTTTTGAAGTGTGAGGGAGCATTTGCAGATTATGGAGATGTAGTCATTCCAATGGCCCAGTCCTTCCCTTTACTTCACTATAGAAATTCCTTTTTGTGTTGTAATCTTTTATTTACTGCTCTTTACTTTATAAACTCTATTAATGGACAATTGGATGATAGGTTTATATTTCTGTCATTTACTTTATGTTGGATACTTTGGCCGAAGTACACTGCTGGTGTACTTAGTGTTTGTGTCTGTTTTTATATTTATGATTTGGTTAAATAGTAGTTATTCTCTGAATGGCTATTATTTGTTTCTTTTCTGACACAAGTTCGGATGTTGTTTTTAACATCAGGTCTGTTGTAGTAGAAAGGACAAATTGGGGGAGTTTGTTGATGTTGCTCGGATGTTGTTCCAGATGTTGGACAACATTATGCACAACATCATAAATTTGCCCTTTATCCTAACACTGACTCCGTTTTAATAGATGTGTTTCTCTATGTTTCCTACATTGCAAGTTGAAGATAATTTCGGATATTATCAAGCGGTTGCACTAGAATGGAGTGAGAATAGAAAGATCAAGTGGTTACACCAAGATCATGGAGATAGTGGAGGAGAAGTTCAAGGCTGTTCACACCAAGCGGATAGGACAATGCAGTTGGTCCAAAAGTCTATAAATAGACTGCATTGGTCGACATTCAATTTGGAGTTAAAGTGAAATACCATTTCCTGACACAAGTTCGGATGTTGTTTTTAACATCAGGTGTGTTGTAGTAGAAAGGACAAATTGGGGTAGTTTGTTGATGTTGCTCGGATGTTGTTCCAGATGTTGGACAACATTATGCACAACATCATAAATTTGCCCTTTATCCTAACACTGACTCCGTTTTAATAGATGTGTTTCTCTATGTTTCCTACATTGCAAGTTGAAGATAATTTCGGATATTATCAAGCGGTTGCACTAGAATGGAGTGAGAATGGAAAGATCATGGGTGGTTATACCAAGATCATGGAGATAGTGGAGGAGAAGTTCAAGGCTGTTCACACCAAGTGAATAGGACAATGCAGTTGGTCCGAAAGTCTATAAATAGACTGCATTGGTTGACATTCAAGTTGGAGTTAAAGTGAAATACCATTTGCTCTACTCCAAACTTAAGAGAGTAACATCCAAGACACAACCAAGAGTGCAAAACCGAGTGTTTGTAATTCTAGGAGTGTGAGGGTCGATGTTATTCTATGTGTACTGGTCGAGGGAATACAATCTCTCCCATCAGTATTGATTTTATCTTATTAGATCAAGTTTTAGGTTGAATAAGATCACTAGTTACTTGATTTAATAGATTGATTTTTTGTGTGTGGTTTTTCACTACACCTTTTAGGATCTTGTAAGAGGTTCGTGTGTATCTCACTACTTGTTATAGTGATGTTTTTAACCATGGGGTTCGTGTAGTCTGGATTACAGACTATACAAAATTTTGAAAACCTTTGCACTACGTTTTTATACTTCCGCTGTCATATGTTGTTTTATATGTTGCATAACATTTTCAACAACATTCTGAAAATACACGCACACACACTGTCAAATTTTATATTGGTCAAGTGGGAGCCGACTATTAATTGTTAATTAAAGATTTGTAATTGTTCCTGTTTGTAACCTGCTTGAATGTGTTTAAATAGACAGTTCTGTTGGGGAATTAATTGCCCGGATCTATTCGGGATGAATATTTAAATACAAATTTAATTCTAACAATTATTACTAGCATGAATTAATCATATATTAAATCAAATAATAATTCAACAACAAATCATGCATACAAATTCGTCACATAAATCCTACGCATGCGGAATTGCTAGGAGTTTACGTGAACTAACCTCTCGAAGTGACAACCATTGAGAAGATGGATATTCCATTCACACGAACAAACACAAAGAGCCTTCTCAACTATTCCCTTGTCCTTGTTCAACAATCCGATGGAAGGATGCTCGCGAACAATTAACAAAAGGAAAAGTTAAATTATGTTGCACCACCTTTGTGGATTTCTAATTTTTCCAACACATGGAACTGCACTGGGGATGAAACATTCATCCCTTATTTATACTAAGGAGGGTGGTCGAAAATTTTGTAAGGAATATGATGGAAAAATCTTTTTCTTTATCCCCAAGAAATCTTGAATATATCCCATATATTCTTTTCTCCATATTTAAAATATTCCACAAAAATTTCATCTCCTCTTGTTATGGTTATTTTCGAAAATAAGGCCAAGGTTTCCAAGATTGGGATCTTCTTGAATTTATGAGATATTCTTGTATTCCAAGAATACATATCTTCCATAATATCTTTTCAAGAAAATCAAGAAAATCTTTCCTTCCTTATTTTACTCATTATTTTCGATATTATTAGGTTCGTGTAGGTGACATTAGATGTCACGTAGATTCTACACGAGAAGTGTTGTAGTATACTTAAAAGCAGACTTTGAGTATAAGTGGGAGATTGTATGCTTTTATTTTATATAACTAGACTGAATTTCGAGCTTATTTGCTGAAATAAATTATTTATCACTGTTGCTTTAAATATTATTGAATGTTACATATATTTAATCTATAACTGTTCAATAATTAGTACATGTTACATTGTAGTTAGTTTAGTGATACTTGATCACAGAAGATTAACAGAGTCTTGTAACTAAAAGTACGAAATTCACAACCTAGATGGAAATGAACAATCCATCGTAAAAGGTTGAAGTGTAAGGCTCAGATTGGCTTATCTTGACCAAGAGATTGCACTAGTGCATTATGATGCGCTGAAGAGGACCTTCAGGAGGATAAATTCTTCAGAACTGAATACAGAAGAATTAGACCTTCGTGGTTAGTTATTTCTTAATCCCCGTTCCTTAAATAGGATCGTTTGGAATTAATAACTATTTCTTTGACTTACGATGGGTAGATAATCAATGTGATTCAATACTTTGTATCTTGGGTAATATTATTAGTTACAAGACGATTGCTAAGATTTAATACGGAGAATCGGTGTCCAAGTGCGTCTTGTTTGAATAGTCCCTTGGGAGGCTTAGAAGTTTTATCATACCAAATCTTGTAAGTGGAATTAGTTTTCCGGTATGGATAATAATGTTAAGACGTTCCTGAACCAAGGAAAAAGATTGACAGTGTGTTTGACACGGGGTTGTGTTTAGTAAAATCAGAGTAATGTTACACTGAATCTTGGAACACTCAAAGTAACAATTAAACAACAGAAATAACGGAAGACTCAGAAACACAACACACGAAATTAATAAGGCTTTGCACAATCTATATCAATATAGATTGTGATGCCTTATGGCCTAAATCACTATTTATCAAAATAATGAATACAAAGAGGTTCACAAATCGAATCCTCTTGAAAAAAGATCAAGCATATGATCTAAAGACTAGGTGTATCTCTACACTACCAAAGGTGACCTGTTCTATGAGTGTGACACTATCTAACACCGAGACTAACACTCCACATAAAACAAATCTAACACCAGTTTGAGGTATTGTAAACCCTACAATTATACTCTTATGGTAAAACAAACTCCACAACAACGACCGTATCACTCTGGATGCACTCACGCACTCTACAGTTGATGCTTCGTTGTTGCTTCGACTAAACAACACACGATTAATGGCAATGTTCGGCACTTGATGTGAACATCAAGGTCTTCTATTTATAGACTTCGTGTAGCTTTACTAGAGCCTCCTTCCACTCTCCCATGATCTTTGTAACTGCCCAGATAGTGGTTCTTCTCTGATCTCTTAAAAACAGCCGCATGATCTACCCAATTCTACTCGATTCATGAAGCTTGTGGAACCTTCTGGAATCCTGCAGAACAACCTAGATCGTCAACCTGCAGTCAACAATATCAAAGACAAAATTGAACATAGAAGTGTTAGTGGTTAAGAAGAAAGGACGAATACTGATGTTGTAACCAATGTTGTAACATCGGTTGTAACATCAACAATCTCCCCCATTCGATCTTTCTGCTACAACACACCTGAAATAACAAATACATCAGGTACTGTGCATGATAGAGCTCACAATCATATCAGCTGCACTACTAAGTGTCAAACCATTTTGTAGCTATCAAGAATCGAACAAACATCATCAAACAATTTCTTTTGTTTGAGAAACTTCAATCTGCAGAAAAATTTGTCAAAGCATAATGTAAAAACATATCAGACCATATAACATATCAGAGCATATGTATATTACATTGAAACTCATCAGAGCAAGATGTAAGAACATCTCAGAGTAAGGGAAAATGATACACGTACACTATGTATCAATCCTTAAGCCTGCAGATAAAGTAGAACATATTTCCACACATCATCAAGGAAATAGAGTAGAGCTGTTAGGAAGAAAGTTAACAGATCATTCTGAACAATCTACACAAATTACTCTTTTCCAAAACACAAGGTAAGATTATCAAAGCAATGAAAACAAGGATATCAGAGCAAAGATACAAAATCTTAACCTAAAACAGAATATAACAATCAAAACATATTAATCATCAATACTCAAAATAAACAGAATATCAGAGCAAGCCCTAATACTCAGAAATAAATAGAATATCAGGGCATCAACAATAATATTCATCAACAAGCAAAACCTACCAACTAGTGTTCAATAATTACATAATCAAATGAACAGAGTTTAATAAATAATTTGCAAAACCAGAAATAAGATCGTATGAATAAAGAAGGACAAACAAAGAGAGTTGAAGGTGATCAAACTGAAACAATCAGCTGCAGCATCATCAAGTCTTGCACATGCTCCCCCTCAACTTGTTCTAAACTCCCCCTATCTTCATGATCTCAAATCAAACTCCCCCATTCAACCATCATGGGAGATCACCATAGATTTCCTCTATGATATCATCAATGTCAGCCTCATCATCATCATCATCACCTTGTTCAGCAGCTTGTTCAACCGGAGGATCTGGCTCATCTTCTTCATGCACAGCAGCCTCAGCAACATCAGGAACCGCTTCAGCAGCAACTTCAGGTGCATCAGGTGCTACTCCCCCTGGTGGAGCAGAAAGCAACCTCTCCCAAAAGATTTTCATAACATTCAGCTCAGCAATCTGATCCTGCAAATTCTCAATTTGCTGAAGTGTGAAATCCTGTGAATAGTAACAGACCGAACTGGAGAATTTCTCAAGTCAGTGTCACCATTATTGTTTACAGCATTTGGTGCAACATCCAAATTTTGAACAGCAGGTTCAACGACCTTAGGCTCATCTTCATCTCCTTCTGCATTAGGCGTCCTGTATGGTAAGTCTGTAACCCTGTAACCCTGTTTCCTCTCAACAGAACTTTGGAGATTCCTAAATCAGGAATCATCCTACCAAAACTTTCAACAGGTTCCCTAGCAATGTCCAACCTATCCAGCAGAGCAAAGATCATACATGGATATGGTAAAGCACTTTCTTACCACCTGCATAATGCATAGCATGAACAAAAATTGTTCTTCCCAGATTGAAATTATTCATGACCACTATCCTATACATCAGGATAGCTTGAGATTTAGTGATCTTGGTAGTGTTGGTAGTTGGCAACCAGTTGTACACAACAAATTTGTGAACAACTGAAAACAGACTTGTCAACTTGGATGACAACACCTTTGTTGTCCATCTCCTAACCATTCCACCAATAATAGCAGTCACAATTTCATTCAAAGGAGGGACAACTTCTTCATCTACATCAGGTGTTCTCAAGAAAGTATTTATCACACCAGGATTGAAGCCTGCATTATGACCTCTAAACCTCACATTCCCATATCTCCTAGAGTTCCTTCTACTAGTTCCTTTCCTCAAATTGTAATAGAATTCATATACCCAAGTGTAAAAGAAAGGTGAAGCAAACTGTACAGCATGCAAAAGGTTCCTTTCCTCAAAGAATTGAATCAGATTTTGCCTATCAAATTCATAAACTCTTATTCTCCTCTCAGACAATAGAAGTCTCCTTCTCATAATAGCAAACTTAGGACTAGCAGTATCATGATATGTGTTGGGAAATATGTATTTTAGTTTTGATGGAAGTTCCAAAACAGGTTGTAATAGGACCAGTCAGACCTGTTAGCTGACTGATGACTTAGAATCAGATTAAGATGACCAGCTGAAATGTATAGATAGCTAATGTAAAAGATAGGTCACATATTGAGGGGGAACTCAATATATATAGGTCAGGTCGAAGTATCAGATGACCAGATAAGGTCAGATGATCAGAAGGCTAAGAACGAATCAGAAGATGAGAAGTCAGAAGATCAGGTGAAGACAGAAGACACTGAAGACTCAGATGAAGCTGAAGACTCAGATGAACCTGAAGACTCAGATAAACCTGAAGACTCAGTAACAAACCTGAAGACTCAGTAACAAACCTGAAGACTCAGAATGACTGAAGACACTGAGGCTCAGAGTCACCTGAAGATCAGAAGACTACCAGAAGACCTGAAGACCTACAATCAGCCGAGTCTGCATATTGAGCTAAGACAATCTGCATCAGAAGACCCAACAAGGTAGACTGATCAGTTATCTGATCAAGTCAGCTCACACCTGGCATCAATCAAAATGATACAACAGACAAGAGGAATATTCTACAAAAGGAATATAAATCGTCTAACGGATAAATTACTGAGGTGCCGCCTCGCGAAGCCAAGGAGAAACCGACACGTGCACAAAAAGAGCTGACATTGCAGGATTTGACGCTGCGGACATAAACGACGCTAATCATGCCTACGGCCACGCCGATATTCGGAGCACGTCACAATCATATCCTACAACCTACCTAATATAGCCCAAAATTCAAATTGCTCTCCAACGGCTCTTTGATTTCGAGGTCTATAAATTGGGATATATCTTAAAATTGAAGATATACCGGATCGAGCAGACTGAAAAAGAAGCAAAAACTATAGCAAAATCTCCGCTCGAAGAACACCATATTTGAAGTTTATTCTTAGAGTGTTCATCCCATTGTTCCTAGCAAGAAATCCTATCCAATAACATTTGGCTACCTAAAACACCAGGATAGATTTCTAGTTGGAACCCTCAAACATTCTTTACCCTAACTCAAGTTAGGTTATGTTTGTTACCGCAAGATTTCAGACTAGGGATTCTAGTTTCTGATTTCTGGGATCGGTTGAATGTGAACTCGGTAAACATCTGTTGAGTGTTGGACTAACACATAAAACTAAGTCCAATCGGTTAAGTTCGGTTAAGTTAAGTTAAGTTTGGTTAAGTTGCCCCTGTGTTAAGGGAAGAGTGGACGTAAGACGGGTTTCGTCTGAACCACTATAAAAATCTTGTGTGCATTTACTTGCTTTCTTTATTGCTTTACACTATTTACACAACTGAGTTTTAAATTGCATACATATTCTAAGTTAAGCTCAGTTTGCACCAAGCAACTGATATGATCAGGTTGACACCTAAGTCAGCCGATTGAAAACTGACTTGAGAATCTGATTTGATAAAACTGGTTTTTCACATGGGTATTTACAAGCTTCTACACTCTCAGTTAAACTGACAGATATCAAATCGATGCGCCTCGGGCACTCGATAGATTGAACATCGATCAAAACCGACACACTAGCACTCTGATCAAGAAATCTGCAATCACACCTGATCCGCACGAAAAGTTTTCAGAAGTCTATTCACCCCTCCCCTCTAGACTTATGCCCTCACAAAACCCGTTCGGGACCTACAATATACATCATCACTATCATCATCATCAGGTTCAGAAGATGTATTACCTGAACTACTTGAGTCTGATTCATCAGGGTCATCAGAGTCATCTGTTCTCCGGATGGTGTTGCAACACCTTGCTCAACATCTTCATCAACATCAGAGTCAGCAACAGGTTCATGCCTCCTCTTTGTTCTCAACTCCGTTCTAGCATTTGTAGCAGCTTCAGGATCATTTTTGGATTTTGTTCTTGTCTCATTCCTAACCAACAATTCAGCAAGAGGAATGATTTCATCGAACTCTCTGAATCAGCATGAGCATTCACAGTCCATCATCATCATCATCATCAGCATCAGCCAGAGGCTCAGATGCTTCACTTCGTTCAGTTTCTTCAGCAATTGATTTCACACTCTCCTCATCAACAAATTTTTCACTCTTCTCAGCAGATTTTTCACTTTCCTATCCTCTTTCAAACTCTTTTATGATTCAGATGAATCAGACACAACAATTGGCCTTGAGGCATGACCCAAATCAGAAATCTTACCCCTCTTTGTCTTAGAGTAGTCAACCCTGGGCTTGTAGCGTTTCGACCTTCTCCTTGGTTTCACAGTGCTTCTCTTCCTCTTCGACTTCTTGGAGAAAGAACCAGCAGCAGCAATGTTAACCTTAGCCTTCTCAACGGGCTCCCCCATGGAAGTATCTTTCATCTCAACATCAGCTTGAGCATCGGGTTGTGCGGGCTCAACATTTTCACCAGCAGGTTTTGAATTTTCTGTCTCAACAGTGAAATCATCTAGGAAAACACCACGAGGAGGGTTCGAGGATGAGACATTCGAGAATGGTAGGGTGTTTACCTCGAATTCTCCAAGAGTGATCGTCGCCGGAGTTTCAGAGCGTTGAAGCAAAATGATCGCCTCGCTCACATTAAGCGGATGTTCAGTTTCAGAGATTGCAAGTGAAATTGATTCAGGATTCAGCAGATTCTGGAGTGTTGGGTTGGATGATTCAGCAGTAGTTGTGGTATTTTGTGAGTTGATCGAAGTTGCCATTGTTGCAAGAAGGTGTAGCGGGTTCGCGATTTCAGGGTTTTCAGAGGAAGGATTTGAAGGCGTGTTTGGCAAAGTGTCCTGATTTCCAGCCATTGTGTTATATATATATCAAAAGTGTTAGTGACAAAATAGAATTTAAAAAATCAATTCCAACTAATAGTTTATGACAAAACCAGTAATACCTCAGTTTCTTCAAACTTTCATACGCAAAACTCAGTTCAAGTTTAAGTACAAAGAACAACACCCATTCAACCCTTAAATAGAAACCGAAATCTGCATGTTTCAAGTCATGATCCCACAAAGTGAATGTTCTAGAAATGAAGATCATGGGGTGCAATGTGATGAAACCATCACTCCCACTACTTCCAATATCCAAACCACACAATTTCTGCCAATTTTTATAAAACAAAATGCTCGAAAATAAAATAAAAATAATGTACAATATGAAATTAAATAAAGTGTGTCTAATTTTTATATTAAATAATCAATTTAATCAAATAGTCACAATTAAATAACTATCCAAGTAAAAATCGGTCAAATCAAGTCAATGTTGTAATCAAGAACGGCACACACACACACTTCAACATTTATTTTGCCTGATTTACTTAGCCAATGTTGCACTTTTCATATTTTCTTTTCTTTTCATACACTTAACTCATATTGATCCTCCTTTTGAAAATAGAACATCGTAGTAGCAAACTCCGTGCCCCATAGTTACTTAGTGAGAGATTACATCCAATGTGTGCATCTTTTCTTTTCTTTTTGTGCATTTAAGAAGTGTGTGTCCAGATATTCACAATGACTTGACTCAATAAGAATTTTACCCAAAATTTCATTTAATTAGTGATAATCGATCAAATCAACCAAGTGCTACAAAAATCAAACCTGATGTTACTTCAAATGTTGACACATTTGTTTCAACATCCACCCTACAGAACTCAGATAGTACATAAACCAAGAGATTTCCTCAGAAAGAAAAACCTCTCAAGATCAAGGGCTTCAGTGAAAATATCAGCAAGTTGATTATCAGTGGGAACATACTCTAACTTCACAATTTCCTTTTCTACAAGGTCTCTTATGAAATGATGTCTTATACTTATGTGCTTGGTAAGAGAATGTTGTACTGGGTTTTTAGAAACGTTAATAGCACTGGTATTATCACAAAACACAGTCAGAGTATCATTCTCAAGTTCATAGTCATCAAACATCTTTTTCAACCACAAAAGTTGTGTACAACAATTACCAGCAACAATGTACTCAGACTCTGCAGTAGATTGTGAAACACAATTTTGTTTCTTACTATGCCAGGAAATCAAATTGTTACCCATGTAAAAGCAACCACCACTCTTGCTTTTCCTATCATCAATGTCTCCAGCCCAATCAACATCACTATACCCAGTCAAAATACTGCTTGTGTCCTTTGTATACCATATACCAAGATCTGTTGTTCCAGCAACATATATGATAATCCTCTCCACAACATTCATGTGAGATTCCTTTGGATTAGCTTGGTACCTAGCACAAACACAAACACTATACATAATGTCGGGTCGGTAAGATAAAGAAGACTACCTATCATGGATCTGTACAATGTGTGATCAACATCTTGACCAGCACTGTCTTTATTCAACTTCTGGGTTGATCCCATAGGTGTTTTCATATGCTTCGAGTTCTTAAGACCAAATCTCTTAACCAGGTTCGTTGCATATTTGCTTTGGCAAATGAAGATTCCATCATCTTTTTGCTTGATCTGCAGACCTAAAAAGTAATTCAAGTCTCCAACCATGCTCATATCAAATGTAGATGACATTGCCTCCACAAATTCATTCAGCATCTTGCCCGATGTTGCTCCAAATACTATGTCATCAACATATATTTGTGCAATCATCAATCCTCCATCAACCTGTTTAGTGAATAAAGTCATGTCTGCTTCTCCTCTAACAAATCCAAACTGCAAAAGAAAGTCAGTCAATCTGCCATACCAAGCTCTAGGAGCTTGTTTCAAGCCATACAAAGCTTTCCTAAGCTTATAAACATGATCAGGATAGTGAGGATCTTCAAATCTTAAGGGTTGTTCAACATAAGCTTCTTCATTCAAGATACTATTAATAAAAACAGCCTTTACATCCATTATGCAATTTGATATTGATAAAACATGCAATAGCCAACAATAATCTAATAGATTCAATCCTAGCTACAGGTGCAAATGTTTCATCAAAATCAATACCCTCAACTTGAGTGTATCCTTGGGTAACCAATCTAGCCTTATTCCTTTCTATGTTTCCAGACTCATCAGTTTTGTTCTTAAAAATCCACTTGGTTCCAATAACATTAGTGTTACCAGGTCTTGGAACTAGTGTCCAAACATCATTCCTTTCAAACTGATTAAGTTCTTCATGCATATCATTTATCAAATTTTCATCACTTATGGCTTCTTTGATATTCTTAGGCTCAATTATAGAATGATAACATTCAGAATTAACCATGTTGCATATAGAAGACATACAAACAGATCTTACCACATCTTTTGAGCTTATCTTCTGGTTTGTACACCAATAGAAGAATCACCAATGATTTGGTTTGAAGGATGGCTTTAATGATTTTGAAAGCAGGTACCTTGTCATGAGTGTATTGAGTAATGCTTTATGAATTTGTTTTTGGATTTTCAGAGAATGTTGACCCAGATGCCGTGGCATTAGGTGTAACATCCTTTGAATTTCCAGAATTTCCAGTTCCAGCAAAAATCTTTATATGCTAAGACACATCTTCTTCAGTACTTTTTCCTGCTATGTTAGTTGTATCATCAAAAACAACATTCACGGATTCTTGAAAATGTTTAACCTATGGTTGAAAATTCTATAGGCTTTACTATTTCTAGAATAGCCTAAGAAAAAACCTTTGTCACTTTTAGAGTCAAACTTTCAAAGTTGATCTCTATCATTCAGAATGTAACACACACAACTAAACACATGAAAATATTTCAGATTTGGTTTCTTGTTGTTCAGAATCTCATAAGCAGTTTTTGAACTTTGTGGCCTCATAAAAACTCTGTTAATAATATGGCATGCAATGTTTAATGCTTCAGCCCAAAACCTTTTAGAAAGATGTTTAGCTTGCAACATTATCCTAGCCATTTCTTGAAGAGTTATATTCTTCCTTTCAGCTATTCCATTTTGTTGTGGAGTTTTAGGAGATGAAAATTCCTGCATTATACCATTCTTTTCACAGAAATTAGAAAACAAGATATTTTCAAATTCCCTACCATGATCTGACCTAATCTTACTCACTTTCAAGTTGTATACAGTTTTAAACCTTTTATACAAAACTTTAAAAGCAGCAAAAATTTCAGATTTTTCTTTCAAAAACTCAATCCAGGTATATAGAAATTATCTACCACAACCAATGAATACCTTTTACCTCCAAGACTTTCTGTTCCCATAGGACCCATAAGATCCATATGTAGTAGCTCAAAACACCGTGTTGTCGAACAATGTGATAACATCTTGTGTGACATTCAGACATGTTTACCTTTCTGGCAGGAACCACAAATTATGGTTTCTCCTATATTCAGCTTTGGTAAACCTCTTACCGCACCTATCTTCACAAGTTTCTGGATATTCATGTAGTTAACATGTCCAAGTTTTTGATGTCATAAAACTTCTTCAGCATTTTTGGCAAGATTGCAAACATTGTTAGTTCCAAGAAGATAACAATTATCAATTGACCTATTACCAGTCATAAGACACTCATTTTCATTATTAGAACATAACAAGAATTCTTATCAAACTTGACATGCAAATTGTCATCACATAGTTGACTTATTCTAATCAAATTAGCAAGCAAACCTTCAACATGTAAGACATTAGACAGCTTAGGAAATCCTTCAACATTGAGAGTACCTTTCCCAACAATCTTTCCTTTTGAACCACCACCATAAGTGACATTTCCTCCATCAAAATTTTCATAATCAGACAGGAAATTCACTTGACCAGTCATGTGCCTAGAACAACCACTATCAAAATACCATAAACCAGGCACACATGCTTTCAGAGATATATACACAACATGACAAGTCACACCTTGTTTACTGACACATTCAGTTTTAAAACATTGTCACTCAGAAACTTCAGCTTGTAACACCTTCATATCCTCTTTCAATTTATCACAATATGGATGATAATTATGACCATGACCAGAACAACAGTGACACACATACTTCTTTTTCTTCTTTTTAATGAGAACTTTTGTTTCCACTGGAGTTTTGACATTTGTCTTTTCTCCAGCTTTAACAAATTTCACAGGTTTAAAGCTTTTAGAAGTAGTTTCAAAACCAAGACCAGTAGTGTCAGATTTACCAACCATCAAAGCATCTTTCAACATTTCTGTTCCTTTGGCATATTTCTTAAAACACAAAGTTGAATTTTTCAATTCTTCCTTTAGTTTAGAAATTTCCAAATCCTTTCTTGTTAAGACAACTTCAAGTTTGGTTAGTGAGTCTCTCAAGTCATCATTTTCCTTAGTCATAGACTTTAGAATATAATTTTGAGATTCCCATTTATCAAACAAATCTTTACAACCTGATCCACATAAATCATTATTCTCAGCAGATGTTACTTTATCATCAATTAAACCATTAAAATAGTTAACAGTTTTATCAGAACAATCTTCATGTAATGTTACTCCAGATGTGGTAACACCTGTTTCACCATCAGAATCAGAATAGTCCAGATCATCATCTAAGGAATCATCATAGTCTATTCTAGCATAGAATGCACGTTCTTCATTTTGTTCTTCATGCTCTTCACCAGATTCATCACTTAAAGTAGCATTGAAGTTCAATTTCAGTTTAAGCAAGGTATTAGCACATTCATTCGCATATTGACCATACCCATGACATGCATTACATTGAACAAACTTTTTATACTTAGGGTCAATTTTGTCATACCTGCCTTTACCAATTTGTCTTGGTTGGAATGCATTACCTTTCTTTTCAACAGTTTGTGGGGAGTTGTTAATCTAAATCCTTGGTTGAATGTTGGCTTTGAACTTGCTATTCCTCTTTTTCATAAGAGCTTTGAATTGCCTTGTCATAAAAGCAATGTACTCCTCGGGGTTGGAACATATGTTAGCAACATCATTCTCTGAATCAGCTTCAGTCACAATAGGCATTTACTCGACATTCGAAGATGTTTCACCTTTGAACACCACTACTTTCTTTGCATCAGCTTTGTCATCCTTCTCAGTTGTATTCATTTCATACGTACGTAGGATGTTGATCAGTTCATTTTGACTTAGTGTACCTGTGTCCCTTGCCTCTTCAATTGCACAAATTTTTGCATCGAAGCGTTTAGGTACAGTCCACAAAATCTTATGAATCAATCTCACATTGGAGATGGGATCTCCAAGAGATTGAGGTTCATTTGCAATTTCAGTGACCCGTTCATTGTAAGAAGAAATTTTTTCATCCTCCTTCATCTTCAAGTTCTCAAACTTTGTCCCAAACATTCGAAGTCTGGACCTTCGAACACTATCCGAACATTCATTGTGCACTAGCAATCTATCTCAAGCTTCTTTTGCAGAAACACATGTTGATAAGATTTTGAACATGGTCATATCAACTGATGTGAATATTGCATTCAAAGCTTTAGAGTTGTAGCTAGCAGTTGTACTTTCTTCATTAGTCCAATCCAGTTCGCGTTTTACTGTAACTTCTCCTTCTTCATCTGCAGCATTCTTAGGAGGTGTCCATCCTGAAAGTATACTTCTCTAGGCATGTTCATCAATTGACTTGATGTACATCCTCATCTTTGGTTTCCAATACGCATAGTTTGTACCATCAAGAATTGGTGGTCTCGAACTTTGTGGAGTAAGTGGATATTCCATCGCCATAACAAAAAACAACACACTTGACACAGGATCTAACTTGGTAAAATCAAGTTTTGGCTCTGGTGCCAACTGAAAGTGTGTTTGACACAGGGTTATGTTTAGTAAAATCAGAGTAATGTTACACTGAATGTTGGAACACTCAAAGTAACAATTAAACAACATAAACAACGGAAAACTCATAAACACAACACACGAAATGAATAAGACTTTGCACAATTTATATCAATAGAGATTGTGATGCCTTATGGCCGAAATCACTATTTATCAAAATAATGAATACCAAGAGGTTCACAAATCGAATCCTCTTGAAACAAGATCAATCATATGATCTAAAGGCTAGGTGTATCTCTACACTGCCAAAGGTGACCTGTTCTATGAGTGTGAAACTATCTAACACCGAGACTAACACTCCACATAAAATAAATCTAGCACCAGTTCGAGGTATTATAAACCCTACAATTACACTCTTATGGTAAAACAAACTCCACAACAACGACCCTATCACTCTAGATGCACTCACGCACTCTACAGTTGATGCTTGGTTGTTGCTTTGACTAAACAATACACGATTAATGGCAATGTTCGGCACTTGATGTGAACATCAAGGTCTTCTATTTATAGACTTCATGTAGCTTTACTAGAGCCTCCTTGAACGATCCAGAAACTCTTCAATCTACTCGATTCTTGAAGCTTGTGGAACATTCTGGAATCCTGCAGAACAACCTAGATCGTCAAATTGCAGTCAACAAAATCAAAGACAGCATTGAACATAGAAGTGTTAGTGGTTAAGAAGAAAGGATGAATACTGCTGTTGTAACCAATGTTGTAACATCAACAAAGATATTAATTAAAGTGGAGCTATTTCAGTGGCTGAAATTAATTAATGGACTGAATAATCTTAAACCTGGGAAATAATAACCGGGAGCCATATTAACTGTAATATGGGTTAAGATGGATAGTGCAATATTAATTATATAGTTGGATTAATTAATATTTATGGGCTTGAATGATATTGTGGCTCAATATTGGAGATTCAAGGTCCATTAGAAGGTCCAATCTTAATTCCCCTAAAGGCCCCTCAAGTAGCCCAAACATAAAGTCCAATAACTGAAAAAGGTGTTTAAAATTAAATAAATATTGTTGCCTATTTTTCCCTAATTTTTGAAAATAAATAAATAAAGAGGGAGAAAGATTTTCTTTGAATTTTGTTATGGAATGAGGATAAGTATTCTTGGAATATCTCTCCCACTTATACTCAAAGCAGATTGGCAACGGTCGTGACACCCATTCCTTCCCCATGTCTCTCGAATGTATTCTGACGCAGACCCTTTGTGAACGGATCTACTAGGTTGTCCTCTGATGCGATCTTTGTAACATCCATATCTCCTCTCGTATAAGATGGTATTTCCTTTCAATGTGTTTGCTGGCCTTGTGGGCTCTTGGTTCCCTTGAATTTGTAACGGCTCCGGCATTATCACAATAGACTGTGATTGTGCTGAGCAAATTTGGAACTACGTCCAAGTCCACTAGGAAGTTCTTGAGCCAAACCACTTCCTTCGCTGCTTCACAAGCAACTACATACTTGGCTTCCATGGTAAAGTCTGCGATGCATTTCTGCTTAACGCTTCTCCATATCATGGCTCCTCCCCCCATGCAAAACACACTACCCTAGGTAGATTTTCTAGAATCTAAGTCTGATTGGAAATCTGAGTCCGTGTAACCGATGGGAATCAGATTGTCTGACTGATAAACCAACATTCTATAGCGAGTTCTCTTCAGATACTTTAGAATGTTTTAACTGCAGTCCAATGTTCTTTCCCCGTATTACTCTGATATCTTGCTACCATTCCAACGGCAAAGAAGATATATGGCCTCGTGCACAATATTGCATACATGAGGGCTTCCGACAGCCGAAGCATAAGGAACACCCTTCATGTTATCTATCTCCTTTTGCGTCTTCGGGCACATTTCTTTAGATAGATGTATTCCATGTCTGAAAGGTACAAAACCTTTCTTAGAATCTTGCATGCTAAATTACTTCAAGATAATATCTATGTATGAAGCTTGCGATAAGCCTATCATCCAGCTCAACTGATAGTTCTCTAAATCTAACTTCAGCTAGTGGCTTGGTTAATATATCAGCTCTCTGTCTATAAGTATGGATCTTTTTCCATTCTTATATTCTTCTTTTCCACATGATCTCTGATGAAGTGATGTTTGATGTCCACGTGCTTGCACCTTGTATGCAGAACTGGGTTCTGAGTGATTTCAATTACATTATTACTGTCACAGAATATACGCACATTCATAGTTATGATGTTATAATCCCTCAACTGCTGACTAAGCCAGAGCAGATGGGAGCAACAGCTTCCTGCGGCCATGTGTTCTACTTCAGTAGTAGATGTGGCAACAGATGTCTGTTTCTTTGAAAACCAAGACATCAGTTTACTGCCTAAGAACTGACGTGTTCCTGAGGTTGATTTTCTGTCTATCCTACAACCTCCATAATCAGAATCAGAGTACCCACTAAGCTCTAGATTATTATCTAATGGATACCATAAACCTAGGTATACAGTTCCATATAGATACTTAAGAATCCGCTTAGCTGTTTCCAGGTGGCTTTGCATTGGATTTGCCTGATATCTGGCACATATACCTACTGCAAATGTTATATCTTGTCTACTGGCAGTCATCTATAGCAGAGATCCAATGAGAGATCTATACTCTTTCTGATTAGTCTTCAGACCATTCTCATCTGGATCCATCTTGAAGGAAGTCATCCTAAGAATTTTGGCTGTCTTACAATTTTGAATTCCAAACTTAGCCAACAAATTCCTCGTATACTTCGCCTGACAGATAAAAATTCCTTCAGTTCCTTGTCTTACCTGGAGACCTAGAAAATAGTTCATCTGACCCATCATGGACATCTCAAATTTCCCTTGCATCAGTTTGCTGAACTTCTCACATAAGTTCTGATTGGGAGATCTGAAAATAATATGTCCACATAGATCTGAACCATCAGAATATAGTCTCCATCTTCAATTCTGTACAATGTTCAGTCTATTTTACCCTTAGTGAACCCATTGTCTACCAAGAACTGAGACAATGTATCATACCAAGCTCTGGGAGCTTGTTTCAGGCCATAAAGAGTTTTTCTTAAGCGGTACACCTGGTTGCCTGATTCAAAGCCAGGAGGTTGTTTGACATAAACTTCTTCCGCTTACACCTCATTTAAGAATGCACTATTTACGTCCATCTGATACACAGTAATCCCTCTGTGGGCAGCATATGCCAGAAACAACCGAATGGGTTCCAGGCGAGCGACTGGTGTAAAGGTCTCATCATAATCAATCCCTTCTAATTGTGAATACCCCTTCGCAACAAATCTTACCTTATTTCTAGTGATGACATTATTCTCATCTTTCTTGTTCTTGAAGACCCACTTAGTACCAATCACATCTTGGTGAGTTGGCCTATATACAAGTTCCCAAACTTGATTCCTCTCTAACTGCTCTAGTTCTTCTTGAATGTCTAGAATCCAGTTTGCATCATCTAGAGCTTCCTCAATTGTGATGGGATCCTTCCAAGACAGATATCAACAATACATAGCACTTTCACCAACCTGATGTCTAGTTTGGACTCGGGCCGATTATCTGGTCAGTCGAATGGTCTTTCAACCAAGTCCTACTTTCCTGATTTATATCAGTTTGGACATCATCGCCCTCATCTAGTATTGAGTCACTAAAGATTGGGAGATGTACAATAGTAGGATCCACTTGGCATGGACATGTCTCAGCTGATGTTGGAATCATCATATGCTGATGTCTGTCCGCCGGAACATCAGGTGTTCCCCCTGAACCAGATGGTTCAGCAACTGTCTCAATTGTACCAGCTTCTTCATCAACAGTTGTACGTACCTCAGGGTCTACCTAACCTGGAAAATCGTTAAGATCAAAGTTAGGAATATACACTGTGACAAGTTCTGATTCCTTTCCTTTGATGCTTAACTGATCCATTTTCTGAGCATCAGATACGTCTTGTTTTGGTACGGCCTTTTCTGAAGCAGATATCTCCTGAATAGATGTTGACTCATCAAAGATCACATGAGGTATTTCATCTACAACTAGGGTTCGCCTGTTGAGCACCCTGAAAGCCTTGCTGGTTGAGGAATATCCTAAGAATATACCCTCATCTGACTTGGCTTCAAAGGTTTTCAACTGACTCTTCCCATTGTTATGGATGAAACACTTGCACACAAAAACATGGAAGTAAGAAACACCAGGTTTTTTGCCCTTCCACAGTTCATAGGGTGTTTTGAAGTGAATCTTAGTCAGAGAACATCTGTTCTGAGTATGACATGCAGTGTTGATTGATTCTGCCCAGAAACGGTTTGGAGTTTCATGTTCAGCCAACATTGTGCGAGCAGCTTCTTTGAGTGTTCTATTTCTCCGTTCTGCTACACCATTCTATTGTGGCGTTCTGGCGGCTGATGTCTCATGTTGTATCCCAAATTCCTTGCAAAAATAAGATATGAAAGAATTTAAGAACTCGGTTACCTTGTCTGATCTGATCTTCACAATACTGACACCTTTCTCATTTTGTAGCCTCTTGAGCAGTTCAGATATCTTTGTTGTAGTTTCATTCTTCTTATACAGGAATACAACCTAGGTGAACTTGGAGAAATCATCACAATCACAAGAGTGTACTTACGTCCGCTGAAACAAAGTGGTGTGACTGGTCCAAAAAGATCCATATGGACTAGTTGCAATACTCTGTTGGATGGTGGTGATGGAATCCCTTTGAATGAAGCCTTAACTTGCTTTCCCTTCTAACATGCGACACATGTTTGATCCTTACAGAAAACTTCATTCGAGAGACCTTCAACCAAGGACATCCTTGCTATCTTTATTAAGAGTTTTAAAGTTCAGATGACTCATTCTCTTGTGCTAGAGTCAACTGCTACTTTTGGAACTCTTAACAATCAAGCATGCATTTCTTGGACAACTGTCCCAATTTGCAATGTAGATTGCTCCTTTTTTTGGAACCAGTCAGCAAAATTTGTTGAGTAGCTCGATTCTTGATAGTGCACTAATCAGTCGAGAACTCAACACTGAATCCGTTATTATAGAATTGTGAAACCGATATCAGGTTATGCTTTAAACCGTCGACATACGAGACTCCAGAAACCTGTACATCATCAATGACTAAGGTTCCAAATCCTCTGGTAAAACCAAAGTTATTGTAACCAAAGAGTACACGTGGACCTTCTTGTTAAATGTACGAACTGAGGAGTTGCTTATCACCAGTCATGTGCCTTGAGCATCCACTATCGATGTACCAGATAGTTGCTTGTTCACCTCTTTTATTGGCCAAATCCATGCGAGCCTGCAATCAAATCAGGCTTTAGGTACCCTTGTAGAATTGGGTCATGGGGGTTAGTTGTACCTTTCGGGATCCAAACAAACAAGGTATTTCTATTGTAATCATCAAGATCAGAAGGCCATATTTGTCTCCCATAAGCATCTACATAATCATATGTTGGGAGATGAATTTAATAGATTTTGATTAGATCCCAAAACCCCTGAGTATGACATGTTCAGAATAATCTTGATAGTCTATAGACAAGTTTCAGTTTAGATCAGTTTCAGGAAATATCTGCACCATGTATAGTCAGCAGATATTACCCAGGATTAATATAGAAAGAATACATTAAAGGGGAACTCAGAAGACCCTGAAGACTCAGATCGCCCTAAAGAATCAGAAGACCCTGAAGACTCTGATCGCCCTGAAGAATCAGAAGACCCTATAGATTTAGATCGCCCTGAAGACTTAGAAGACCCTAAAGACTCCGATAACCTGAAGATTATCTCACTGAGGACATCTGGACCAATTTACGTCCTGAACATTTATTGAAATATAAATGTTGTCCAAATTGATTGCAGACAAAAGGAACTAAAACTAAGTGTCTTTTAAGGTTGTCTCACTCAGAGAGATTGACCTAAAAGAGTCGTTTTGCTTGTCTCTATTCACTGAAGTTAAGAACCAATCAGAGAGAGACAACACCGTACTTCACTGACCTAAAAGAGTCGTTTATCACTAACCAAATAAGGAAACCCTTGATGCTATCTCTTTCAACGGATAGTTTTTCAAGAGTGACCTTGGTGAGTTGCCTATAAATACCAGTGATCTTCACCATTTCAAGGTTACGGGAAATCAAGCAACTCCAGAGCTCATTCGTATTCTTGCATTTGAAGCACTAGAAGAACCTAAGATTTTCCAAGTGTTTCACCTTGAAGAGAGCTCATTTTACTAAGCCTAAAATCTATTAATTATCCAAAGCTTAGTAAGAGATATCCTAGCCTTTTACCTTGTGTCCTCAATTGTAAAAGGATATCTCACCCTAGTTGGAAACCAACCAAACCCAAACCCTATTGTTTAGGTAGCTTGTGTGTATGATTGTTGGAGAGCGAGAGTTGTAAAGAGTTAGTAAGATGCAGTTGAGTTCAGCCTAACAACTCTAGAGAAGAAGTTAGTAAGCTGCTTGTGACAGTCTGAAAGCTTGTGTGTGTTTTTGAGTTTGTAAGTTGCAGTGTAGTTCAGCCTGAAAACTCATAGAGAAAGTTAGTAAGCTGCAGAGTTCAGTCTGAAAGCTTGAGGTAGTAGTAGAAGTGAGTTAAGGAATTTCTCTGAGGATCAGAGAGAGTGGACGTAGGAGCTTGAGCCTCTGAACCACTATAACTTGCTGTGTTATTTGCTTTCTGCTTTGCATTATATCTGTTGCATATTTTCACTGAAAGCACACTGAGTTTTTTGATATTCAGTTGGAATCAATCCACTGAGTTTGCATTGAACTAATCACAGCCTTAACCACTAATTTACTAAGTGATAAAGATTTTCAGCAAGATAAAACGAGTATAAACTTAGGGCCTACACATTCCGCACATTCTTGTTAAGCTAGAATAGATAGTTTCAAACTGAACAAACTCAACTGAGTATTCATTAAGATAGGTATCTGATCCAAGCTTCTCAGGACTCAAGTCTCAGATCAGTTGGGCTAATCTGAAGTTACTGAAAGCTGCTCAGTGTTATTGTCTCAGTAGACTTTGACTCAGAGTAATTTGTGCTTCTCAGGGCTGTTTCTCAGGACAACCTGACCCACTGATTTCAGTTTTGTGAAATGTTTGAAAAATCACTGAACACGTGTATTTTACCCCCCATACACGTGTAAGACCCGTTTACACCGGGACCAACAAGTGGTATCAGAGCAGTGGTTCATTTTGACCATCTGCTTTGGTAGCCATAGAGTTTACTGAGAGATTTTTGGTGGTCTACTGAATAGATCTCATTGCTGATATCTTACAAGGCTCATTCATCATGCCTTCTAAGAAACTACCTATGTTCTCTGTTGAGAACTATGACTTATGGAGATTGAGAATGCAGGCACACTTGTACTCTAAACATGAGAGAATGTGGAGAGTTGTGTCTCAAGGACCATTTGAATACACTGTTGTGAATTCTAGAATTACTGATGCTGAGAGAATGATCCCAGAGATGAACTTCCTAAGTCTGATGACCAACTTACTCCTGAGGAGAGAAAGTTAGTCAACTTAGACTACATTGCTAAAGATACTCTATATAGCACTATTGATGATAGTGTTATGGGGATGATTTCTCACTGTGAAACTGCCAAAGAAATTTGGGATACACTTGCTATCATGTGTCAAGGAATACAAACTATCTGTTGCCATTGCAAAGTTTGACATCTTTGAAATGGAAGACGGTGAATCTATTAATAAATTGGAATTCAGATTCACTAGTATCATGAATGATCTGAATGCTCTTGGGAAAAGATACCCGAAAAGCGAAGTGACACTGAAAATTCTTAGAGGATTGTCTAAGAAATGGGATATACATGTTGTGGTGATTGAAAACACCAAGAACATTGATTCTATGACATATCAACAAGTTTTCTCTGAACTGAAAGCTTATGAATTTTTGATTGATAAGAAAACAAAGAAATCGGATAGCAAAGATGAATCTTCATCTAGCAAGAATGTAGCTTTCAAAGCTAAAGAAAAATCCTGTAAAGAGTCTGATAACTCACCTGCTAAAAATCAGGATGAGCAAGAGGATAAGCTAGTACTGTTGGCAAGGAGGTTTGAAAGACTCAATAGCAAATATGGAAAGTACAAAAAGTACTACAAAAATACCAGATACAGGAACAAGAATAACTCAGAAGCTTAGGACAAGACCACTGAGAAAAGGAAGGACCACAAAGCTGAAGGGTCTTCATCCAGAAAGAAGGACTCCAAGACCAAGGAGGAGAGTGATCAGGATGATGATACCAACATATGCTACAATTGCAAAAAGAAGGGTCACTTCCAGTATGACTGTCCTGAGCTAAGCTCCAAGGAAAGAAAGGAAAGGCATGCCAAAAGAGACAAGAAGAACTCAAGCAAGAAGGCTATGGTTGCTGAAGAAGAAGAACACTATGAAGAAGGATTCAGCTCTTCAGAAGAAATTTTCTCAGATAGTGATAGTGATGATGTTTGCCTTATTGCCATTGAGGAGGTAAATTCTTCTATCTCTGTTGCTGCTCCTACACAAGCACCTGAGTTATCAAGTTCATCTGTAACCAACAATTTTAACCTAATGGATTATTTTGAGAATCTGATGAAGGACTATTATGTGTTACAAGAACTGTTCATTGAAACTCAAGAGCAGAATGAGGAACTGACTGCTGAGATCTGAGGTGTAAAAACTTCAATGCTGCTGAGAATCTGAGGTGTAAAAACTTCAATTAATGGGAGCTACTGATGAACTAGATGTTCTGAGAGTACAGCTCTCAGAGAAGAGAAGGTGATAGAGGCCCTGAAAGGAAAGTTAGAGAAATCCACTGAGGAAAATCAGCTTATCAGGACTGAATTCAATGACCTCTTTGAGGAACATGAAACTCTAAAGAAAAGTGAGGATAGCTTGCAGAGAAAGGTAGCTCTATTGAATTCTGCATCTAAAGCAATAAATGAAATTCAGAGTTATCAAAGACCTGCAACTATAAAGGCTGGACTGAGATATAATCGCGGGGGAACCTCACAAGGTCATCCGAATGCTGCTTCTTCTAGTGGCACTATGACTATCTTGGTTAAACCGGGAGTTCGTACTGATCTTCTTATTGAAGAACAACCCCATGTTTTAGACAAGGGTAAAGGACCTATGGTTTCAGAGAACCTGAAGGTTCAGGAAGGAAAGCCCAAACCTTAGGAAAAGGATAGAAAACCTGAACACTCAGTAGGAAATCCTCAGGCCAATACTTTAAAGCCTCAGGCTAAGAATACCAACCTGAAGAAATCTGCACTGAACCATCAGAGGAATCTTCAGAAGAGAAACACTCAGCCGAGAAATTCTCATCTAAGGAAACCAAATTCTAAGGATACTGAAACACCACAATTTCAGTACAGGCAACCTAAACCCCACTTGCCTAAGGGTAAAGGTTTCCTGAACCCAAATCAGCAGAGACATAGACCAGCTGCACCAAGGCCAAAGCATAGGAACAAGAGGACTTAACCCAATAAGAACTATAAGGCTCATGTTCATGCTAAGGTTGGCACTCATACACAGGATACTGCCAAGGCACCTAGGGTGGTGAATGTGTATGTAGATGTTTATGGAAGACAAATCAGCCACTCTAAAGTAATTAGAGTTGTGATTCAGATTTGGGTTCCAAAAGGTACAACTAACTTGGTAGGACCCTACACCAAATGGGTACCTAAGGTCTGATTTGTTTTTCAGGAGAAGAAAAAGGGCACTGAGCTGAATGAAGACAACAAAGCCTTGATGAGTGGAAGTGAAATGACTCCTGCTGCATGGTATCTGGACAGTGGATGGTCAAGGCACATGACAGGATACAAACAATTACTCACTAACTATGTTGAGCAAAAAGGCCCTCAGATTACTTTTGGAGATAATTCCAAAGGACAGACTGAAGGATATGGAACTCTTAAAGTTGATTATGTTCATATCCATGGTGTATCATATGTTTCTGGTTTAAAGCATAACTTGCTTTCTATCAGTCAATTCTGTGATAAGGGATTCAGTGTTGAGTTCTCAAAGAACTTATGTTATGTGAAAGACAATACTGTTGTACCCGGTTTGATTACCGGCGAACGAACAAATAATTTGATAAAACTCTGATCAATATAACAATGAAAGTGATAAATAACACTCGATTTGATTACCCAGTTCGTCCATGAAATAGACTACGTCTGGGGGAACCAAGCCAGGATATTTTATTGTATAATTTCTGCCTAGGATCCTAAGGTTTCGATCCTTTACAACGTACAAGACAAGTTATATTTATAGACACCAAATTAGGGTTAAAGCTTACATGGGCTTCCTTCCACGGGCCTGCCAAGGGTTTCAGCCGCCAGGCTGTCCCGCAAGTCACGCATCCAGATATGCTTACCCTGATTACAGCCGCCAGGCTAGGGTTTCCACTAATTACTCGTATCTTTACCATATCAATCCTTTATCCGACCTCGAGACCAAGTCAACCCCGACTTGCGTGACCTCTTAGGTGGCCCAATGGCCTTCACATTCTTCCAAGTCGCCTCGCGACTTGCATAGTCTTTTAAGTCGCCCCGCGACCTTCCTGGACATGGCAAGGGCCTCTTTAATGACAAGTGATAGATGGAGATATACTGCCTCTAGCAAGTCGGACTATTTCATGTTACCACAATTGCCCCTCAAGTCGGGGTCGCAAGCTCGCATTGGGGCCTTGACTTGACCCGTTGTTCTTTACCAACCTGCAGCAGGTCGACCTCGGGGAATGTGCCCGAAGTGAATTGTCGTCCTTGGGGAGGCGAAACATCGCCTCGATTCCTTGAATCGACATGGGGTATGACCAACTTGTTATGATGGCTCAGCCGACAGATGTCGTCACGTGTCGCGAGCTTGCCCAACCTGTAGATGTGGTGTCGGCCACGCGCTACCCGTGCGACTTCATTTCCTTCAGGGGGGTCTAAATTATACTCAACCTTTGCGCAGCTGAACCTTCTCCGAATCTCCGCTCTAGAGTTTTTCGGTGAGCTTTCGAACTTTCGACCGAAGCTGAACCAGGTAACACATTCGCCCTTTCTCCAATCTTCTTATGGCCCCCAATTCACCATCTGCTCCCGCGCCACCTCATTCTCTGGTTTTGTTGTCTTCGGATGATGATGATGTGGCCATAGCTCATCTCCATCATCGTCCCGACCCTGGCTCCACTGCCCTCAACATGGGGGTGTCTTCGTCTACCAGTGCCCCGATTGATAATAGGGATGAAGGGGGTAACGACGACGATGAGCAATTCTTGGCGGAGTTGGAGGAAATCATTCACCTCCCCGCACTAAATCTCAGCCCCCTTCGCACCGCTGCGTCGGAGGATATGCCGACAACGGGTCCCTCTGACCCGTCCCATAGATATTGGGCCTTTGAACGGATCTTCGATTACAGCTCCTATCAACTTCGAGCTCCATACAAGCGACCTGAGCGCAGCTACCGGAAGTCAATCAGGTCGGACTTTGTGGCCTCTCAGGAAAAGAATCGGTCAGTGTTGTCCGATTAATACTTGCGCTTCCTTCGTCGCTTATACAAGGTGCCCCCGGATGTGCACTTTTATGGAGCGACCCCCGACGAAAGTGCCGACCAGCCACCGGCCGGAATGATAGCAGTGAACGAACATACCATGGAGGCCGAGATTAGATTCCCATTGCACCCGACTATTTCTCACATGCTCACAGCATGGAACCAAAGCCGTACGCAGATAAGTCCGAACGGTTGGAGCTACATCCTCTCCACCATAACTGTGCTGGGACAGGCCGGGTTATATCGGTTGTCGAACCCTAGTGAAATATCTTTCGTGATGACGCCCATTGCCCAAGCCGGTGGCTACAATGTCATGCGACTTCGCAGGGGCAGGGAGCTCGTGAGTGAAATCCCTAACAAAGTCGATGGTTGGCACAGTAAGTGGTGGTTCGTCGGAGGGGCGTGGGAGTCCGTGGACCCTTCAAGCACTCTGCCCATACACGTCCCGATAGATTATGTGAACCGAGTAGAACACGGTAAATCTTATGCTCTTGGTTCCGAGGTTGTACTGATCTAATTCTCGTTTTCTTTTGCAGTGTTCACGCCCCAAAAATCTGACCTATATTGGGACTTCTCTGAGGCCTTCAACCTAGTTCGTGATACCCCTCCGAGCTGCCCGGACATCAATGCCTTAAACTCCGAGCTCAACCATCTCAAGGCCAGTTATACACGTATCCGCGTCATTTGAAGGTCCCCTGTAAGTATCCTCGTTGCGTGCTCATCAACTTTTCGTTGTCGACCTATACCGACGCAAGCCCCCTGCGGACGTTATGGCCTCCCGTAAGAATTCTGTTCTTAAGCAGATGAGGCGAGTGGCGACTTCTGAGGTCACTCCTCCGGGAGTGACCCCCGTGGAGATCGCTCCTCCAAATTTGGACCCCGCTAGCTCCTCCGCCGCTGATAAGGGTAAGAGGAAAGTTGTAGATCTAACTCCGCCAGCTTCCGAGCCTGCTCGGAAGAAAGTGAGGAGGAGATCATGTCCTACTAGTCGAAAATCAATAGGTGGCTGAGGAGATCTGACCGGGTCCACCCCACGTCGCAACCGGCTACATCAACTTCGCTCCCGCCGCCAACCGCCTCGCGACTGGCTTCCCCTGGTGCCTCGGTCCGGAGAAGAGGTCACTATGAAGATGATGACTCCTATCTAGGCTAGGATGCGGTCCGGGTGGATGAGTAAGTCCTCGTCCCGTTCTTTCAAACCTTTTTACCCTTTGTTTATCTGACGGTTTGTCCTCTCTTTTTCAGCCTCAACTACGGGCCAGCTGAGATTTCTCCGATGGTGGTTTGACCTCCGGTGCTCACCAATCCAACTGGATGAGATTCCTGAGAAGTGGCTCGGTTACCTCTCCCGCAGCCTACAGAATCTCCCCCGGGGGTGGACTCGTACTGATCACGCCAACGCACGTCGCCAGAAGGTGACGGGCAACCTATACTCGTCCATGGTCCATTCCCAAAAGGCGGCCTTGTTCCTGGAGAAATCTAGCACCCAGCTGGAGACCGAGCTCAGGCACCTCCGGGAGTCGCGAGCTCGAGTTGTCGACCAAGCCAAGTCGATCCTGGGGTGGCCGAGGCACAGAAAGATATGGAGAGATCCAAATCAGAGAATCTTCTGCGGATTTCAACTCTTGAAGGTCGCTTGGCTGAAGCCGAGGGTGGGCTGGCCGCCGAGAGGTTGAGATTGGCTCGTGCAGAAGGGCGGAAGGTCGAGGTGGGGGCCGCACTGGCGGCCGAGAAGTGAAAGACGGCCCGGACGGAGGGAAAAGTGGCCGAGGTGGAGGCCGACCTGGTAGAGGTGAAGGCAAAGTTAGCCCGAATTAAGGGGGAGCTGGATACCAGAGAGCCCCAGTTTAAGGCCGCTGAGGAGGCGAATGCCAACTTTGTGTACGTGATGGTATTCGTGGGTGCCATCCGAGTCTGTCATAAGGCAAACTCCTCCGGCGACCTCGGCAGGCTTGTCGCCGAGCTCACAGCATATGTCCGCGATAACCCCGTGGCTCCCGATGTCCTGCTGGAGATCAAGGACCTGGAGGACATGGGAATCGATCTTTCTTTCTTCCCTGCCCCAATCGGTTCGTGCACCCCCTCCCAGATCCTGAGGAGGTTGACCCCCCTGCTGTCATATCTTCTGAACCAGCGTGGAGGTGGTGCCGGGCTTGGAAGTCATTCTCCCCGTAGTTGTCGTTCCCTCCGAGCCCATCGTGGACGAGGTACCGAGCTAGGAGGTTGTTTCCCCAGCAGTTGACATGCCCTCCGAGCCTATTGTGGAGAAGGTATCGAGCTTAGAGGTCGATCCGCCGACGATTACACAACAGGATCCTCCTTTCGGGACGGTCAACACCCTGCCCTCAACCGCCCCTACCGAAAAGGATTGAAGTCGCAGCCCTACCAGTCATTTTTTATTTTTCCTTTTTCATTTTACTGGCCTTCGGGCCTTGATCTGTAATGCGCAACCTCAACACCTTTGGGTCCTTATCAATGCAAGAAGTTACTTTGTTTTTCGTCTCACCTGGTATTTGTCTTATTAAATAAAACTCCCATATTTCATCCCCCTAAGTCGAGGTTGCAAACTCGCATTGGGGCCTTGACTTGAACTGTATTCTTTAAACGGCTTCAGGAAAGTCGGACTTGGGAAGTGTGCTTTTGCTGAATCATAATCCTCGGGGAGGCGAACCATCGCCTCGGTTTCCCAAATCGATGTGATGTGTGACAGATCCACAATGATGGCCTGGGCATTTGGTGATGCCACACGCCGTAAATTGAACCAACCAGCAGTCGCGTACTGCCTATGCGCTGCTTATGCGGCGCCGATTTCTTTGGGGGGCCCTCGAAGAGATTTTGCAATCTCACTCCCGTCTTTCCTCTATAAATAGGATAGGATTTTCAGAATTACAATACACATTTTCTCCCCATATATCACCCTCAAGTTTGTGTATAAATAACTCCGGCGAGTCCCCTATTTTGAGGCACCCCCCGGCGACGGGCTTCTCCCGCTCTACACACATGGCCTCTGGTATCCCTGCGTTTCCCTCGTTTCTGATCTTGCCTTCATCGGAGGATGACCATACGGCCATTGCCATGTTTTGCTGCCACCCGGGTGGCGGTTCTGCCGCCGCCATGACGGAGGTGCCCCTGGCCCTTTGTGCTTCGGGCACCGATTGGGATGACGGGATTAATGGTGATGGGCATTTCCTGACATTTAATATGGATTTAGTATTGTATATGCGAATCCGATCGGGTCAAAATGCCCTTCACAATCCCTTGATTTTTTTGCCCCACATGTATGACACTCGTGTTCATTTAAAGCGGGAAGTACCATTGTGGCATCTAACACTTCATGGATGTTAAAACATCCTTTCCTGATAGGTTTACAACATCCTCCTCAGCGAACTCCTTATATCAGAGAGTCGTGTCCCTAGTAACAATGTATTGCAGACTAAATCGCTAGCTCGAGTAACTTCGTAGTGTAGGCCAGGTCGCTAGCTAGCCTCCGAAAAATGTATTGTATTAAAAACGCGGAGCTAGTGTAGGCTATGTTGCTAGCTCACCTTAGAAAAATATATTGTATTAAGAATGCTTCTTTTTACCGACCTCTGGGTCTATTGTACTGGGGTTCTCCCCAACCTTCGGGTCTCTAATGATGAAATTCTCTTTTTTAACCCATTTGCTGTGTTGACTCGATTTTCTTATGCAATTTTTGCTTAGTCCTCATCGTCTTAATGTTTACGCGACTTGTTTACTGGACATTTGCTTAATCGTCTTACAAAGTCGGGGGATAATCACACCGCTAGGGTGGCGATCTTGCCTCTAGTATTTCTAAAGTCACACCTCGAGTTCGCATGTTATCAATCATGTCTTTCATGCGACCTGCATGTTATCGATCATATGTTTTTCATGCGACCCGCTTGGTTTCTACACATAGGAATTTTTCTTTCAAGTAGAATAGAGAATTATTGTTAACCAAAGTATTTGTTTAAATCGATGTGATCAGTACAAGGGTATAAACCTATTGATAATACTTCTTCAGATGAGTTGCATTCCACGAGTATTGGGACTTGGTTCCATCTGTCTTCACGAGCTCATATTCCCCGTTTGGTAGGACCTTCGATATCTGGAATGGGCCCTCCCAGTTTGGGACGAGGGCACCTCTGGGGTCTCCGAGTATCTTTTTCTGTTGGGATATTTTAGTTTTGATGAATTATGCCAAAACATTATCAACTTGTGTTTTTGAAGCTAATCTACAGATAACAAGTTGAGGGGGAACGAGAGAACAAATTGAGGGGGAACTCACGAAATCAGACGTAGATGATCGAGATCAGACGAGGCTACAGATGAGACTGATGGAGATCAGATGAGTTAGATGAGTTCCGAGTTAACTGATGAGCTGTGCAAAATCAGGAGAGAAGAAAAGCTAAGCCAGCTGATCAGAAGATCTGATGACCAGAACAGACCTGATCAGATGATCAGAAGAACAGTCGAGTTGATATGGTGATCAGAAGAGCAGACAAGCTAACCAGAAAGAAACTGACCAGAAGATCAGAAGAGAAGGTTGAAGATCAGAAGAGGAGCAGATGAGACTGATCGAGATCAGACGTGATCAAGATCAGATATGAAGATGAGCAGATGATAAAGATCAGACGTGATTGAGATCAGATGTGCTAAACTGATATGCTAAACCTAATGTACTGACCTGATGCTATCCTGAGATATTGATCTGAAGAAGTGTTGATCAGATCAGTCGAGCTGATCAGATCAGGCAAAGAAGAAATCCGATAGCCTGAGTCAAAGTGACCTGAAGGTCAGGATGTCTGAATTCAGAAAACTGAACTCAGTCAGCCTGAGTGTCAGTATGCCTGATCAGACAAGGTCCGCTGAAGAGAAGTCTGCTGAATCAAGTATCCTGAGACTCAGATAGAACTGAAGACTCAGTATGTCTCTGAAGACACTGAGACTCAGAGAATCCTGAATGATTCCAAGGCGAGGAATCTGAGGAATATATCCGTTAGAATCAGCTGACGTGGACCAATGAGAGGAAGACAACCAGCCTGAAGAAGCTGCTGTACTTACAAGAATAGTATGGATTTTAATGTGATTCTCTCCAACGGTAACATTCAAATCCACACTATAAATACAAGGTCTTTCATCATTCTAATGTGTGGATGCGTGGAGATTATAGCACGAGATGCTACAGAGCCAAAGAGAGTTATACCCAAAGCACTCCCACCCTAGAACACAAGTCTGTAGATATACAAATATATTCAAAGAGTGTTCTAGAACCCAACCTAAGCTACCCACGATGTATCCTAAGCTTAGAGAGATTTTCCAAACCTTAGCATTGAGGTTAAACCATTGTAAGGGAAAATCTCACCATAGTTGGAGACAACACCAAACCCAAACCCCATTCTCGTAAGAGATAAGTAGTGGTGAAGTAAGGTAGTTTTTATGCAAACCCGAGTAAGGGTGATAAGTCCCGTAGGAGGCGAGCCCGAGAGGGTGATAAGTCCAGTTTGAGTTAGTAAACTACGGAGGTAGTCAGAAAGCTCAAGGTTACGTGGAGTAGTCAGAAAGCTCAGGGCCGAGTTGAGTAAGTAAACTGCGCGAGGTAGTCAGAAAGCTCAAGGAAGTGATGAAGGAATTTCCCTAGGAACAGGGAGAGTGGATGTAGGAGCTTGAGTCTCCGAACCACTATACATTGTTGTGTTCTTTACTGCTTTAAATTTTTATCTTGTCATATGCATTCGATCATAAGCAAAACACAACACATGAGCTTAAAACGCAAAAATCTGAAATCACCATTCCTTCACCCCTGTTTTTATATGCACCGTAATTTATGTTTGCTTCCGCACGCGCAAAATGGGTTTTTCACCAGGACCAACAAGTGGTATCACAGCGGGAGTTCAACAGATCACTATTTTCAAAGTGATCGCCTGAGCTGATCAATTTTTTTTAAAAAAAAAACCGTCTCTGATCTGATACCAACAAGTGGTGTCAGAGCAAGTGTTCAAATGGTTCACTGATTTCAAAGTAACCACCTAAACTGATCTTTTAAAAGAAAACCAGTTTCTTTAAAAATGCATATATTTTAATGTTTTGGCGTCATTATCAAAAAGGGGAAAATTGTTGGGATATTTTAGTTTTGATGAATTATGCCAAAACATTATCAACTTGTGTTTTTGAAGCTAATCTACAGATAACAAGTTGAGGGGGAACGAGAGAACAAATTGAGGGGGAACTCACGAAATCAGACGTAGATGATCGAGATCAGACGAGGCTACAGATGAGACTGATGGAGATCAGATGAGTTAGATGAGTTCCGAGTTAACTGATGAGCTGTGCAAAATCAGGAGAGAAGAAAAGCTAAGCCAGCTGATCAGAAGATCTGATGACCAGAACAGACCTGATCAGATGATCAGAAGAACAGTCGAGTTGATATGGTGATCAGAAGAGCAGACAAGCTAACCAGAAAGAAACTGACCAGAAGATCAGAAGAGAAGGTTGAAGATCAGAAGAGGAGCAGATGAGACTGATCGAGATCAGACGTGATCAAGATCAGATATGAAGATGAGCAGATGATAAAGATCAGACGTGATTGAGATCAGATGTGCTAAACTGATATGCTAAACCTAATGTACTGACCTGATGCTATCCTGAGATATTGATCTGAAGAAGTGTTGATCAGATCAGTCGAGCTGATCAGATCAGGCAAAGAAGAAATCCGATAGCCTGAGTCAAAGTGACCTGAAGGTCAGGATGTCTGAATTCAGAGAACTGAACTCAGTCAGCCTGAGTGTCAGTATGCCTGATCAGACAAGGTCCGCTGAAGAGAAGTCTGCTGAATCAAGTATCCTGAGACTCAGATAGAACTGAAGACTCAGTATGTCTCTGAAGACACTGAGACTCAGAGAATCCTGAATGATTCCAAGGCGAGGAATCTGAGGAATATATCCGTTAGAATCAGCTGACGTGGACCAATGAGAGGAAGACAACCAGCCTGAAGAAGCTGCTGTACTTACAAGAATAGTATGGATTTTAATGTGATTCTCTCCAACGGTAACATTCAAATCCACACTATAAATACAAGGTCTTTCATCATTCTAATGTGTGGATGCGTGGAGATTATAGCACGAGATGCTACAGAGCCAAAGAGAGTTATACCCAAAGCACTCCCACCCTAGAACACAAGTCTGTAGATATACAAATATATTCAAAGAGTGTTCTAGAACCCAACCTAAGCTACCCACGATGTATCCTAAGCTTAGAGAGATTTTCCCAACCTTAGCATTAAGCTTAAACCATTGTAAGGGAAAATCTCACCATAGTTGGAGACAACACCAAACCCAAACCCCATTCTCGTAAGAGATAAGTAGTGGTGAAGTAAGGTAGTTGTTATGCAATCCCGAGTAAGGGTGATAAGTCCCGTAGGAGGCGAGCCCGAGAGGGTGATAAGTCCAGTTTGAGTTAGTAAACTACGGAGGTAGTCAGAAAGCTCAAGGTTACGTGGAGTAGTCAGAAAGCTCAGGGCCGAGTTGAGTAAGTAAACTGCGCGAGGAAGTTAAAAAGCTCAAGGAAGTGATGAAGGAATTTCCCTAGGAACAGGGAGAGTGGATGTAGGAGCTTGAGTCTCCGAACCACTATACATTGTTGTGTTCTTTACTGCTTTAAATTTTTATCTTGTCATATGCATTCGATCATAAGCAAAACACAACACATGAGCTTAAAACGCAAAAATCTGAAATCACCATTCCTTCACCCCTGTTTTTATATGCACCACAATTTATGTTTGCTTACGCACGCGTAAAATGGGTTTTTCACCGGGACCAACATTTTCAGTACTACGTCTCCGACCTTAAACCGTCGAAGTCGCACCTTAGAGTTGTAGTACCTCTCTGACCTCTGCTTATAACTAGTGTTTCTCATGTTAGCCTCCAACCCCTTTTCTTCTAGTAGATCCAGGTTCCTTTCCAAGGCCTCATCGTTATGATCAAAAGCGACCTGGCTGGTTTGGAGGGTCGGGAGGTCGATTTCCATGGGAACCACTACCTCAGTTCTGAAGGCTAGCGAGTAAGGGGTTTCGCCCGTTGAATTTCTACAGGTCGTTCTGTACGACCACAGCACATCCGGGAGCTCGCTAGCACATTTCCCTTTCCCCCCCTCGATCTTGGCCTTGAGTGTGTGCTTTATGATTTTGTTCACGGCCTCGACCTAACCGTTTGATTGGGGGTGATATGGGGTAGAAAACAACTTTGTGATTTTCCACTTTTTGAAGAAGGCATCAATCGTTATTCCATCGAATTGCTTTCCATTATCTGATATGATTGCCTGGGGTAGCCCGAACCTGCAGATAATGTTCCGCCAAATGAACCTAATGACATGGTCTTGGTCTATGGTTGCCAATGCCTCAGCCTAGGCCCACTTTGTGAAGTAATCCACCGCTACTAGGGCATACTTGACCGATCCTGGGGCCGTTGGGACTGAGGATGCTTGTGAGTTCTTCTGGTTCGACCTTGATGGAGGGGGCATAGATCTGGCATTTGTGGCATTTGCAGGCAAAGACGCTAGCATCGGCCCTTAAGGCTGGCAAAAAATATCCCTGCCTTGTGGTCTTGTAGGCCAGTGACTCCCCTCTAGTGTGGTTTCCGCATGCCCCTTCGTGTATTTCTCGTAAAATGGCTTGGCCCTTCTCAGGTGTGATACATCGAAGTAAGGGCATGCCGAAGCCTTGCTTGTATAACTCCCCGTTGATCATCGTGTATCGTGCGGCCTATAATTGCAACTGCCGGGCTTGGACACAATCGGGTAGTAAGTGGCCGCTTATCAAATACTCCCTGACGGGTGTCATCCAGGTCAACACCGGGGTTTCCAATGTTGTTACTGTTATTTGCGCGGTGGATGGGTGGTGACATCCTTCATATTTGGTGATCCTTCGGAGGTCACGAGCCGGGCTAAAGCATCGGCTCGCGAGTTCTGCTCTCTTGGTATAAGCTTCACATGGATTTGTGCGAACTTCAGGCATAATGTTTTTACGATTTCCTGATAGGCCGCCATCCTATCATCCTGAGCCTCGTACTCCCCCGAAACTTGGCAGGCCACGAGCTGGGAATCGGTATGGAATTGCAATCTCTTGACACCCATGGTTGTTGCCATTTCTAAGCCGTTGATGAGTGCCTCATATTCGGCCTCATTGTTCGTTGCGGGAAAATCAAAAGTAATGGCATTCTGGAATGAGATACCCTCGGGGCTCATTAACACCAGACCGGCTGCCGACTTGTGAGAGGTTGCCGATCCATCTACGAACAACTCCCATGGCAAGCTGCCTGAACTCCCTGCCTCGGAAGGGAAGGTGAGTTCGACTATGAAATCGGCCAGCGCCTGGGCCTTGACCGCAGGTCGTGGCGCGTATGTCACTCCGTATTGTCCGACCTCAATGGCCCATTCGAGGCATCGACCTGATGTGTCTGGTCAGTGGAGCACATTCCTCAATGGCAGGGAAGTGAGGACCTCGACCTGGTGATCGAAAAAGTACGGTCTCAGCTTCCTCACACTCATGACTAACGCGTAGGCCAACTTCTCTAAAGATGGGTAGCGTTGTTCTGTGTCATTCAATGTTTGGCTGACAAATAAAGTGGAGCCCTCCGCTCAGACCAGTACTGCGCTTAAAGTGGTCTCCGAGTCCGTGAGATACAAGAACAGCTTCTCTCCCGAGACAGGTTAGGACATGATGCTCACGTCCGCCAGGTACGTTTTGATTTTTTCAAAAGCATCATGGCTCTCGGGTGTCCATTAGAACTTTGCCTTCTTACGGATTGTGTCGAACATCGGCTTGCAATTTGTCCCCATGATATTTGCTTGGATCACCAGGGGGTCGATATTAGGATAGACTACCCCAACTTTGTCCTTTTCTCCGAACTCGATTCTGCTGGACTCTTCCCCCAAGGTGAGGACAGGTAGCACCATTTTCTTGGCATTCTCCATCTCTCTTATTTCGGGTTTTATCTTTCGTTTGGAGAAGGAGTTTGAGGCTAGTCCCCCAACTGCCCCTAGGGGAGAGAGGGTATGAATGATGTGATCTCCCGTGTTTTCTGGAATGGGCGGGATAGGTCACTCCCCCTACCCTGCTCCTTGGTTGTCATTCCTGTGGATGCGCTCTCCTTGTTGGCGACCTCTCAGAGCCTGGTCACCATTCTTCTGAGGCCACTTGATGAACTCGTCAAGCAGGCCGTCCTCATACAATCTCCAGAGTTGGGGCAACAGGTCTTTACACTCACTGGTATAATGGTCGGCCTACTCGTGAAAGTGGAAATACTTGTTGGGGTTCTACTTGCCCTTACTCTTGACCAGTTGAGGCGGGAGGAGTAATTCCCGCTCTCGGATCTGGGCAAAAATGTGCCCAAGCGTCATGTCCAGCGCGTCCATCAGCTTCACCGGAATGCTCTCCTCAAAGGGCTTGAAATTTCCAGGTGGTTTGTACTGTGTGGTGACCCTCTTGGAACTTTTCTTGGGCTCCGCGACCTCCTTAGCCTCGGAGAGTCGGGATTCCAGGAGCTCCGCTGTATGTATCAGGTCGCTAGCTCACCTCCGAAAGTTGGCATAGCTAGTTGGGTATTCGGCAGTCATGCGCTGCCAGAGTTTGGTCCCGTTCTTGAGGCCGGAGACAGCCCCCAGCAGTTTTGCTTTATCCCCAAATGGAGCTCCTTCCAAGATTAGCTTGTCGATCCTCTCAATGTAGGATCGGTCAGATTCTGTATCCCCCTGTTGGGTGTTCATCAGGTATTTGCGCAATCGGGCGCCAAAGGCAAAGAAAGGCGTTAGGAATAGGCGAGCGAGCTGCTCGAAAGTGTCCACCGACTAGGGTGGCAGGGAACTAAACCACTGGTAAGCCTGATCACTCAAGGTCAGAGAAAAAAGTCTACACTTGGTTGCATCAGTGGCGCCCATAGAGGCCATGTACGAGTTGTACTTTGCTACATGGACTCTTGGGTCCGTGTTTCCACTGTAGCGATCCAAAGTCGCTACGTTAACCTTCCTTTGAGTAGGTGCCAGAGTGACCAGAGTTTCGAGTGGAGAGTCCGGGACAGTGAGGAAAGGGTCTGCCCCCACTGGCCCGTTTCGATTCTCCATACACTCCAACAATTGTTGGACCGTTCGGGTCAGCTGCGGACCGAGCGCCGCTACCGGGTCTCTAGAAGCTTTCATTGCTCGGGGGTCGCCGCAATGCATGGTCGATCCCCTCTGCCGGTCGTTGTGGTGGTGGTTCAGTGCAAGGGCTAGGTCGTGCTCCACCTGATCAGCTCGCCGAGGCTCAGATTGTGCCTCATCTTCGACGATCCATCCATGGGGCTTCGGACCCCTGTGTCGCCCTGTCGGTTGAACCGTTGTTCGACCTGTCGGCCTCCCCGAGGAGCCGGGCGATTGGATCATCAGGCGTGCTTTAGCGGATCATAGGCCAGTTGGCCCGCTGAATGTCCCTTCTGGGCCCGTTGTTCCTTGTTCTTTGATGGTCCAGTCTCTTGGGTGGCCTTCTTGGGGGGAGGCTGCACGTCCTCATCATTCGAATGTGAGGCATTTTTTGTGGAGGATAGCCATTACGGCCTTTGCATCCTCTGGAGTCTGCACCAGGTTCCACCAGTCAGGGATCATCACCGGGTTTGGCTGGCGAGCTCGATGTGAGCCAGTGTGTTGAGAGCTCATAGAGGCCTCGTGCCCATCGCGGGCATCCAGCTCATGCCCGTTAGGATTACCTTGATTGCTTGCCATCGATATTGATCATAAATGAGGTGGGTTTTCCTTCGAATAGAATTATATCTCAGGAATTAGTTCCCACAGACGGCGCCAATTGTTGTACCCGGTTTGATTACCGGCAAACGAACAAAGAATTTGATAAAACTCCAATCAATATAACAATGAAAGCGATAAATAACACTCGATTTGATTACCCAGTTCGTCCATGAAATAGACTACGTCTGGGGGCACCAAGCCAGGATATTTTGTTGTATAATTTTTGCCTAGGATCCTAAGGTTTCGATCCTTTACAACGTACAATACAAGTTATATTTATAGACACCGAATTAGGGCTACAGCCTACATGGTCTTCCTTCCACGTGCCTGCCTAGGGTTTCAGCCGCCAAGCTAGGGTTTCCTCGCTTGTCCCGCAAGTCGCGCATCCAGATATGCTTACCCTGATTATAGCCCGTGAAATCCGCACCACTAATTACTCGTATCTTTACCATATCAATCCTTTATCCGACCTCGAGACCAAGTCAACCCTGGCTTGCACGACCTCTTTGGTCGCCAAATGGCCTTCACATTCTTCCAAGTCGCCTCGCGACTTGCGTAGTCTTTAAAGTCGCCCGCGACCTTCCTGGACATGGCAAAGCCCTCTTTAATGGCAAGTCTGAAACTCTTAAAGTTGATTCTTTTCATATCCATGGTGTATCATATGTTTCTAGTTTAAAGCATAACTTGCTTTCTATCAGTCAATTCTGTGATAAGGGATTCAGTGTTGAGTTCTCAAAGAACTTATGTTATGTGAAAGACAATACTTCATGGCAAATACTACTGATTGACACTAGAAAAGGAAATGTGTATCTTGCAAATTGGATATTAACTCTTATGGATACATGTTTAGTTGCAAAAAGCTCTACTGACAACAGATGGTTATGGCACAAAAGGCTGAATCACTTGAACTTCAAAACCTTGAACAAACTTGCAAGATTAGCACTTGTGAGGGGATTACCAAATGACGTATTCAGTAAAGATCATGTATGTGATTCTTGTCAGAAGGGAAAACAAATCAGAGCATCATTTAAAATCAAATGTTGAAGTTTCTACTCATAGAATACTTCAATTGTTACATATAGATCTATTTGGTCCAGTAACACCTGTGAGCACTAATGGCAGAAAATATACACTTGTGGTAGTTGATGACTACTCCAGATATACATGGGTCATTGTAGGTCTCGAACGGGTTTTCGTAAGGGCAGAAGTCTAAAGGGGAGGGGTGAATAGACTTCTGAAAACTTTTGCGTTAGATCAGGTGTTCAAAGCAAGTATGCTTGATCAGAGTGCGTGTGAATTAGTTTGGACTGATATCCAACTTACTGATCGCCTGATGGCAGATCAGTTCGGTATCTATCAGTTTAACTGATGTGCGGAAGCTAAGTTAACCCGTGTGAAAAACCAGTTTGCTCAAAACCGATTCTGAGTGATCTATTTTAGATCAGATGACAAAGTGTCAAACTGATCAGATCAGTTTCTTGATGCAAATCTGATCCAGACTCAGAATATGCATTTAAAGTAGTGTGCACAGTGTAAAGCAGATAAGGCACACCTGAATTTTATAGTGGTTTGGACAACTTGTCCTACGTCCACTCTTCCCTATCAGCAGGGGCACCAACTTAACCAACTTGGACTTAGTTTAATGTGTTAGTCCAACACAGTACAATCAGATGTTTCAAGAGTTCTCACTCAAAACAATCCCAGAAATCAGAAACTAGAAACCCTAGTCTGAAATCTTGCTAAACAAACTTAACCTAACTTTGTGGGTTTGGGTATAAGATTTGTTGTGTTCCAACTGTAATTCGATCCTAGTATTTGAGTGGCCTAAAGCTAAAGGATAAGAATTCTATGCTAAGAACTATGGGATGAACACTTAGAAAATATTCTTGATTTTGTATTCTTCGTGGGGAAATTTCGGATAGCTTGAGCTTGATGATAATTTTCGTACCCTTACTATGAAGGTTTGATCTCATATTTATAGACCTTGAAATCAAAGAGCCGTTGGAGAGAAATATGAATTTCAGGCTATTTTTGGTAGATTTGTAGACTTGATTTAACGTGCTTCAGGAACGGCATGGCCGAAAGCATGTATGTTTGTCCTTTCTAGCCGTTTGACTGTGCAACACCAAATCCCGCATTATCAGCTCCGTGCATACGTGTCTTATTCTCATTTGTTAACAAGTACACTTATTCAGTGTTTGTTTTACCAACTAAGGTTGACATTCTTCTTGTCAAATTAACCTTGTATGATCTGGTGAACCTCTATTTGTCACCTGATGTGAGCTGATCTGATCAGATAAAACTGATCAGTCTTATTGAGTCATCTGGTGCAAGTTGTCTTATCTCAAATAGCAGACTCTATTTATTCTTTCGATGTAGGTCTTCTGGTCTTCTGGTCTTGTTCTTCTTGTAGTCATCTGATCTTCTGATCTACTGATTCGTCTGATCTTCTGGCTTGTTTGATCTTCTGATTCTTCTTCAAGACTTAACCTATTCATATTGAGTTCCCCCTTAATATGTGACCTATCTGTTACATCAGTTGTTCTATACAGTCGTTATCAACTGGTCACCTTAAACTGATATCTAGATCATCAGTCAGCTAATAGGTCTGACTTGTCCTATTACAAGTGTTTTGGAACTTTTCATCAAAACTCTAAATTTCCCAACAGTCATATTCTTACTCAGTAAGAAGGAGACTCAGACAAAACTGCCTGAATTACTGAAAAGACTCAGTATTGAAAAGAATCTGAGTGTGGTCAAAATTAGATCAGATAAAGGCACTGAGTTTATCAACCATATTATATCTGATTATTGTGCAGCAAATGGAATAACTCATGAAACATCAGCTGCAAGGACCCCACAATAGAACGGTGTTGCTGAAAGAAGAAATATGACACAGAAAGAAGCTGCAAGAACAATGATTGTTGAAGCTGGCATTCCTAAGAGATTTTGGGTTGAGGCAGTCAACACTGCATGTTACTCTCTGAACAGATCCAAGCTGACAAAGAATCAAGGAAAAACACCTTATGAGCTGTGGGATGAAAGGAAGCCTCTTGTTTCTTTCTTTCATGTGTTTGGTTGTAAGTGTTTCATACACAATAATGGTAAAGATCAGTTGAAGACTTTTGATAGCAAAGCTGATGAAGGAATATTCTTAGGATATTCTAAAGTCTGTAAAGCCTTCAGAGTTTACAACTGTAGGACCTTTATTGTGGAAGAAACACCTCATGTTGTTTTTGATGATTCTATTTGTGTTCAGAAGAAATAGGAATATGACTCAGGAGAATTGACAAAGATAATCACCAGACTTAGCCTGAAGAAAAATGTCAAAATATACTTTGAGTCTAAAAAGAAGAAGTCAATCATTTTCTATGAATGGAGTGAATCAGAATCAGATAAAGAAGGGTGAAACTCAGGATAATAGTTCTCCACTGAAGGAAAGCCAACACACTGAAGCTGACCAATCTGAACAAACCCCAGTTCAGACTCAGGTATGTAATGCCGATGAAGATGTGGTCACAGCTGAGGCAAACTCTGTATCTATCAACCAAGGGGGAACAAATGTCACTGACAATGTTCTGAATTGAATTTCCCCTGAGGAAGATGATTCCCTTTCTCCTTTTCTGTTGTTCCCTGAGTTTAATGAATTGCCTGAACCTAACATTTCAAATGTTGAGGATACTACTGAAGGGGGAACATCCAGGAGAACATGGTTGGATAGTCATCCCTCAAGTAAGATTGTGGGTGATCTATCAGAGGGTGTTAAACAAGAAGGTTCCATGGTGAAAGTGCTTTATTCTGCTGCTTCCTATCTGAGAAGGAACCTACTGAGATTGAGAAAGCTCTTCAGGATTCATTCTGGATTAGTGTTATGCAAGAAGAGCTGAATCAGTTTACAAGAAATGAAGTTTGGGAGCTAGTGGACAGACCTAAGAAGCACAATGTGATTGGAACTAAATGGGTGTTCAAGAACAAGAGAGATGAAAACAACAACATTGTAAGAAACAAGGCAAGGCTAGTTGCACAGGGATATTCCCAAGAAGAAGGCTTGGACTATGATGAAACCTTTGCACCTATTGCAAGACTAGAAGCCATCAGATTGTTTCTTGCATATGCTGCTCATATGAAATTCACAGTCTATCAGATGGATGTGAAAAGTGTATTTCTAAATGGTGTGCTTAAAGAAGAGGTTTATGTGGAACAACCTCCTGGCTTTCGTCAGAATGACCAAGTTTACAGGCTCTGAAAAGCCTTGTATGGTCTGAAGCAAGCACGCAGAACATGGTATGATAACCTCTCTCAATTTCTTACTGACCATGGTTTTACCAAAGGTACTGTATATAGAACCTTATTCATGATAGAAGATAGGAAGTATATCTTACTAGTTCAGATTTATGTGGATGACATCATTTGGTTTTCCTAATCAACAGATGTGTGAAAAGTTTTCTGCCCTGTTGAAAGGAAAGTTTGAGATGTCAATGATGGGGGGGGTGAATTTCTTTCTAGGACTTCAAGTCAAGAAATCCAAAGAAGGTATATTCACCAATCAGGCAAAGTACACCAGAGATCTGATTGCTAAGTATGGTGTACAAAATTGCAATGCAGTTAGAATTCCTATGAATACTAACTACAAGATGGATCCTGATTCTAAAGGCAAATCAATTAATCATACTGATTATTGAGGGATCATCGGATCACTGCTCAATCTCACAGCAAGTTGGCCTGATATTACTTTTGCTGTTGGGATATGTGCAAGATATCAAGCTAATCCTAAAGCTAATCCCATGGAAGCTGACAAAAAGATTCTGAGATATCTTAAAGGCACTGCAAATAGAGGATTATGGTATCCTACTGATGATAACCTTATTCAGATGTTGATTATGGTGGTTGTAGAATTGATAGGAAATTGTCAATTTCTTGGAAGCAAACTGATATCGTGGTTTTCAAAGAAACAGACCTCAGTAGCAACCAGTACTATTGGAGCTGAATACATGGCTGTAGGAAGTTGTTGTGCACATATTCTTTGGCTCAGACAACAATTGAGGGATTATAACATTATAGCCAATGAAGTACCTATATTTTGTGATAATAATAGTGCAATTGCTATTACACAAAATTCGGTATTGCACACCAGATGCAAGCATGTTGATATCAGACATCACTTCACCAGAGATCATGTTGAGAAGAACGATATAAGAATGGAGAAAATTCATACTGATAAACAGATGGCTGAGTAAAGATTTCAGGAACTATCAGTTGAATTGGGAATGTTGGATCCAGGTGAGTGAATTAATCGGAAAATTAAAGGTTTTCAGATACATGAAGTTTTCAGTAAAACTGAAAACTCGGGACAAATGATCTTCAGTTTGAGTACTGACATTCAGGATTTTCGATCAGTAAGGACAAGCTCACTGAGCGTTGTCAAGGTTAATATTCAGTAAGGCTGAAAGAAAACTAGCCTGAAGTAATATTAACACATGCATTTAATTCCCCGCATTTATTTCACTAAGAGATTACTCAGTAATCATTTGAAATAAATACATAATGCTTGAACTTTTGGGCGGGACGTTTTGGATTCGGGAAAGTCAACAATCCGCAGATGATTTTCTTGAAAATTGTGCTTAATCACCATTTTGGGTAACTATCTTCTGCAAATTAGTCAAAGGAAGCCTGATCACTATTCCTATTAAGCTTAATGACAAAATCTACTCCCAATCTAGACCGTCAGTTTTTTGATAATGATCTCAACCGTCCATCTTCGAAACCCCTTATAAAACCCAAATTTTTGCTGGAAACTGCTTATTACGCATACAAACTTCATCGTCTTCAAACTCCCTGCAAATATTTTTCCTACAAATATTATGAAAAACAAGCCTTTCTTCAAAATCAAAGAAATGACTTCACCTTCGATTTTCGCAAAGCTAGTGTAACAACCCAAACCAATTTAGGATTTATTGTTTTACTTTTAATTTTTCAAAATGAGATACTTGTCTTAATATTTGTATGCGAGTTATATAATTTTTTTTCAGGTGACAGACGAGCGTTTTGAACCTGAAACTTTACTAGAACATTTTGAGTTTTATCCATAAATCGGGTCCATTTAAAAATGTTAAAATTAAAGAATTGAAAAGGATGAAGAAATTTTTTTTTGAAACCAAGAAAAAACGTGCGATTTTGTTGGGAGATGACTTTAATGAGATTTTGATTAGAACCCAAAACCCCTGAGTATGACATGTTCAGGATAATCTTGATGGTCTGAGAGTTAGGTTTCAGTATAAAATAGTTCAGAAAATATCTGCATCATGTATAGTCAGCAAATATAGATCAGGGAAGTTTTAATATACTGAAGCTCAGAAGACCCTGAAGACCCAGAAGACTCTGAAGAATCAGAAGAATCCTAAAGACTCAGGAGAATCCTGAGAACCCAAAGATCCTGAAGATTGTTTTGTACTGATCAAAAAGGACCCTGAACAACTATCTTACGGAAAGAATGTTATGTTCATTCCTGGTACAAACAAACAGAATGTTAAGACATTCGTGGACATTAAGGAACATATCAGATCAGAAAGGTCAACCTAAATAGAGTCGTTTTGTTTGTCTCTGCTCAAAGAAGGAGTTCAACCAATGAGGAGGCAACAACAATGTACTTTACTAACACTGAAAGCGACATGTCACTGAAAATATGTCAGGTCTTATATTTTCCAGTTCACAGAAGTTGGTGATTGGCTACATGGCTGCATATTTCCTAAAACATACAAGGGTGTGTTCAAACCCTAAAATAGCCTTTCATCAACAACCAGAAAAGGAAACCCTTGATGTTATCTCTTCCAACGGATAGTTTTTTCAAGTGTGACCTTGAAGAAGTTGCCTATAAATACCAGTGACCTTCACCATTGAAAGGTTACGGGAAATTACAGCAACTCAAGAGCTCATTCGTATTCTTGCAAATTGAAGCACTAGAAAAATCTAGAATTTCCCAAGTGTTTCACATTGGAGAGAGCTCATTTCACTAAGCCTAGATTTGATAGAAATATTCAAAGCTTAGCAGAGATATCCTAGCCTTTGCATTTGTTCTTACTGTAAAGGGTATCTCACCCTAGTTGGAAACCAACCCAAGCCCAAACCCTTTGATAAGGTAGTTTGAGTGTGTGTGATTTGTTGATAAGTTAGAGTTGTAAAGAGTGAGTAAGCTGCAGGTTAGTCAGCAAGAAAACTCTAGAGAAGAAGTTAGTAAGCTGCTTGTGGTAGTCTGAAAACTTGTGTGTGTGATTGAGTTAGTAAGCTGCAGTGAGACATCCAGAAAACTCAAGGTAGAAAAGTTAGTAAGCTGCAGTGAGTCAGCCTGAAGGCTTTAGGAAATGTGTTAAGGAATTTCTCTGAAGATCATAGAGAGTGGACGTAGGAGCTTGAGTCTCTGAACCACTATAATTGTTGTGTTGTTTGCTCTATGTACTGCATTATATCTGTTGCATGTTTTTCACTGAAAGCATATTTTACTGATATTCAGTTGGAAACAATCCACTGAACTTGCATCAAATTGATCAAAGCCTTACCACTGTTTTATTAAAGGAACAAGATTTTCAGCAAGCTAAAACGAGTATAAACTTAGGGCCAACCATTCCACACTCTTGATTAGCTAGAACAGATAGTTACCAAACTGAGTTAACTCCACTGAGTATTCAGTAAGATAATTATCTGATCCAAGCTTCTCAGGATCTTTGATAAAACTCAGGATCAGTTGGGCTAATCTGAAGTCACCGAAAGCATTTCGAGTCATTGTCTCGATGACTTTTGACTCGAGGCGATTTGTGCCTCTTAGGGCAAAACTATCAGGACAACCTGACCCTTCTGATCTCAGTGAAGAATTTTTTAAAAAATCACTGAACACGTGTATTCCCCCGCCCCCATACACGTGTGAGACTCGTTTGAACCGGGACCAACAAGTGGTATCAGAGCGGTGGTAGCCATAGTCTATTTGCTGAAAGATTTTTGGTGGTCTACTGAATAGATCTTTTGCTGATATCTTACAAGGCTTAGATCATCATGCCTACTAAGAAACTTCCTATGTTCTCTGTTGAGAGCTATTACCTATGGAGACTGAGAATGTAGGTTCATCTGTATTCTAATCATGAAAGAATGTGGAGACTGGTTTCTGAAGGACCATTCAAATACAAGTAAATCCTGAGAATCAATCGATCATTGGTAGGAATGATACCAGAGATGAATTTCCAAAAGATATTGACCAACGTACTCCTGATGAGAGAAAGTTAGTCAATTTGGACTACATTGCTAAAGATACTCTATATAGCACTATTGATGATGGTGTTATGGGGATGATTTCTCACTGTGAAACTGCTAAAGAAATATGGGACACACATACTATTATGTGTCAAGGCACATATCATATTAAAGAGAATAAACTTTCTGTTGCTATTGGAAAGTTTGATAGTTTTGAAATGGAAGATGGTGAATCTATTGACAAACAGGAAGTCAGATTCACTAGCATTATGAAAACACCAAAAATATTGATTTCATGTCATACCAACAAGTTTTCTCTGAACTGAAAGCTTATGAGTTTGTGATTGATAAGAAAATTAAGAAATCTGATAGCAAAGATGATTCTTCATCTAGTAAGAATGTGGCTTTCAGAGCCAAAGAAAATCTGTAAACTAAAAAAGTTAGTCTCGATAACTCACTTACCAAAAATCGAGGATGAAGAGGATAATAAGATACTTGATGGCAAGAATTTGAAAGAAAAAATAGATGGAAAATACAAGAAATATTACAGAACCACAGTACTGAATCAGAATAACTTCGAAGTCGAGGACGATCCACCGAGAAGGACCAAAAACCGTTTCCTCATCCGCATTTGAAGGACTCCAAGTCTAAAAAGAAAGTGATATGATGACACCAACAAATGCTATAATAAGTTAAAAGAAGGGATGAATATGATTGTCCCGAAATGAAAAGCTAAAGAAAGAAATAGAGACAAGCCAAGAGAGACAAGATCTCTTACAATATTCCAGTTATTCAGATGAGATATTCTCAAATAGTGACAAAGTGATGATGTATCATATTAAAGAGGAATAAACTTTTCTATCTCTCGTTGTTGCTCCTACACAGCACCTGAAAGTTTCAATCAGATATAACTTTGAATTATTTTGAGAATCTTGGTGAATCTATTGAATCGCTCCGCAAATGAGAAATAAGGAACCGAACACTAGAATTATGGAAAGAAACACCTTAAAAATGATAACTCTTGATTAGATTTCAAAGTCAACTCAACAAGTTTTGGAAAATTAGAGAAATCCAATTGAATTCAACTTATCAAAAGCTTTCAATGACCTTTTGAGAAACTTGAAAGAAAAGTGAAGAAAAAGTTAACTTAAGAAATCGATCTAAAATAATAGATGAAATTCTTCATCTAAAGACTAAGAACTATAAAGGCCGGATTGGGATATAATCCAGAGGTCTTCAAAGAGAAAAGTCCTGTCTTTGTTAAACCAAATGGGCAAAGACTAATCTTTTCTTATAAGAACTACCCACTTTTTGGACAAGGGTAAAAATCGTGGTTTTAGAAAAACTGAAGGTTCAGGATGAAAGCCCAAACCTAAAAAGGCTAGAAAACCGAACACTCGAAGGAGGTTTTCAAAAAGACTAAGAATGTCAACTTTGAATAGATCTCAAGACCAACCATAGAATTTTCAAAAGAAAAACACAAGAAATATTCTCAACCGAACCTCGACATCGAAAGACCACAATTTCAAGACAGAACCTAAACCTCACTTGCCTAAGGGTAAAGGTTTCAACGAACCCAAGTCAACAGAGACAGAGACCAAGGATCAAAGCCAAGTCATTGAACAAGAGGCCCCGAACATCCGTAAGGCTCATGTTCATGCTAAGGCCGAAGGACTCCAAGTCACCTAAAGTGGTGAATGTGTATGTAGATGTTTATGGGAGACAAATGACCACCAAAGTAAAAGCTTATAATCACCAAAAGAAGGGTCACCCGGTAGGACCTCCAAAATGGGTGTCTAAGAACCGATTTGTTTTTCGATGAAAAGAAAAGAAGACAACATAGCCCCGATCATTGAAATGAAGTAGAGATGGTATCAAGCCAATGTTCAAGACATATGACAGATATAAACAATTAATCACCGACTATGTTGAGCGAAGACCCTCGATTACTTTTAGAGATAATTCCAAAGAAGAACAAGGATATGGAACTCTTGAAGGTTCCAGTTCATATCCATGGTGTTTCTTATGTTTCGGTTTTAAGCATAACTTGATATTCTCAAATTCAGTTGAGTTCTCAAAGAACTTATGTTATGTGAAAGATAATGCTTCACAAAGAAACATTCTGGATACTAGAAAAGGAAATGTCTTCTTCTCGATTGGAAATTATCTCCTAAAGATACATGTTTGGTTGCAAAAAGTTTTCAAGTTCAATTGGTTGTGGCATAAAAGATTTGAATCACTTAAATTAAACCCCGAATCTTATTCTCCAAGATTAACACTTGTGAGCGGGTTACCAAATAAAGTATTCAAAAAAGATCATGTATGTGATGCTTGTCGAAAAAAAACAAATCAGAATCCATTCAAAAGAAGTAGAAGATTCATCGAAAAGAATCTTCAACTCGTTACATATGGATCTATTCGAAGAACACAAGTACTAATGACAATATACACTTATAGTAGTTGATGACTATATCCGACACATAAGGTCATATTCTTAGAAATGGAATAGCTCATAAAACATCACCGAACTCTTGAAAAGACCCCACAAAAAAATGGTGTGGTCAAAATCGAAGAAAAGGCACTTGAACTTATCAACCATATTATATCCAAGAAGAATGAATAGTTGAAACATCACCAGTAGGACCCCACAACAAATGGTGTTCCTCTGAAAAGAAGATTTTGGGCTAAAGATTTTTTGAATGGTTATCAACATTGCATGCTACTCTCAGAACAGATCCATGCTAACAATGAATCAAGGCAAAACACCATATGAGTTGCGGAATGAAAGTAAACCTCTTGTTTCTTTCTTTCGTGTGTTTGGTTGCAAGTGTTTCATACACAATAATGGTAAAGATCAGTTGAAAACTTTTGATAGCAAAGCTAATGAAGGGATATTCTTAGGATATTCTGAAATCAGTAAAGCCTTTAGAGTTTTCAATTGTAGGACTCTTATTGTGGAAGAAACACCTCTTGTTGTTTTTGATGAATCTACTTGTGTTCAGAAGAAACAGGAACATGAATCAGGAGAACTGATCAAGAGAATCACCAGACTAAGCCTGAAAAAGAAGGATAAAACATCCTCTGAACCTGAAAAGAAAAGGGCATTCACCTTCTATGAATGGAGTGAATCTGAATCAGATAAAGAAGCTCGGGATGGAAATATTCAGGATGGTGAGACTCAGGATGGAAATTCTCCACTGAAGGAAAGCCAACACACTGAAGCTGACCCATCTGAACATACACCAGTTCAGACTCAGGTATGTAATGCCAATGAATATGTGGTCACAACTAAGGAAAACTCTGAATCTATCAACCAAGGGGGAACAAATGTCAATGACAATATTTTGAATGGAATTTTCCCTGAGGAAGATGATTCACTCTCTCCTTTTATGTTGTTCCCTGAATTTGATGAAATACCTGAACCTAGCATTTCTGATGTTGAGGATACTACTGAAGGGGGAACATCCAGGAGAAGATGGTTGGATAGTCATCCTACAAGTCGGATTGTGGGTGATCTATCAAAAGGTGTTAAAACAAGAAGGTTCCATGGAGAAAGTGCTTTGTTCTGTTGCTTCCTATCTGAAAAAGAACCTACTGAGATTGAAGAAGCTCTTCAAGATTCATTCTGGATTATTGCTATGCAAGAGGAGCTGGATCAGTTTACAAGAAATGAAGTTTGGGAGTTGGTGGATAGACCTAAGAGGCACAATGTGATTGGAACCAAGTGGGTGTTCAAGAACAAGAGAGATGAGAACAACAAAATTGTGAGAAACAAGGCAAGGTTAGTTGCACAGGGTTATTCCCAAGAAGAAGGCTTGGACTATGATGTAACCTTTGCACCTGTTGCAAGACTAGAAGCCATCAGATTGTTTCTTGCATATGCTGCCCAGATGAAATTCACAGTCTATCAAATGAATGTGAAAAGTGCATTTCTGAATGGTGTGCGGTCAAAACGACCAAGTTTACAAGCTCTGGAAAGCTCTGTATGGGCTGAAGTAAGCACTCAGAGCATGGTATGATACTCTTTCTCAGTTTCTTACTGACCATGGATTTATCAAAGGAACTGTTGATAGAACCTTGTTCAGGATAGAAGATGGGAAGAATATCTTACTAGTTCAAATTTATGTGGATAACATCATATTTGGATCACCTAATCATCATATGTGTCAGAATTTTTATGCTCTGATGAAAGGAAAGTTTGAGATGTCTATGATGGGGGAGATAAATTTCTTTCTAGGACTTCAGTTAAAACAGACAAACGAAGGAATATTCATCAATCAGGCACCAGAAATCTGATTGCTAATTATGGTATACAGAATTGCAATGCAGTTAGAATTCCCATGAATACTAACTACAAGATGGATCCTGATCCTGAAGGCAAGTCAGTAAATCATACTGATTATAGAGGGATCATTGGATCATTGCTATATCTCAAAGCAAGTAGGCCTGATATTACATTTGTTGTTGGAATATGTGCAAGATACCAAGCTAATCCTAAGGCTAGTAACATGGAGGCTGCCAAAAAGATTCTGAAATATCTTAAAGGCACTGTGAATAGAGGATTATGGTATCCAGCTGATGATAACCTTGAATTAACTGGTTATTCAGATGCTGATTATGGTGGATGTAGAATTGACAGGAAGTCTACTACAGGAACTTGTCAATTTCTTGGAAGTAAACTGATATCATGGTTTTCAAAGAAACATACCTCAGTAGCTACCAGTACTACTGAAGCTTAATACATGGCTGCAGGAAGCTGTTGTGCATAGATTCTTTAGCTCAGACAACAATTGAGGGATTATAAGATTATAGCCAATGAATTACCAATATTTTATGACAATAATAGTGCAATTGCTATTACACAAAATCCGGTATTGTACATCAGATGTAAGCATGTTGATATCAGACATCACTTCATCAGAGATCATGTTGAGAAGAAGGATATCAGAATGGAGAAGATTCATACTGATAAACAGAGAGCTGACATCTTGACTAAACCTTTGGCTGAATCAAGATTTTAGGAATTATCAGTTGAATTGGGAATGTTGGATCCAGGTTAATGAATTTCACTGAAGGGAGAAGTCCTTCAGGGGCATGTAGTTATTTAGGGGGAATAACTCAGGACAAAATTTCTCTCAGGATGGAAACTGAGACTCAGGACGAAATCTTGTCAAGATCAGTATTCAGTAAGGTTTATGTATTCAAATAATCCTGAAGTTATATTGATACATGCATTAAATTCAGTAGCATTTATTTCACTAGGGATTACTCAATAACCATTTGAAATAAATGACAAAAGGCCTGAACTTTTAAGCGGGAATGATTTTGACCGGAAAAGATGAACAGTCGCCTCGATTTCCATGAAATGTCAATTTGTCAACCTACAAAACTGCTATTTGCCTATTGTCCAGAAAAATAGCCAATTTCTCGAGATTTTCTTTAAATCCCAGATTAAATCTCAAACACTCATTATATTTTTCGAGATTTAATCACAACCATTGATCTTTATTTAACAGATCATATATAAGCCAATTTTTTTAGCCCTCAATCGTTTATTTCTCACATTTAAACGATCAAAATTCCCAATCTCTTAAACCTTCAAATCTTCAAATCTTCAAAATCCCAAACTCTCAAAATACACTACCCAGAAATCGTCTCAACAATGGAATTCCCAAGCTACGCCATGATCAAATATCTCGCCGAGACTGAAAAACCATATTTTGAACATGTGGTGGCAATGGTTGGTAATAAAGCAACTCAAGTGGAAGAAGAAGCTCTAAATATGCTTTGGATGACTCGCTTATCACTTCTTGTAAGCAATATGCCCGAATTAGAACTCGCACAGGAGGTGTTGCAGTTTGTGATCAATCTAAGTCAAGGAGACGATAGTGGACTAGTGTCGCAGTTGAGCTTTGGCACTTACGCAAAATCTAGGGCAGAGGTGGTTCGCAATATTAAGGTATCCCTATCCTTAGAAGATATAAATTCTGCTTATGAATTAAATGATAATGGAGAGGATCCTGCTCATTATATGGTGGGACGAGAGTAAGAGATTCTGGATAGATTTGCGAAAACTAAGGCAGAATTGAAAGGTGCATTGCACAAACGTTGTTTAAAACCCAAATACCGTGTTTTAATCGACATTGTTGCAAAATGCTTGATGAGCACATCGGGAAGTCTTGAGCAGGTGAGCAGAAACAAGTTAAGGCTCATGGCTGCAATAGAGGATTCACCTTCTGTAGATTTCAACTGGCTCAAATTTCTAGTGAACTGCATCCTTCATCAGAATGAGAAATTGAGGTATGCTAAAGGCGCATTCACCAAGAATGGGAAAGTGATTTTTCGAACTAAGATTAGCTTTCTAATAGAAACTCTGTCCCGAGAAGAAATGTTCTTAATGGGAGGTGTTGAGTTTTCAAGGACTCGCATCATGTTCAGAAAGCCAAAAACCCAGAAAAGGAAGGCAAAAAGCCAAAGCTCGACAGTTCAAGAGGAACCTGAGGATCATGAAGAATCTAGTACTGATCAGGATGATGTTGTGATTGCTGATATTGTCCAGAAATCAATCAGGACAACACCAGCAAAATATCCTGAGGCTTCAGGACAGGACGAACAGAAGAAGACATCCCTGGATTTACTAAAGGTAAAAAGGGAAACTGGTGATAAGCTGAAGACAAAGGCATTGGCACGTCAAAAGAGGAAAAGACTTCAAACTATTGCAGAAAAAGAGGCCAGTGATGCAGAAGATGTTCAACCTGAAACTCAGCAAGGAATTAAGTCTCCACTTCAAGTACTTGCTCAAGTAGTGAAAGATGTTCAAGAGCAGGACACTGAAGAGAATGTATTCTCAGAGGTACTTGAAACCTCCCTGAGCACTGATAAAATATCTCAGGAGATTTTCAAGGGACCTCAGGAGCAGATAGATTCTCAGGACCTGCAGAGTTTGGATACTCTCCTAAGAGAACCATTCCTTGATCCTACAGCACTACAACTCATTCAGTCCGAGCCAAATATTCCAGAGAGCCCTGAATTGAAGAAAGGAGAAGCAGAAGAAACAGAATGGCGAAGCAAGAGGGAACGGTTCATCTTGGAGAGATACCCTGAACTGAATGTTTATCCTGACCTTCAGGATGTTTTCTTCAGGCTCAGGACAACGGTTTATATTCTGAACCAGACGCTCCCAGAAATGCTGAACATAGCCTCCTTCAGAGGAGAAGAATGGTAGAGTGCTGAGACTGCTGCTCTGATAGAATTCTCAGGGTTCAGAAAGACCAAGCTCATAATGAAGGTAGCTGATTTTGATGAGCTGGTAAAGAGAAAGATAGCTGAGAAGAAGAATGTTGAAGCTGGTGAATCCAGTTCTCCTAATCAGGAAGGAGATAAGGATCAGGGTGGAGAAGGTGAAAAACAAGCTGAAAAGGAGAAACCAGCTGAGAAAGAATAAACACCTGAGCAAGAAAAGGAAACTCAGGAAGAAATCGAAAAGGAAGCTGATGCTGAACCAACTGATATCAGACAACCTCAGACTGAAGTTAGCATTCTTCAGGTACCTTTTGGCACTATTATACATTATGCCGAAGTTACTGAAGTACCTAGCTTTAATTCTGATGTTTATGATATGCAGGCTGAGGCTCATTTGGAGCATCCAACTCAGTTGGAGAACATTGTACTACCTCCAGTGGTTGATTTTACACCAATCCTAGATGAGCTAAAGAAGATAGAGCCAATAGTAGAAAAGATGACTCAGATGAAGTCAGTTCTGGCTAATCAAACTCAAAAAATTGAGAATCTGAGATCTTCATCTGACATGCTTCAAATTCAGACAACTCTCACAGACAAGATGACTCAGATAGAGTCAGTTCTGGCTGATAAAACTCAGAAAATAGAGAACCTGAGTTCATAATTTGATGTGCATCAACTTCAAAACACTCATGGGTTTCAGAGAATTTGTAATCCTTCCCTATGTTTGATTAAATTAGGTGTTGAGTTAGAGGTAAATAAGGATTTGGAAATTCGACGAACTAGAATGTTAGATTTTATAATCGTCGATGTTCCGTCCACTTATAACGGGTTCCTAGGTCACCGGTTCATACATGAATTTAAAGATGCTCGTTCGACCTACTAACATTGTGTCGTATTTCCAACTGTAGAAGGAACTGGCAGCGTGAAAGGAGATCAAAAGAAAGTACGGTGAGCATGGTAGAACGAGTGAACACGGAGATTGGCGAGTGAAGTCAGGCCGTTTCTGGGGCCAGCACCGGACCCGGGGGAGAACACGCTCCCGAGCCCATGAGCGTCGATGCGCCTGGTGGGCGACCAGACTGGGAACCCGGGCAGGAACTTCCAGACTTGGAACCATGAATAGAGTTTGTAGGTCCCGAATGGGTTTTGTGAGGGCAGAAGTCTAGAGGGGAGGGGTGAATAGACTTCTGAAAACTTTTCGTGAGGATCAGGTGTGATTGCAGATTTCCTGATCAGAGTGCTAGTGTATCAGTTTGGACTGATGTTCAATCTTACTGAGTGTCTGAGGGCAGATCAGTTTGATATCTGTCAGTTTAACTGAGAGTGCGGAAGCTTGTAAATACCTGTGTGAAAAACCAGTTTTAACAATTCAGATTCTTAAGTCAGTTTTCAACCAGCTGACTAAGGTGTCAACCTGATCAGTTCAGTTGCTTGGTGCACACTGAGCTTAACTTAGAATATGTATGCAATTTTAAACTCAGTTGTGTGAATAGTGTAAAGCAATAAAGAAAGCAAGTAAATGCACACAAGATTTTCATAGTAGTTCAGACGAAACCCCTCTTACGTCCACTGTTCCCTTAACACAGGGGCAACTTAACCGAACTTAACCGAACTTAACCTACTTGGACTTAGTTTTATGTGTTAGTCCAACAATCAACTGATGTTTATCGAGTTCACACTCAACCGAACTAGAAATCAGAAAACTAGAATCCCTAGTCTGAAATCTTGCGGTAACAAACTTAACCTAACTTGTGTTTAGGTAAAGAATGGTTGAGGGTTCCAACTGGAAATCTATCCTGGTGTTTTAGGTAGCCAAATGCTAGTGGATAGGATTTCTTGCTAAGACCAATGGGATGAACACTCTAGGAATAATCTTTAAAAATGGTGTTCTTCCAGCGGAAATTCTGAAGGCTTTTACTTCTTGAGAATTTGCTTTAATGTTGTTGTTCCGCTTTGCTCAATTTTTCATGTGAAGGTTGTTGGTCTCTTATCCTTCCTTTTCTTCACTTAACGAGCAATCCCATTTTATAGACCTCAAAATCAAAGAGCCGTTGGAGAGCAATTTGAATTTCGGGCTATATTAGGTAGGTTGTAGGATATGATTGTGACGTGCTCCGATTATCTGCGTGGCCGTAGGCATGATTAGCGTCGTTTATGTCCGCAGCGTCGAATCCTGCAATGTCAGCTCTTTTTGTGCACGTGTCGCTTTCTCCTTGGCTTCGCGAGGCAGCACTTCAGTAATTTGTCCGTTAGACGATTGATATTCCTTTTGTAGAGTATTCGTCTTGTCTGATGTATCATTTTGATTGACGTCAGGTGTGAGCTGACTTGATCATATAACTGATCAGTCTACCTTGTTGAGTCTTCTGTTGCAGATTGTCTTTGCTCAATATGCAGACTCGGCTGATTGTAGGTCTTCAGATCTTCTAGTAGTCTTCTGATCTTCAGGTGACTCTGAGCCTCAGTGTCTTCAGTCATACCGAGTCTTCAGGTTTGTTACTGAGTCTTCAGGTTTATCTGAGTCTTTAGGTTCATCTGAGTCTTCAGCTTTATCTGAGTCTTCAGGTTTGTCTGAGTCTTCAGGTTCATCTGAGTCTTCAGTGTTCTTTCTTCACCTGATCTTCTGACTTCTTGTCTTCTGATTTGTTCTTAGCCTTCTGATCATCTGACCTTATCTGGGTCATCTGATACTTCGACCTGACCTATATATATTGAGTTCCCCCTCAATATGTGACCTATCTTTTACATCAGCTATCTATACATTTCAGCTGGTCATCTTAATCTGATTCTAAGTCATCAGTCAGCTAACAAGTCTGAATGGTCCTATTACAACCTGTTTTGGAACTTCCATCAAAACTAAAATACAGATTTCCCAACAATTTCCCCCTTTTTGATGGAACCAAAACACTTAATCAGAAAAATAGATACCACGAATAGAAATGCAGATAATGAAATGCAGTACATACTTCAGAAGACAATGAGATGTTGTCTTAGAATCAGAGAGATGGAATATTTCATTCAGATATGTGTGTGCATTATAGAATACATGAAAAGCGTACCTATCATCTGATTCCAAGTAGTCTTCCTCAGATGTACTTGAACATTTGTAGCTCTTTGGGGATGCCAAACATCTTGTACATCCTTTGCATCAGCTTGTCCAGATCTTCTCTTCTATGGATTCCTCCTTTTTCAGCAAATCCATAGTAGGCATTCTTGAATTTAACAGCATCTAGCATTTTTTCTGGACGCAAAGGTGGAAGGAGTAGTTCAAAAGGTAGAGCTTCTGGTATCAGTTACATGATTTTCCCTTCTTTCATCACTATCTGGTAGAAGTCTGGATACTTCGTTTCTAACCAGTTCCGGAATTCATCATCATTTTCAGTCTGATCTTGATGAATTGGAATCTTCTCCAGGATGTATAGGTCACATAACCATTCTCCTCTGATCTGATCCCATTCTTGAAGCAGATCTTGCCGTGCACAGAGGTTGTCTTTAACAGGTGCTGGAAGGGCATTCTTCTCCCAAGCAATCTCCTTTGCTGCAGCTTCGTTCTTCCTCTTCCTTCGGATGTAAGCGATGTTCAGTCCCTTAGCCTCTGCTAACTTCTGCTTCTTGATGGCGACCTCTCTTATTCTCTGTCTTGTTTGCTCTTGAACTTGTTCAGGAGTCATCTGGCTTTTGGTAGAGAATAGTTGGCCTTTTCTCTGATCTTCAGCAGTTGCTTTCACCATCTTGCCTTTGCCTTTCTTTCTCCTCAGAGTCTGCTCAGGTTCATCTCGTTCGTCCTCTTCAGCTAATTTCTTAGCGAGTTCAAGGCTCTTGGCCTGATCATCAGTTTCCATTCTTTTCTGTATGAACGAAGAAAAGTCTTCAATCTTGTCGACTCTGGCGATAACCTCTGAAAGAGCAATCTTCTGCTCAGTGATTTCTTTGCTATGTTGCTCCACAATTTCTTTTACTTCAGCAACGAGATCAGTAGATGGATTGGCTGGCAAGTCAGATACAGTGGTTTTTGGTAGAGATGCAATTGATACCAACTGTGTCTGTTTTTCTTTTTTCTCTTTATTCTCCTGTCCTTCCCCCTTTTTGGTTTCATCAAAGAGGTTTGACATCCTGCGATTCAGAGCATTGAATTGCCATGTGGTCTCCTCTCTGAGTTCCTCGACAACAAGAGGAGTGATCTGAACGGTGGCAGAAGGTGCATGTGTCAAAAAATGTCTGAGAGCAGCTTCGATGTCCTGTCTTGCTCGTTTTGTAGAAGCTACAAAGTGTTTCCAACCCATATCCATGTGGTTGTCAGTTTTCTCCAAAGATGCCCAGACATTCTCCAATAGTACCTGTGTCTGATTGAGCATATCTGTCTGAACTTTGAGTTTGTCAGACTGGAGATTGAGCTTCTCGGCAAGAGGATTAACTAGTTGCATAACTTCAGAAAGGATGGCATTGTTCATCCCAACTGTGTGACTTCTTTCTCTGTCAACTAGTTTTGCTTGCTCTTCTTCAAATTGCTTCATCAGATCTGCTGTGAGCGCTGCGAATTTGTCTTCAATAGCAGCCATGATCCCATCCTGAATCTTCTCAGTATAAAGATCTAGGGTATCAGAGCTCATCGTAGCAGTCTGGTCAGATGTTGAAGCCTTGCCAAGTCGGGTCTCATCTGCAGCACCCATTCTTGGTTCATCGGCAGCTCCCTCATGATCTGTAGGAGGTTGAACAGTTTCCTCCCTGTTATCAGCAATTCCGAACCTTTCGTGAATCAACCATCTGATATCATCGTCAGATGCTAATTCAACAGCACTTTCAATCCCAGCATTGTTTAAGCACTTCATCTCCAAGTCTACAAAGAAATCTGATCCCAGAGTTGTCATGAGAATCAGAAATTCTTTGATGCTTTTCAGTCTGATATCCCTCCAGAACACAATTTCTTCTATCTGTTGCTGGATGCCAGGGTGTTGATCCAATCCAGGGCATAGATCCAGTAGATACTCCTTGATCTGTTGCTTCATTATCCTTATGATTGGACTTTCTGGAGCAGGTGAAGCAAGCACGGTTCTGGTGTTGAAAGGATTATGAGAGATGGACACTCGCTTGTCAGATCTCTCAGGTTCTTGTGACTTGATTTGAGATTGGGATATAGATGGGGATATATGTGGTTCGTTTTCAGCGTGTTGATGGTGTTCAGTTTCCTGAACAGGTTCATTGATTGGTGGTGTGGGAGATCTTGGTGATCTGATAGGTGAGGGTGAGGGTGAGAAGGTTTTGTGGGGAGAGGGTGGTGGTGATGATTTTTGAGGAGAGGGTGATGGTGATTTGGAAGTGGGCGTTGGCGATCTTGCTCTCTGGAAGATCTTGGTGAGAGGCAGAGAATCAGATGGCGATTCCCCCTCAGATTGGTCCACTTTTGTCCCTCTTACAGATTTCTCTCCTTCTGTTGCGATCATCTGCTCTTCCCTTACTTCTCTGATAGTGGGCTCAGAGCGGACTGCTGTCTCCTTTTCTGATCCTACTTGCATCAGATCCTTCGTTCTGCTAACTTGCTGGGCAGAACTTGGAGCAGTCTTCAGAGGAGATGTGACTCTCTTCTGACGTTTCCGCTGAGCATCTGGTTTCTTGGCCAGATCCTTCCTCTTCATCCTCTTCTCTGGAATGGTCGTTCCCTGCGCTTCAGAAGATGCAGTTGCCTTATCTTTTTCCTTCTTTTCTCCATTGGGTTTGGGCACATAAGGAGTCGGATCCTCATTAGATTGTCCAGGTAGGGACTCATCCTTGCCCAATATGGCATTGTTCTTTGCTAGATATATCTTCGCTCCATTCTCGTTTGTGTATGAAGGAGCACTTGGAATATAAGCACACTACATTGCTCTGGGTCAGTTCGAACTTCCCGGAGTCTTTTCTCAGTCGTGCCTTGACCATACCCAACCAATCGATATCTAAAGCCTTCTTGATGATTGCAGCCATGACACTGATCTTATAGGAAGTGACAGCATCAAGACTGTAAGTTGAGCACATGATCACTTTCTGAACTATCTCAAGGAGAAGGCGATACTTCCTCTTCAGATAGGAGGCTTTGACGTTTTTCGTATTCTCCTTGTTTGCTGGTCTCAACAACTTGGCTTCAAGGAATTCCTTTTCTCCTACATCAGTCGTGTAGGTCTCTGGATTGATGCTTCCTCGAGTTAGGCCGAATATCCTCTGGAGATCGTTATTCGACACTCGCACTTCCAGTCCGCCAACGGAAGAAATCAGGTCAGCATCAATGTCTTCATCCCTCTGTAGATTGTATAAAAATTCCAGGGCTTCATGTGTGTGGACGATCTTCTGATGTGTAGAGCAATATCGTTCCAGCCCACACGCTCCCAAGCACTCTAGAATTTCCAGCGATTCAGGATCTGAGGTGATGGTGAAGACTACATACTTCTCATCAATGATGTCTTTCTTCATCGATGCAAAGTTGTAGAACTTTTTCCCCTTGGCCCGGTCGTGGAACAAGATATGCCATTTCTGTACGATATGCAAATTGATGTTTAGTTTGAGTAAGATAATTCAATAAATTCAGTCAAACCAGTAATTTTTGCATCAATTCAGCAAGTAAGCGTTTAGATCTAAAATAAATTACAGAAATACATCATCATGACTTTTAAACCTAGGTACCCAGAGTGAATTGAAATTATGCAGTATTCAAAAGAAAATTACCAGAAATTGATTTGAGGATTTGAGAAATCGGAAGAATAGAATCAATTGAACTCGAAAATAATTTTCTGAAGATTTCGAAAGTTTTGATCTTTTAAGAACTTTGAGAAAACGAAGTAGTGGAAAGAAGTTTTCTGAGAAAGATTGGATTTTATAGTATGCGAGGGAAAAACTTTTTGCACAACTTTCCAAAGTACTCAAGTATCCGTGTTTTGAAATCAGTGGCTGAGATTAGTCGGCCCGAAAAATGTTTTAATCACATGGTTGAGTAAAGAAGTCTTCTCGTATTTCGGACTCGAAAATTAGCAATAAAACGCTTTAAATACACATTCCAAAGTTCGCATTAAAAGTTTTGCAGAGCATGCATCATAGAGTGAAAACAAAGTAAAAATCAATTTATTTAAATAATGCATATAAGACATTCAGAAAGGGATAAATAAGAGAACGTATCTGACTGATTGATATTGTAATCAACCAGTTACCACTCTGATCTGATCTGGTACTTGTTGACCTTACTGATGGTAGCTTTAAGCATTTCCCAACAATATCTCACTCATCTGATCAGATTCCTGTGTGAAGCACTTCGTTACTTATTTGATCCACTTATCTGATACTCTTATCTGATGCACTTATCTGATTCACTTCATCCTTCAATCTTCTTCTATCAACCCGCATTTACTATGCACTTAAGTCTACTCCCGCCAAAACATTTGCTTCTGGGAGTCAAAAAGTTGCCTCGATTCCCAAATCGGCGCGATTTGACATTCTGTAATAATGGCATAGATACGCTGTGATTACTCACACCGTCAACTCATCCAACCATTAACCGCGTGTTCCTTACGCGTTGTCGATGCAAATTTCTCTTAAGGTCTTCTGAGAAAATAAATTTGCATTTATATCCCTAATTTCCTTCTATAAATTAGCCTGGGGTGTTAGGCAAACAACACAACATAAACCATTCATCTTCTTTAGCATATACTTCATGCTTTTCCGATGAGTTCCTTATTTCCGGTGAAGCTTCCGGCAAAAACCTTTAATCCTTTTCCAATGAATTCAGCTTCTCAAATCAACCATGTGTGTTCCTTCACACTGCTTTCGTCATCATCTAAGATTACACATACGATCAATGCAAAGCTTCTTTACCACCGTGGAGGCGGATCTGCTAAGGCAAATGAGATGGCACTTCTCCTAACCATATGCACCTTGTTCGCCTATCGAGATTACGGAATTAGCATCAACAGACTCAGTCTGAAACAAAACATGAGTTTAGTATACGATATTGTGTATCAAACTCAATATTTGCATGTGACACTAGTGTCCGTTTGGTCCTTGTGACCAAACCTGTGGCACTGTGCCCCATTTAACAGCTGGAGAGCCCATTGATTTTAGGTCTAAGGGCTCCTAGCTTAAAGATCCTTCAAGGCCCGCTCTCGCTCCTCACTCCGAAGCTCTAAGAGTGGCTTTTCAGGATTCTAGAAGCTTCTCTGCGCCCCTTGGGTCGGAGAAAATGAGAGCATCAGCTCTTAAAATCTCTCTCTCTCCTTCCCTGCCTTGGGTTGGCTTAGGGTTTATGGTTTATGTAGTGACCTCCGGGTCTTCTTGTACTTGTAATACCACTTGAAGATAGCTTTGTAGGTAGCTTGTGATATCACTTGTAACTTGTAAATCTGACCTCCGGGTCCTTATCAATGAAAAAATCTGTTATTTCATTGTTGTGTTGCTTCTTCTGACTTATGCGATATGTAGCTTTAAGCTTGACTTGCTTGTTGACTGCAGCTTTAATCGACTTATAAAGTAATCTTCCAATCTGATCAGTTCCCCCTTAATCTGATATATCTTGAACTGATCAGCTCCTTGTCTGAACTTCAGATCGACTACTTGTCTGACTTTCTGATCTGCTCCTTGTCTGAACTTCAGATTGGCTCCTCGACTGATCGTCTGATCAGTTGAGATTCCTAACTCAACTGATTCCTCTTAACCTGGTTATTCTTTTAACCAACTGGTTCTAGAGATCAGTCCACCAACCATATCTGGTGCACTATCTCCGAGATCCAGAAGCCCTAGCTCGTTGCATAGCTCTCTAAATCTGATCTCAGCTAGTAGCTTAGTTAAAATATCAGCTTTCTGCTTGTCAGTATGGATCTTTTCCATTCTGATATTCTTCTTTTCAACGTGATCTCTGATGAAATGGTGTCTGACATCCACATGCTTGCATCTTGTATGTAGAACAGGATTTTGAGTCATTGCAATAACACTATTACTGTCACAGAATATAGGTACGTTCTTAGCTACGATGTTGTAATCCCTCAGCTGCTGACTTAGCTTGAGCAGTTGGGAACAACAGCTTCCTGCAGCCATATATTATGCTTTAGTAGTAGATGTCGCAACTGATGTCTGCTTCTTCGAAAACCAAGAGATCAGTTTATTTCCCAGAAACTGACATGTACCTGAGGTTGACTTCCTGTCGATTCTGCAACCTCCGTAATCAGAATCAGAATACCCACTAAGCTCTAGATTATCATCTGATGGGTAAAATAAACCGAGGTTTACTGTCCCCTTCAGATACTTGAGAATCTGCATAGCTGCTTCTAGGTGGCTTTGCATTGGATTTGCTTAAAATCTAGCACATACACCTACTGCAAAAGTGATGTCTGGTCTGCTGGCAGTCAGGTATAGTAGTGATCCAATCAGAGCTCTATATTCTTTCTGATTAGCTTTCTGACCATCTTCATCTGGATCCATCTTGAACCCGGTTATCATGGGAATTCTGGCTTCCTTGCAATGTTGAACTCCAAACTTTGCCAGTAGATTCCTTGTGTACTTCGTCTGGCAGATGAATATTCCTTCTGTACTCTGCTTGACTTGTAAACCCAGAAAGTAATTCATCTGACCCATCATGGACATCTCGAACTTCCCTTGCATCAATTTGCTGAACATCTCGCATAGCTTCTTGTTGGGAGATCCGAATATGATGTCGTCCACGTAAATCTGAACCATCAGAATATCTTCTCCATCTTCTATTCTAAATAAGGTTCTGTCCACTATTCCTTTAGTGAACCCACTGTCTATCAAGAACTGAGAGAGTGTATCATACCAAGCTCGAGGAGCTTGTTTCAAGCCGTAAAGAGTTTTCCTTAAATGGTACACTTGGTTGCCTTTTTCAAAGCCTGGAGGTTGTTCGACATAAACTTCCTCTGCTAGTACCCCGTTTAAGAATGCACTCTTTACATCCATCTGATACACAATGAACCCTCTGTGGGCAGCATATGCCAGAAATAGCCGAATGGCTTCTAGGCGAGCGACTGGTGCAAAGGTCTCATCATAATCAATTCCTTCTGATTGTGAATACCCCTTAGCAACAAGTCTTTCCTTATTCCTGGTTATGACATTATTCTCATCTCTCTTGTTCTTGAATACCCACTTCGTGCCAATCACGTCTTGATGAGTTGGTCTGTCCACCAATTTCCAACTTGATTCCTCTCAAACTTTTCCAGTTCCTCTTGCATGGCTAGAATCCAGCTTTCGTCTTGTAGAGCTTCCTCTACTGTAGTTGGTTCCTTCAAAGAAAGATAGCAACAATACATGGCACTTTCACCAATCTGATGTCTAGTTTTGACTCTATCAGATGGGTCTCCGATGATCAGATCAGTTGGATGACTGGTGATCCAGGTCCTTCTTTTCTGATGTGCATCTGTTTGGAGAACATCATCCATTTCTGATAGTAATTCATTACTAGAGATTGGGAGTGGTGCAGAGTTATGATCCACTTGATAAGAACATGTCTAAGCTGATGTTGGACTCATCATGTGCTGATGTCTGTTCGTAGGAACTTCAGGAGTTTCCCCTGAACCAGATGGTTCAGTTGATACTGTCTCAGCTGTACCAGCTTCTTCACTGACAGTTGTGCGTACCTTAGGGTCTGATTGACCTGGTGAATCAGCAAGATCAAGTTCTGGGATATACACTGTTACGTGTTCAGATTCTTTCTCCTTGATACTTTGCTGATCCATTTTCTACGTATCAGGTAGCGGTTGATTTGCTACGGCTTGTTCTGAGTCAGCTTTCTCTTGTTCAGAAGATGTCTCATCAAAGACCACATGGGGTGTTTCTTCCACAACTAGGGTTCGTTTGTTGTAAACCCTGAAACCCTTGCTGGATGAGGAATATCCTAAGAATATGCCCTCATCTGACTTGGCCTCAAAGGTCTTCAACTGACTTTTCCCATTGTTGTGTATGAAACACTTGCACCCAAAAACATGGAAGTATGAAACACGAGGTTTCTGCCCTTCCACTGTTCATAGGATGTTTTGAAGTGAGTCTTAGTCAGAGAACATCTGTTCTGAGTATGGCATGCAGTGTTGATTACTTCTGCCCAGAAACGGCTTGGTGTGGCATGTTCAGCTAACATAGTGCGAGCAGCTTCCTTGAGAGTTCTGTTTCTACTTTCTGCTACTCCATTTTGTTGTGGCGTTCTTGCAGCTGACGTCTCATGTTGTATACCAAACTCAGTGCAAAAATCAGTAATAAAGGAATTCAGGAATTCTGTACCTCTATCTGATCTGATTTTTACTATGCTGACACCCTTTTCGTTTTGTAGTTTCTTGAGCAGCTCGGGTATCTTTGTCGTTGTCTCGTTCTTCTTGTATAAGAATACAACCCAAGTATACTTGGAATAATCATCCACGATTACAAGAGTATATTTGCGTCCACTGAGACTGACTGGTGTAACTGGTCCGAATAGATCCATATGGAGCAGTTGCAGTACTCTACTGGATGCTGGTCCAGGTATTCCCTTGAATGAGGCTTTAACTTGTTTTCCCTTCTGACATGCGGCACATGTCTGATCTTTGGAGAATATCTCATTCGGAAGTCCCTCAACCAAAGGCACCCTAGCTATCTTGTTAAGAGTCTTGAAGTTCAGATGACTCATTCTTTTGTGACAGAGCCACCTGCTACTTTTGGAACTCTTAACAATTAAGCATGCACTCCTTGGGCAACTCTTCCAATCTGCTGTGTAGATCATCCCTTTCCTTGAACCGGTTAGCAAGATTTGTTGAGTAGCTCGATTACTAATCGTACACTTGTCACTCGAGAACTCAACGCTGAATCCATTATCGCAGAATTGTGATACTGATAGTAGATTGTGCTTTAATCCTTCGACATACGAGACTCAAGTTACTTGTACATCATCATTCTCTAAGGTTCCGAATCCTTTGGTAAAACCAAAGTTATCATCACCGAAGAGTACACGTGGGCCTTCTTGTTCTTTGTATGAGCTAAGGAGATGTTTGCTTACAGTCATGTGCCTTGAGCATCCATTATCGATGTACCAGATAGTTGCTTGTACACCTCCTTTGTTGGCCAGTCCCACGCGAACCTGCAGACGAATCAGGCTTTGGGTACCCCTTTGGAATTGGGTTCTGGGGGGTTAGTGGTGGATTTAGGGATCCACACAAACAGAGCACTTCTATGGTAATCAGATAGATTAGAAGGTCTGATTTGTCTCCCATACATATCAACATAATCATACGTCTCTTTATATGCTTTCTGATTAGTATGATTATTCGTGTGAGCCTTGGGTGACTTAGAAGACTTTGGATTTTTCTTTGTATTTTATCTTCTTTTAACCCAGTGTGGCTCAGGTGCAGTAGCCCTAGGTCTCTGGTTATAAGGGTAGGTACGACTGCTACCATCAAAAGATTCATATCTTCTTGGCATAGATGGTCTTTGCAGTTTACATATAGCTTGCTTATTAGGCAGCTGACCTTGATTGGGTCTCAGATTAGATTTCCTTCTTACAGGTTGTCTCTTCTGATACCTAATCTGCTGATCAGGTTGAGTTTTCTTCAGAAGAACTGGGTTCTTCTGTTGATTCCTCGGCTGATGCTTAATCAGATGAGGTCCATTTTTGTTCCCTTTCTGATTAGGCACTTGCCTTACTTGCTCAGCAGGTCTTTTTCCCTTATCAGATACATGTTAAGCTTTTTGTGTATCTTTGTCAGAGACTCGTTTGATTACACCCTTCTGAAGTGAATCAAACTGGGCTTTTGAGGATGTAGAAGGGTTCTCATACCCAATTCCCTTCTTGTTAGTCGGCGTTCGAAAATAGGTGTTCATATCTTGAACGGTTTTTGATGACTTCGTGAAAACCTCTATTTTCTTGCGCAAACTATCCTCAGTAGATTTTAGACTCTCTTGTAGTCGGAATAGCTCATCAAACTTAGCTTGAAGGATTTTGAAATCATCAGCTTGCTGTTTGTTGATTGCTAGCTGATCTTTGATCTGCTTCTCCTGATCAGAAGATTTAACCTTCAGAACGTTGAGTTCCTCAGTTACCTTCTGAGCAATTTCAGCTGATTTCAGTTCAGCTGCTTTACTGACAGCGTTCTCTTTAACAAGCTGATTATTTCTGATCCTTAGCTTGTCATTTTCAGCTTCCACTATTGTATAAGTGTCTACTGCCTCAGAGAGATCATCAAGCAATTGCTCAGGGTAGAGCTGCAAGTCAATCTCTCCAGCAGGTGTGCTAATAATAGCAGGTGTGGAAATTGAAAAAGCAGAAGGTTTGGAGGTTACCCCAGATTGGTCTTCCTCCCTGGCCATCAGGCAGATTTCATCGTCATCTGAAGAGAATATCAGATCTTCATGTTCGTGGAAGTCAACAGCACTGCTTATCAGACATAAGTTTTCTACAGATGAGTAGCCAGAGTCCTCAGAAGGCAGATAGGAATCATCAATTCCAGATTTGTCAGCAACCATGGCTTTTCTATCTATGAAGCGTTGCTCTCTTCTGTTCCATTTCTCTTCTCTTTCTCTGGGAGTCAGGTCAGGGCAGTCTGTGCTGTAGTGACCTGGTTTCTCGCAGTTGAAGCATGATCCTCGATCTACGGAACTTTCTCTACCAGGTGAGTCACTCCGTTTGTAGGATCTGTCAGGTGACTTTCCTTTCTGATTGTAATCTAAACTCCTTCTGTCAGATCTGTTATCCCTTCTCTCATCTGACCGATCATCTCTTTTCTTTTCCTCTATGTGTGATCCCTTCGATCATCAGATCTGGTTCTTTCTAGTGATCTGTCAGTTGGCCTCCTGTTTCTTCTATTGTCTTGATAGTCTCTGTAGAATTTGCGATACTTACCAAGTTTAGTATTTGATCTTTCAAGTTTCCTGGTAAGCAAAGCGATCTGTTCTGCTTGACTCATTATGCTTCCAACAAGTTCAGTGGCCTTTGATCTGCTGCTGGTTGCTTTGAATGCAACTGATTTAGATGTTGAGGCTTCAGCAGGTGTCTCATCTTCATCTGCTTGTCCTCTTTCAATTAAATCAAACTCTTGGGCTTTAAGGCTTAGGAACAAGCTACTCGGCTTCATTTTGGCTATGTCTTGGCAATCCTTGATTACCGTGACTTTCATGTCCCATTTCTTGGTGAAAGATCTCAGGATTTTGTAATTTATGTCTTTGTCTGACATCTCTCTTCCAAGTTCTCGTAGCTTATTTACTGACATGGTGATCCTCCCATCGAGCTCGTTGATGGTCTCGTTGGGCAACATCTTGAGCTTTTCGAACTTCACTAGTTCAGCTTGTAGTCGGCTGTCTTTGATCTGATCATTTCCTTCGCACATCTCAGCAATAGTATCCCACATATGTTTCGCAGTTTTGAGATACCTTGGTGACTTTATCCATCGTCTTCATGATTATATGCCTGGCGATTGTATCTAGAGTATACAGCTTTCTTTCTTCTGCATCCATCAGGGCTGAGCTTTTTCATACAAGACTTCCAGGTGCATGATCTGGATCTCCTCCAACCGCTGGGTTGTCGTGATATATGATGATGGGTCCTCGTTCAATGACTTCCATCATTCTGCCGCTTATCGATCCCAGATGGTTGCACATGTATATAGTACAATCTGCATACTCATCAATTGAAAACTTAGGCAAATCATGATACATACCGGAGGTATTATCCATGCTGAGTGATTTTGAAAACGAATGAGTTTTGAAAATGGTTTTTCAAGATCTGTTCAAATGACCACAAAGATTCTTCCTCAAGAATCGATGATACTCAAAGTTAGTGGTCTGTAGAACCACAACTCTGATACCACTTGTAGGTCCCGAACGGGTTTTGTGAGGGCAGAAGTCTAGAGGGGAGGGGTGAATAGACTTCTGAAAATTTTTCATGAGGATCAGGTGTGATTGCAGATTTCCTGATCAGAGTGCTAGTGTATCAGTTTGGACTGATGTCCAATCTTACTGAGTGCCTGAGGGCAGATCAGTTTGATATCAGTCACTTTAACTGAGAGTGCGGAAGCTTGTAAATACCCGTGTGAAAAACAAGTTTAAACAATTCAGATTCTTAAGTCAGTTTTCAACCAGCTGACTAAGGTGTCAACCTGATCAGTTCAGTTGCTTGGTTCACACTGAGCTTAACTTAGAATATGTATGCAATTTTAAACTCAGTTGTGTGAATAGTGTAAAGCAATAAAGAAAGCAAGTAAATTCACACAAGATTTTTATAGTGGTTCAGACGAAACCCGTCTTACGTCCACTCTTCCCTTAACACAGGGGCAACTTAACCGAACTTAACCGAACTTAACCTGCTTGGACATAGTTTTATATGTTAGTCCAACACTCAATAGATGTTTATCGAGTTCACACTCAACCGAACTAGAAATCGGAAAACTAAAATTCCTAGACTTAACCTAACTTGTGTTTGGGTAAAGAATGTTTGAGGGTTCCAACTGGAAATCTATCCTGGTGTTTTAGGTAGCCAAATGCTAGGGGATAGGATTTCTTGCTAAGACCAATGGGATGAAAACTCTAGGAATAATCTTTAAAAATGGTGTTCTTCCAGCGGAAATTCTGAAGGCTTTTGCTTCTTGAGAATTTGCGTTAATGTTGTTGTTCCGCTTTGCTCAATTTTTCATGTGAAGGTTGTTGGTCTCTTGTCCTCCCTTTTCTTCACTTGACGAGCAATCCCATTTTATAGACCTCGAAATCAAAGAGCCGTTGGAGAGCAATTTGAATTTCGGGCTATATTAGGTAGGTTGTAGGATATGATTGTGACGTGCTCTGATTATCGGCGTAGCCGTAGGCTTGATTAGCACCGTTTATGTCCGCAGCATCAAATCCCGCAATGTCAGCTCTTTTGTGCACGTGTCGCTTTCTCCTTGGCTTCGCGAGGTGGCACTTCAGCAATTTGTCAGTTAGACGATTGATATTTCTTTTGTAGAATATTCGTCTTGTCTGGTGTATCATTTTGATTGAACTCGGTGTGGTGATTGATCAGGTCTTTGTTGTCTTCTAGTAGTCTTAGCTCTTGGTGACTCGACGATTGTCGTGTCTTCTAGTAGTCATCTTGAGTCTTGAGGTTTATTCTTGAGTCTTGAGTTCATCTCGAGTCTTGAGTTCATCTGAGTCTTGTTCATCCGAGTCTTGACTTTATATGAGTCTTGAGTTTATCGAGTCTTGAGTTCATCCCCGAGTCTTGGTGTTCTTTCTTCACCTGATCTTCTGAATTCTTGTCTTCTGATTTGTTCTTAGCCTTCTGATCATCTGACCTTATCTGGGTCATCTGATACTTCGACCTGACCTATATATATTGAGTTCCCCCTCAATATGTGACCTATCTTTTACATCAGCTATCTATACATTTCAGCTGGTCATCTTAATTTGATTCTAAGTCATCGATCCAATGTGTCCCGACCGGGTCCTATTACAACCTGTTTTGGAACTTCCATCAAAACTAAAATACAGATTTCCCAATAGGGTTTGACCCGATGGAGGTCGAAGACGAGCACCGGGGGACGATCATAGAACCTCAATAGAAATAAATGAAAAGGCGTGCAACACACGTTGAAGAGTTGGAAGCAATCCTCATGGAGCCACTTAGAACCGAGATGATCATGTATCTCCGTACAAACTTGGATGTGTTCGCATGGTCACATGAGGACACGGTTGGCATTGATCCTAAGCATGTATGCCACCACCTCAATATTGACCCGATATGGATACCAGTAACTTAGAAATGGAAAAAATTTAACCCGAAAAAGTATACGCCGTTGGACGCCGAAGTAAGAAAGTTGTTAGAAAACAAGCTGATCCGGAAGTTAGGTGCCAAGAATGGTTGGCGAACCCCGTACTCGTCCAAAAGCCCAGTGGGATGTGGAGGCTCTGCATAGACTTCACTGATCTAAACACGGCGTGCCCCAAAGACAACTTTCCAGTACCACACATGGACTATCTGGTTGATAACACTGCGGGACACGAGCTCATGTCGTTCATGGATGCCTTTGCTGGGTACCATCAGATCCCCATGCATCCAGACGATCAGGAGAGCACATCCTTCTGTAATGGAAAGAACATGTATTGCTGGAAGCGCATGCCGTTTGGAAAAAAAAATGTCGGAGCTACATATTAAAGGTTGGTGAACAAAATGTCTGACGAATACATCGGGCAAACCATCGAGGTGTACATTGATGACATTGTTGTCAAGAGCGAACACAAGGAAGATAACCTCGGCCATCTAGCTCAAACTTTTGACATCCTCCGGGCATTCAACATGAAGTTGAACCCGAAGAAGTTAGTTTCGGGGTTCACTCGGGAAAGTTTCTGGGGCATATGATCAGCCAACAAGGCATCGAGTCCAATCCTTCTAAAATCCAAGCCATGCTCGATATGTAAGCCCCCAAAAATGTGAATGAGGTTCAAAAGCTAACAGGTTGTCTAGCCTTCTTGAACCGGTTAATATCACAAACAGGGGATAAATTCAAGCCTTTCTTCGGTGCTTTGAAGAAAGTAACGTTTCAATGGACCGAGCACAGTTAAAGTGCGTTCGAGAGTCTTTAAGTGTACCTGGCGGACACACAGATCCTCTCAAAACCGGTCAGGCGAATAATTATATTTGTATCTGGCCACATCCGAACACGCCATTAGTGCTGTGTTAGTCCGAGCGAAACGAGTAACACACCTCCCAGTGTACTCTGTTAGCAAAATTCTCAAAGATGCCGAGCTTTGCTACTCGCCACTGGAAAAAATTGTGTATGCCCTCATAATGAGTGTTCGCAAGCTCAGACCATACTTCTTCGGTCATTCCGTCAAAGTGCCTACCACGTTTCCAATGCACCAAGTCCTACATCGGCCAGACACAGCGGGAAGATTACTCCAATGGGCGGTGGAGCTGGGCTAGTATGGCATCACGTTCGCTCCACGAACGATGATCAAAGGTCAAACAATGGCCAATTTCATGGTAGAGATAACATACCTCCAAAAACCCGACAGAGGGCTCAATTAGCCATGGCATATGTATGTGGATGGGTCATCGACGAGCACAAGAGTCGAGGCGGGCGTGGTCTTCATAAGCCTGACCCGGCAACTTTTTCGACGGCTATCCGATTTGATTTTAAAGCAATAAATAATGAAGTTGAATATGAAGCTCTGGTCAGTGGCCTACATATGGTCCGCAAACTCATGATTTACAGCAACTCCGAGTTGATTGCATACCGGGGGAGGGGGGGAGTATGAAGCGCGGGGTGAGCAGATGGTCAAATACCAGTCGTTAGCCAAGGAACTGCTCAAAAAAATCTAATAGGTGTACATCGAGCAACTCCCTCGGACTGAAAATTCATATGTGGATGCGCTTAGCACGCCTAGCAACCTCTGAGGGGGGACTGACTTGACAGATGTCGTGGTCACCACCACGTGTTCGCCCTCCGTGCCAAAATCTGTGGTCACCTAGATGGAGGTCAAACACAACACTTGGGTGACCCCGATTCTCAACTATCTACAAAATGGGGTCCTCCCCGATAACAATGCACAAGCTACTCGACTTCACTTACAAGCAGCTCGCTACACCATCCTTGATGAACATCTTTACAAGCGAGGCTTTTCTTTGCCCTTGCTAAAGTGCATCTTCCTGGAAGATGGACGGTTAGTCCTCAAGCAAATTGACGGCGCATGCAGAAACCTTACAGGTGGACACGCTCTGGCGTACAAGACAATCAGACAGGGGTGCTACTATTCCACACTAAAAAAATATTCTATAACATATGCTCATGTAAGTCATGAGTGCCAAAATTATGCTCCACTCATCCATAGACCGCCAGAGGAACTCATGTCAGTTTTCAGTCCTTGGCCATTCGCCAAGTGGGGGATTGATTTGATCAAACCATTCCCCACAGGCACCTTGGGGGTAAGATTTGTCGTGGTAGCCGTCGACTATTACACTAAATGGGCCGAAGTTGAACCAATAGTGAAAGCCACAGAACAAAAAATATGGAAATATATCATATGTCGCTTCGGCCTACCTCAATCATTAGCGATGGACAATGTTGGTCCCAGTGAAAAACCCATGAAATGCGGAAAAAAAAATCATGTAATGCATATAAAACAGGGGAGAAGGAATGGTGATTCCAAATTTTTGTTTTTAAATCTATGTGATGTGTGTTGATTATAACCAAATGCATATGACAAGTAAGAACATAAAGCAATAAAGAACACAAAAAAGTATAGTGGTTCGAAGACTCAAGCTCCTACATCCACTCTCCCTTATCCTAGGGAAATTCCTTCAAATGGGACTTATCTCCCTCCACGGGATTGCCTACAGATATTTAAGAAGGCCAATCAGTCAGGTCAACACTAAAAAGTGTAATAGGAACGGAGTAAGGGAACTTACAGGGGATGTTCAAATAGCGTGGGTAAGTATAGGCGTTGAGTCGGTCAAGCTCGGAATTCAAAGCGTTCACGTCCCGCCAGCTAGGTGGTTTTTTGCGACGATGTCAAATGCCGCTTTGAAGTCCCAGTAAAGGTTGGAAGTAGTGGGCGTGAAAACTGTAAAAGAAAAAGGGAATTAGATCAGTACAAACATCTATGTGGGACATAGGACGCTGCTTACCATGCTCGACCCGATGGGCATAGTCAGTGGGGACATTGATGGGCAATGTGCTCGAAGGGTCCACAGACTGCCACGCCCCCCCCCCGAACCACCATTTATAGTGCCACCCCTCAATCTTACTTGGGATCCCATGTTGGGGAATAAGTTGCACAGATCTATTCGGGGTGAATATTTAAACACAAATTTAATTCTTATAATTATTACTAGCATGAATTAATCTTATATTAATTCAAATAATAATCCAACAACATATCATGCATATAATTAACCCACGTAAATCCTACGCATACGGAATTCTACGAATTTACGTGAACGTACCTCTTGGGATGGCAGTGATCTGGTTGATTAGACTAACCAAAAGAACTTCCCAAGTATTCCCTTAGTCCTTGTTCGACTATCCGGTGGTAGGACACTTGTGAACAATTAACAAAAGGAAAAAATAAATTATGTTGCACCACCTTTGTGGATTACTAATTTTTCCAGCACATGGAATTGTACTTGGGAATGAAAGAATCATCCCCTATTTATAGATAGGTGTTGGGCGAAAATTTGGGAAGAAAAACAATGTGGGAAAACCTTTCCTTGATCTCCAAAAATCTTGAATATATCTCTTATATTCTTTTTCCCATAATTATAATATTCCACAAAAAATCCCACCTTATATACATTATGGAATTTTCGAAAAATATAGGGTCTAAGATTCCAAGATTTGGATCTTCTTGAATTTATGAGATATTCTTGTATTTCAAGAAATACATATCTTCCATAATATCTTTTTAAGAAAATCAAGAAAATCTTTCTTGCCCTTTATTTTCAAAATTTCGAAATTTCTATTATGAATAACCAAGTGGGAGATTTCTTGAATTTAATGAGATAATCTTGTATTCCAAGAATAAATATCTTCATTCCATAACAAAATTCAAAGAAAATCTTTCTCCCCTTTATATTCATAAAATTCGAAAATTACAAGGAAAAATAAACAACAATATTTATTTTATTTTAAACACCTTTTTCAGTTATTGGACTATATGTTGGGCTACTCAGGGGGCCTTTAGGAGAATTAAGATTGGACCTTCCAATGGATCTTGAATTATCAATATTGAGATACAATATTATTCAAGCCCATAAATATTAATTAATCCCACTACATAATTAATATTGCACTATCCATCTTAACCCATATTACAGTCAATATGGCTCCCGGTTATTATTTCACGTGTTTAAGATTATCTAGCCCATTAATTAATTCAAGCCACTGAAATAGCTTTCCGTTAATTAATATCTTCAGTCCTTGGTCTATCTGACTGATAAACTAACATTCTATCCCCGAGTTCTTTTCAGATACTTCAGAATGTTTTTAACTGCCGTCCAATGCTCTTTCCCCGGGTTACTTTGATATCTTGCCACCATGCCAACCAAGAAAGCGGATATCCGGGTCTCGCATACTAAGACATTGCATACATAAGGCTTCCGACAGCCGAAGCATAAGGAATACCTTTCATGTCATCTATCTCCTTTTGCGTCTTAGGGGACATTTACTTGGATAGATGGATTCCATGCCTGAAAGGTACGAAGCCTTTCTTGGAATCTTGCATGCTGAATCGTTTCAAGACAGTGTCTATGTATGAAGCTTGCGATAAGCCTATCATCCTTTTCTATTAATTAATCCCACTACATAATTAATATTGCACTATCCATCTTAACCCATATTACAGTCAATATGGCTCCCGGTTCCCGTGTTTAAGATTATCTAGTCCATTAATTAATTCAAGCCACTGAAATAGCTTTCCGTTAATTAATATCTTCAGTCCTTGGTCAAAGAACGGTTCAACATTATTATCCATACCGGAAACTAATTCCACTTGCATGATTTGGTATGATAAAGCTTATGAACCTCCCAATGGGGCAAATCAAACAAGCATACTTGCACACGATTCTCCGTATTAAATCTTAGCAATCACATGTGACCAATAATATTGCCCAAGATAAAAAGTATTGAATCTCGTTGATTCTCTACCCATGATAAGTCAAAGCAATAGTTACCAATCACACGTGATCCTATTTAAGGAACGAAGATTAAGAAATAACGAACCACTGAGGTCTAATTCTTCGTTATCCAGTTCTGAAGAATTTATCCTCCTGTAGGTCCTATTCAGTGCATCAGTCATGCACTAGTGTAATCTCTTGTTCAAGACAAGCCAATCTGAGCCTTACACTTCAACCTTTCACGATGGGTTGTTCATTTCCATCTAGGTCGTGAATGGCGTACTTTTAGTTACAAGGAACTGTTAATTTAATCTTCTGTGATCTGGTATCACTAAATTAACTACAATGTAACACGTACGAATTATTGAACAATTATGCAGTAAATATATGTAACATTCGTTAATATTTAAAGCATCAGTGATAAATAATTTATTTCAGTAAATAAGTCCGAAATTCTATTTTGATTATACAAAAGTAAAAAGTATACTTTCCAGTATAATCCCAACATCCCACTCACGAGCTCCCGACTTTTACGAAGCCGCACGACATTATAGCCGCCGGCTTGATGAATGGGCAACATGACAAAGGCTATCTCGCCCGGGGTCGGTAGTCGGCGCAGCCCGGCCTGCCCGAGTATGATCATTGTAGAAAGAATGTAACTCCACCCATTAGGAGTGATCTGGGTTAAGCTCTAGTTCCAAGCCGCCAGTAGGTGGGAGATGGCCGGATGAAGCGAAAACCGCATCCCGGCCTCCATTATTTGCTCGTTGACCGCAATCATCTCGGGTGGCGGCTAGTCGGCGCATTCGTCAGAGGTTGCCCCATAAAAGTGCACATCCCGGGGGACCTTGTACTTGCAGCGGAGGGTTGCACGTAGCCGTCGGTGAGAACCGACCTATTTTTGTCATGCGATGCCACGAAGTCCGACTCGACCAACTTCCGGTATTCGCGGTCTGGTCTCTTTTATGGGGCCTGGGCCATATAAGAGTGATAGTCGAAAGCCCGCTCGTAGGCCCCATATTTCTGGGCCAGGTGAGAAGGCCCGGACCTCTCCCCCCCCGCCGGCGCGGCCATACGGAGGGAACTCGGCTCCAGGGCAGGAATGTGTATTATTTCTTCCAACTCCATTAGGAACTGGTCATCATCGTCTCCATGGCCGTCCCGTCCGGCGCCGGGGGCACCATCGGTATGAGGCGTGGTGGGATTAGGAGCAGCGGTCTCACTTTGGCTACGGTGGTACAATTCTGCGATCGCTGTGTTGTCATCGTCGGATGACGATAAAACCATGAACGGAGGGGGTGTGGGAGCAGATTTAGAACCAGACGCCATTGGTGTGAAGCAGAGGAAAGACGGTTACCTGGGAAGCAGCTGGGTCTCTAAAGGGTAGACGGAATGACAGATGCTGAAGTTCGAATCTTTGAGTTTCGGAAGCAAGAAAGAGAAAGGGCTTAGAGGGTGAAACCCTAGGCCCATTTATAGAGAAGTGCGGGGGGACGAAAGTATAAATTTGAACTTTCGAGGTCCCCCGCGGAAATTAAGGCTGCGTGGGCAATGCGTAGGAAGACGCGGTCGTAGATTGGGCGGACTCACGGCTTGAAACGTCACTCGCCTGCCATACCATCATTACAATCCTGTCACTTTTTGCGCCGAGTTGGGAAACCTAGGCGACCCTATGACTCCCCAAGGACAAGGGTTTGACTCGGGTAATGGTCCCGAGATCGACTTGCCGAAGGTCGGCAAACATCAACGGTTCAAGACAAGGTCCCAGAGCAAGCTTGCGACCTCATCTTGAGGGGCAATTGTTGTAGGGGGAAGTAACCCGACTTAGTGGAAGTCGGGAATTGGACCGACTTATGGTCAGCACTTTATCCGGCTTTATCCAGCTAGAGCAAGTCTTGAGCGACTTCGGAAGGTTGGTAGGTCGCTAGAAGTGTGGGGAGCCATGAAGGTCGCGAGGCGACTTGGTAGGATCCGAAAGTTGGGGCCGACTGTGTCCCGAGCATGATTGAAGATAAATATGCAAGAGATTCGGGTAGTTAAGAAGGCGGATTTCTCGGGATATAACCGGGGAATGTGTATCTGTAAGCGCGACTTGCGAACCAAGAAAGGAAACCCTAGGTTGGTCTACGAGACAAAGCCCACAAAGATTGTAACCCTTGATCTAAGTCTATAAATATAACTTGTAATGTACTTTGTAAAGGATCGAAATTTTAGCATCCTAGGCAGAAAATATACAGTAAAATATCCTGGCTTGGTGCCCCCAGACGTAGTCCAGTTACGGACGAACTGGGTGAACAACTCGTGTGTTTTACATTTCCTTTTGCCATTACGATCGATTGGGTTTTATCATTTTAACTATTTGTTCGTCGGTGATCAAACCGGGTGCAACACCTTTGAACCAAGGAGAGGAAGTTCTAAACTGGCATACTCAGAATGCTAGGGCCCAGAATCGATCCTTTCAAAATATTGATTCAAAGATGTCGCAGATTCTTGACCAGGTACAGAACTCAAATACCAGACAAAACTCTCTAGAGATGCAATTGTTGAGAGTTGAGCAAAGGCTCTTAGGGAAAATCTATCAACTAGATAAAGAGCTCAGACTTCTCTTGGCAAACAGACAATTAGGCACTGAATTCAACGCCAAAGAAGCAGAGATAAGGAGACTTAAACGAGAGCTATCCCGCATTGAGGAAGATAAGAGGATGAAAGCTTCTTTAGCCCCTCAGTCAGATATTTATGCAATCTCAAGAGGTCTCCAACCAGAGTTTTATGCGGTTGCACCTGAATCTTCGGACTATTCCAATGTCTTTGGATCGGTATCAAATATTTCTTCTGATATTCCTACCAGAGTAGAAAAAAGAGAAGCTGAGGAGGAATCCCCATCAAGAATGGAAGGAAAGAAACCTTCCCATACACTAATGGCCTCCAAGGTACAAGATATCTTTTCTTCAGGTTCATGGTGATATCCAAACAAGAGTACTCTTCTAATGACTAGAGCAATACGTCCAACATCACAAGAAGAGAAGATAATGAAGAGGAGGTGATGTCCAGCTCCATAGATTCTCCAATAACCCTAGGGAGTGATGATGAAGGAGTAGCAAAGCTCTCAACTCTCTTGATGACCAATCCCGAACCCTCGGAGGACTCGACTATCCAATCAGATAATGATGAAGGTCCTACCACTGGTGCAGCTATTCTAATGGCAGATCCAGAGCCGAGCCACTAGTTTGAGGAATATGTCTCAGATTCAGAACCAGAGTCAATCAACAAACCATTTGTAACTCACCCCAGTGATGGTCACCATTCGAAGTATTCAAATGGACCTTGATTCTCCTTCGACAACGTCCCAATCCATAAAAGACGAGAAACGATGCATATATTTGCAGCTTGGATAGACAACCAACTCAGCAAGGAAGGAGCCGATCTTCGAGCAGTTATGAAAGATTTTACATCGAGGTTCCTTGGCATACTATGTGAGTGGTTTCTCAGTATTGGGGAATACAGGAAACTTGAGATTCTTAATGCTACAACCCCAGGAGAAGCTTTGGGAGAGATTCATCGGGAATTCATAGGTGACATCTCTTTATATGCTAAAGTTCTCTCAAGAATTTTTCACTATGAGATGTTGTTCTCTCTATAGGAAAGATCTTGATCGACACTTTAAAAGGATGTCAGAAAGGTTCTACTTTTTGAATGGGAACAATAATTCCAATCTTAAGAATGTGTATCTGGCATCACTGCTCCAGGCAACCCGCAGAGACTTTTCTAGCATCAGCATGGGACAGATTCATAAAATCTGTCTTACAGCCCTATAAAAGATATGTGAGCAGAAGAATCTATTCAAGGAGATGATGGAGAGACGGAACATCCCAAAAGCGATATGTGATAAATCTTATCTTGAGATAGGATACAAGAAAGAAGGATGTACGTGTTCAAGAGGGAAGGAAAGATAAATCCACGAAAACGGTATAACTCGAAGACCAGGTTCTTCAGAAAAAAACCTGTCTGGAAAAAGACGACGGATAGATGTTATCTTTGTAGAGGAAAAGGGCACTATGCAAAAGATTTCCCCAACTAACAGCACAAAGCAGCTAAGCTAGCATCTCAGGCTTTCTACTATGATCACAAAGAGGGTGCAGATGTCGAATCACTATTCTCCGAACAAGAAGCCCAATATTCAGATACAGCTCTTGTTTTGTTCGATTCCCCAGAAAGTTCTTCGGATGAAGGAATCCCCTCCTTCATGGCAGGTCCCTTTCTTCTCCCACGAAACAACATCTGCTCTCAGGAGGTAGTCCCTGCACCTCATCATAAAATAAAAATACTTCAATCAAGATTTTCGAAGCCTTTTTCGATCATGGGAGTATTAGACACAGGCGCTAGAAGGACTATGATGAATCTAGACCTTCTCCCAAGAGAAGCTTGTGAAATCCACCATGTGTATTTTTATGCAGCAGATGGTCAGTCATTCACCACATCGTTGATATCAAGACAACTGGTTGGCATCCAGATATTTCCCGAGTGCATCATTTGGGAAAAGATGATAGGAAGCAATCTCCACATACATGATCTACTTTTGGGTTTTGATATATTCTTCAAAGCCGAAAAGCTCCAGATCCTTTCTAAAGGAGTTAAGTGCAACAAGATGTTCCTACCATATTTGCCAGTCTCGACATCCCCTTTTACAAAACCAAAAATCAAGGAATATCAACCCAGGTTCGGCGATCAAGATAGGTACCAGGTTGGACCTTATACAATGGGTGTTCACCTATCTCTGCTATTGAAGAAGAAGATGATTTGGACAAAAGATACCACAACCACTCAACAATGGTGCCTCAGTAGCCATCAAATCAAGCTCAACAATTTCAGCCTATAAATGGAATAAGCCAATTCAAATGAAAGAAAGGTTAGTCAAATTTCCCCATTCTCCAAGAAATAATCTTTCTTTATCGACATTGGCCCAACTTTCTGCAGCCCATAGTCAATGAGCCCATTGGCCCACTGGACTTAAAGTGATACCACTTCAAGAGCCCACTACTCAAACTGCTGAGCCCAACAAGCTTGGTAACTTTTTCCCATCTTCCCTAAAGAAACCCATACCCCTTTCAATACCAGCTGCAGACCAGGATCAAACCTTCAGAGTCTGGACATTTAAGGATACTAAGAAGTTTAAAGGGAAAGCATTTCCAAGCTAACAAATAACCCGAGATTATCCCGAGAAAATTCGAACCTAGAAGCAAAGTGTTCTACTAATAAATGAAAGCAACAAAGAAATCTGGCAGTCTGACTCAACTAGCAAGTCTCAAGCTACCAAATACAACAAGATCAAGAAAGATGACTCAGAAGGATCCGACACCGAATATGATCCAACTGGCCTCCGGATAACATAAAATAATACGGTTGTGTGTTGGATACGTTTGTAATATACCGTTTTGTGTGTTTATCTTGTTTATTAAATAAATGACATATGTCATATCTGTAATAGGTCAGTGATTCAGTAGTAATTACTTTTGTTTCGTTTTTGTGCTTGAAATAGGACAAGTGATCAATTAGTGATCATTTATTTGGTTTATTTTCGTCACTTTTAGATAGGCTACTCCAGAGAAGGCCTTAGAGACTCATCCTTACCATGTTCTCATCATGAAGGGGTCCCCCAAGTCTTGGGCCCACAAGGTAGAAATCAGCTTTCATCATTTATTACCTAAGGAATGAAGAAAATCAGCTATGAGACCCACAAGGATAGACATCAGCTCCCTACGTGTCTTCTTTTGAAGAAAGTAAGTAGGTCCCATCTGGAGGTGATTGTCAAATGATGAAATTCAGCCTAGTACTTCGTGGAAGTTGCATGCACAAAATCAGTCAAATTAAAAGGAGGTGATGCACCATACTAGGTGGAAGATGCATTACAAACAAACACCTAACTTACTACGTGGAGCTTCATGCATGAAGAGAAGACCAGCACCTACAAGCACATTTTGGCTATAAATAGGAGGTCTTCAAGAAGGAAAGCTAAGCAAGAATCATGAGGAATAATCCCCAAGCAAGAATCATGAGTAATGATCCTAAGCAATAATCATTAGGGATTATCCCTAAGTAAGAAACATTAGATTGGTGAGAAAAAAATAAGTTTGAGCGTTCTTATGTTTGAGTGTTCTTGTAAGAGTCTTGTTAGATATCCATGAGAGTCTGTATATAAGTGTGTGTTTGAATAAAATTTCATTTTTAAATATCTCTACACCTTTATGTTAGGCTTTGTGATAGTATCCATGGTCTAGATAATTCCCTCTCCCTCTCCAAACACCTGTTTGGGTAGGAGCACAACCACATAACCCACCTGTCCCCATGTCAACATGACATTGAGTCTGGTTTTAATCTCAGTATGGTTACGGTCCCTGCCGTCCCCATGGTGTGTCAGTGGCAGCCTCATGATATCCATCTTCATGCTAATAGTCTTAAATATGCTCGTCAGGAAAGGTGGCCGCTTAGAGCTAAAAGAGGATGAGTGCATGCCTATCGATGGTGTCCCGAGTTGTGGTGTTGGTCACATGACGCCCTTGCGTGGGAGCTGCATGCGCAGGCAGGGCTTCCGACCCCCTTCTGGTATATCCCGGCAGAGGTTGAAGTTTCGAGCCATCGAACAATGTTTTTTTGGCAAGCACGTAAATGACCGAGCACTAGCCCTCGGTACGGATTTATTGTAGGAAAGAAGACTTGAAGCCGACCTCAAGAATGTTATGTTCAAATAGAGATCAAAATGATATTATAACTCCAAAGTCCAGTTTTGCAGATTTACAGTGGGCGAACTCCACCTCCGGTGAGCAACCGGAGTTTCGGGTGGTATTTTTGGTCGAGCATGGGAAGGCCCATACCGGGTGTCCGAGTGTTTGCCAAATTGCACATATGAACTTGAAGAATTAAATTAGACACCAACCTCTTATACATGGAATGTGTCGAACATGAAAAAATACTACTAGTAGATGGCGAATACGTTTGTACAAAGAATCTATCAAGAGGTGACAAGCACGTTTGTTCAAAGAATCTATCAAGTGGTGGCGAGCACGTTTATCATTTCCATCTTGGAAAACTAAGGGCGAACACGTGTGTATATTGTAATAGTTAGGTGCTCGTTATTTTTTAAATTTTCCTTGTCTAAAAATTGTAAAAATGTAATAGATAGGGCACCTTGCGTGGTGTGTTTTCTTTATATTTATATGGTCATTTTAATAGGATGGTCGAACAAACCAAACTTTATGTTTATGGCTTGACAACATAAGGCACTCATGTCCGCAGAATTTTAGACGGACAAGAAGTGCAACATGGTATCACCAAAATAAGACGACCAAATCCAAAGTGATCTCAACACAATAGATGATCACGAAGAGCAAAGGTTGCAACTAAATAAGACAACACACATGATTGGAACGAAATAAGACAATCATAAAAAGAAAGAACAAGTTGAACACAAGTATATCCAAAATAAAGTTTGTCTATTCATGTAAACGACACTAATGGCCAAGTTACTGAAGACCAATTCAGCTGAGCGTAAAATGGCTATACTAGCCGAGCACAAAAAGACCTACATCTAGAAAAAAAAGGAAGAAGCAGAAGGCTACTTATATGGGGTCTCTGGCAAAGAAGTATCGAGCACACCCTCCTGATCGACAGCGTGTCATCGGGGCATTTTCCTTATCATTCTCTCCCTCGCCTTGGTCGCTCTCCTCATCGTTGGACAGGGGGTCTATTACCTCAACCCCCTCGAGAAGGAAGGAGAAATCACATCCGACCTCACAAAGGCCAGCCAAGGGAAGCTTGCGACCATAGGCCGGAGGGTTATCGATCAGATATCTCTTCAGATCATCCCTGAAGGGCCCCAGCTGCTCGATCGGGATAACTCTCTGAGCCATGCGAACGACATCACCGAAGGCACATGTGTATGAGTAATTGACCATCGACATCAAGTACTCTTCGGTATGCATTTTTGACTTCTCTAGGCCAAGCCTGGTGTTCGTCTCTTTGGGCGAGATGGTGGTCGAGCTCTTCTTTATCTATCTTCAGAACCTCCAGCTTGACCTAGAGCTTCCTGTTCTCTTCGGTCTAGGTGAGTAGGGCTTCCTCTGCTCTCCTCTTCACCTTCTAAGCTGAGCTCGCCTCCTCGCGGGCTTTGTTTTGCTAATTTTCCTCATGTCCAGTCTGCCCGAAGGCCCACAGTTTTGGAGAAGAAGGCAGACATGGCCTTGCTGGCATTTTCCATCATAACCCTCGATTGACTCTGGTGGATGATCGCCGAGCACATGCGGTCCGTGATCGACTGGTTGTCGATCATGCGCTCAAGATCCAATATCCACGATCGAATAGGGGCTTCAGAAGCCTGGTGGAGGTGGTCGGGCACATTGACGGGGCTACTAACCATCAGTGAAAAGTGATAGTTGAACAGGTCCGGAGTGAGGGAAGGCCTCTTGCTCGCAAACCTGAGAATAGAATGTGGGTTACATTGCCGAAACACCCAAGTGAAAATTGAGGCGAGCATAAAGAAAAACATACCTGCTTGCTCACCAGGGGTTCCACCCCAGGAAGGACCTGTTGGCCAGGTTGTGCACTCGTGCGCCAGTAGGGGCACTTGAGCTGGGTGCTACCGGCAGGATTAGGGCGACGGTCAGCTCGGCCGAGAGATCTGTGCCCTCTTTCACCAAGGGGTGTGCTCGCCCGCATCTCCTGATGGTGTTTTCTGTGATTCTTTGGCGAGGGGGCGTGCTCGCCGGTCCCCTGGTCGGCAGGGCGAGCAGAAGCCTTCTTGGGCTTGCTCACTTCCCCCCTAGCGGATTTTTGTGCCATCCGCTCAGCATGGATCTTCTCCAGCTCCACATGATTCTTTTTCCTTGCCATCTCAGTATGCTCAGCATTGCAGATGGTTATAGTGACAGCGGGAAGAGCTGCAAATATCAATGTTAAAATTAGAATTTGTATGGCATGGAAAGTGCGAGCACAAGTATACTTACCAATTGGGTCGAGGGCGACCAAGTGATGAGGGGGCACGTATAGACCTGCCTTTCTCCGTTGATCTGAGGTGTTAAGTTTTCCTACCGTTAGCTCGGAGTAAGGCTCAAGGTCGATTTGCCAAATGTTGTGGAAGTACTCGTCGCTCGTCTCCTTATCCAATGCGGGGGGGTCCTGAAACGAACAAAAAAAGTTAATATCAATTCACAATTGGAATAAAAACTTACGAGCTTACTTCAAAAAATCCCAAAGTCGGTTGGGATGTCGAGGTGAGCACTCGGGGGATCTAGCCGAGGCGGGGCTTCTCCAGTCACCCCTGATGAACCAGAACTTCTCCTTCCAGTCCTTAATTTTGTTCGGCACCTTCTCCACGACTTTATAGTCCATGTTCGCCTACATATATAACCACCCTTCCTCACCCCGAGGACGGGTTAAATGTACAAAATAGTTGGGAAATTTATAGTCCAGTGAGCGTGGCGACCGTAGGGAAGATTGAGGCTTCGTCTTTGTTGGGAAATTTGTAGTTTTGATGGAAGTTCTAAAACAGTTGTAATAGGACCATGCAGACCTGTTAGCTGATTGATGAACTAGAAATCAGAATAGGATCACCAACTGAATTGTATAGACAACTGTTGTAATAGATAGATCACATATTGAGGGGGAACTCAATATGAATAGATTAAGTCTTGAAGACCAGATTAGAAGATCAGAAGACTAGAAGATATCAAGACCAGAAGACCTACAAAAGACCTACATCAGAAGATATCAAAATAGCCAATAAGTTAAGCTAAGACAACTTATATCAGAAGACTCAAGGTAGATTGATCAGGTGGATCAGTATAGTGACTGTCAAGTCGATCAGACAAGAAGAATATACTCTTAAACATACAAGTCGATCAGACAAGCAGAATGTCAACCTAAGTTGGTTGTTCAAGGTGTCCAATAAGTGTACTTGATGACCAATGAGAGCGAGACACGTATTCTGACAGTATAGGATAAGGTGTATCTTAGTCAAACGACTATAAAGGACGACGAGCACGCATTTGGCTATGCCGTCTCTGAGCACATCAAATCATACCTGCAACCCTACCTTAAATAGACCAAAATTTGAACTGCTCTCCAACGGCTAGTTCTATTTCGTTCCTTTAGCTTTAGGCTACTCAAATACTAGGATAGAATTCTAGTTGGAAACAAATAAATCTTACCCCAAATCAAGTGTTAGGATAAGTTTGTAAGCAAGATCTCAAGCTAGGGTTTCTAGTCTTGATTTCTGGGAGAGTTGAGTGAGAGCTCCATAAATATCTGGATGTACTGTGTTTGACTAACACATTAAACTAAGTCAGATTTATAATAAGTGCCCCTGCTGATAGGGAAGAGTGGACGTAGGACAAGTTAGTCTAAACCACTATAAATCTTATGTGTTTACCTGCTTTACACTATATGCACACTACTGATTTGATAAACTACCATGCATATCGTAAGTAGAGATCAGTCAAGCACCAAGCTGCTGATATGATCAGTTGTGACTTTGTCAACTGATCTGATCAGAAAACCTTAGGACTGTTTTCTGTTAAACTGGTTTTTCACACAGGTTGATTTAAAGCTTCTGCACAATCAGTTAAACTGATATACAGCAAACTATTCTGCTTACCAGAGATGAGTAGGTTGGATATCAGTCTATACTGATCACTTGCACTCTATATCAGTAAACATGCTAACCATGCTGATTATGAAAAAATTTCAGAAGTCAATTCACCCCTCCGCTCTAGATTTCAGCCTCACTGAAACCAGGTTCGGGACCTACAGTCTTGCCGAACAGGTGATCGTTTGGCATCATCAGTTGAGTGATCGTGATATTCCACTCAACGAGCAAATGGGTGATCGCCGGATGAAGTGGAAATCGGAGGCCGACCTCCACTGTATCCAAGTTGACGGCCACACAACCTTCGGGGGGTTGGTCTACTCGATCGTCGCTCTCCGGTACCTAAAAGAAGATATCTTTGGGGGTTTCATACTGCCGATACAGTTGAGCGAGCCAATCCTCATTGATGATGCTCGCAACTTTGCTCGCCGGGTAGTCATTCTCTTTACGTACTCGGTGAGGTTGCTCAGGCCATTGAAAGTTATATCGGGCATCATACTAAGCATAGGTGGGGCTATGAGGTAAGTCGAGGGGGTGCTCACCTGCATGATCGCCCTCAGGGGCACCATCACGTTCGCCTGCTCGCTCCCCCTCTTGCTCGCCCAAATTCTCACCACCATCATTTCCATTTTCTTCCTGTTGGTGGGAAGTACCCATGTAATGCCCCGGAATTTCAGAAAGTCGACTTTAGAGAATCTCGACAATATAAACCCAAGCCATTACTTAGTGAACCGGAAAACTGAGCCAGAAATTACTTTTAAAACTAAAACACATGGTCATAAGAACATTACTTTGCAGCGGAAAAACATATATACCATGTTAACAAAAGTAGCCATGTTCAAAATAATCATTTCATGGTTTTATAGAAACATCATCGACGAGTCTCAAGTACGACTCTCGAGAGAAGTGATAGTGGGGTTCATGAAACAAAGTTCAATAGTTAACTTGTCCTTCAAATTCATTTAGGTACATAAAAGCATGTGGGGAAACGGTTGTCTACTGTAGCTCCAGGGACTCCGTTTCGTAACCTGAAAATGTTAAAGTTAGGGTGAGATAAAAATCTCAATGGGCAACCTGTATACTGCTATACAGATTTTCAGGAGATCTGAATAATAAGGCTTGTTGGGAGATGAATTTAATAAAGAAATGATTTTGAATTAGATCCCAAAACCCCTGAGTATGACATGTTCAGGATAATCTTGATAGTTGAGTCAGGGTTCAGTTTTAGAGTATTCAGGATGTTATCTGCAAAATGTATAGTCAGTAGATATAGATCAAGTTATGATCCAAGATTCAAGAACTCAAAGAAGTTTCTAAAGAAACCGTTTCAAGATTTAAAACCAAGTTTCAAGTTTCAAAGATGAAATCGAAAATCAAGACTCAAAGGAGAAACTAAGAAATCAAGACTCAAAGAGAAACCGAGATATCAAGACTCAAAGGAGAAATCGAGATATCAAGACTCAAAGCAGAAATCGAGATATCAAGACTCAAAGGAGAAATCGAGATATCAAGACTCAAGCAGAAATCGAGATATCAAGACTTAGTGTGAAATCGAGATATCAAGACTCAAGATGAAATCGAGGAATCAAGACTCAAAGATGAAGACTCAAGATATCACCAAGATATCCGTGAAGACTCGTAAGACGCGAAGACTCGTAAGACCTCAAGACTCAAGACTCAAGACTCAAGACGCAGAAGATGTAAGATCAAGAATCAAGATCAAGAATATCAAGGCACAGAATTATCAAGACTCAAAGAATGTAGTGAATGCTCAAAGATAAACCCAGAATGTTCCGAGGCAATCAAAATATCTATCTGAAGGATGCAATACTAAGAAGAACGCGATTTCTTAGAAAAATAGATATTTGCCAAGACATTCAAATGCAGACAAAAGGAACTAAGACAAAGTGTTGTTAAGGTTATATCACTCAGAGATTGTAACCAAAAGAGCCGTTGAGTTGTCTACCTTTAACTGGAGACAAAAGTCAAAAAGAGGAACACAAAGATCGCACCATATCGACAATCGACAAATGACAGTCAACGAAAAGATGTCAGAAGTACTAAGTTCCAGACTGCAAAAAGTGATTATCGGCTACATGAAAGGCTAATGCCTAAAACGTGTTACGGAGTGTCAAACCCTAAAAATAGCCGTTTCTCACACACCATGAGAGGAAACTCACGAAGCTATCTCTTCCAACGGATAGTTTTCAAGAGTGACCTTGGTGTATGCCTATAAATACTTGTGACCCTCTACATTGTAAGGTTACGGGAAATTTGTAAGCAACTCAAGAGCACAAACTTATTATTGCAAGTTGAAGCACTCGAAAAACCAAGAATTTCCCAAGTGCTTTAAATCGAAGAGAGCTCATTCCACTAAGCCTAGCTTGATAAGATATATCCAAAGCTTAGTCGAGATATCCTAGCCTTTGCATTGTTCTTTATTGTAAAGGATATCTCATCCTAGTTGGAAACCAACCAAGAAACCCCCAAACCCTTTGTAAGGTAGTTTGAGTGTGATTGTATGTGAGATTGGAGTTGTAAAGAGTAAGTAAACTACATTGAGGTAGTCAGAAAGCTCTAGAGAAGAAGTGAGTAATCTATCTTGGATAGACAGAAAGCTTGTGTGAGTTTTGAGTTAGTAAACTAAAGAGGTAGTCAGAAAGCTCAAAATTAGAAAGGTTAGTAAACTACAGAGGTGGTCAGAAAGCCTTAGGAAGTGTTTAGTGAATTTCTCTGAAGAGATCAGGGAGAGTGGATGTAGGAGCTTGAGTCTCTGAACCACTATAACTTGCTGTGTTCTTTGCTTTCTGTTTTGCTTGATTTCTCTGATGCATTACCTTGTTTTGAAAGCATATTTTCACTGATATTTCAGTTGGAATCAATCCACTGAAAGTTGCATATAATTGAATCACAGCCTAATCACTATTCCATTAAAGGAAGGCTTTCAGCGAAAGCTTAAAATGAGTATAAACTAAGGGCCAACCGGGCACATCTGAGTAGCTAGAACAGATAGTTACCGAACTGAACTTACTCTTCTGAGGGTTCAGTAAGTTAGTTATCTGATCCAAGCAACTCAGGATCTCTGAAAACTCAGGACTCAGTTGGGATTATCTGAGGTATCTGAAAGCAGCTCAGGATCACTGTCTCAGATAGACTTTGACTCATAGCGATTTGTTCTTCTCAGGACCAAATCATCAGGACAACCTGACCTAAGCTGACCTCAGTAAAGAAAAGTTTTAAAATCACTTAACACGTGTATTCCCCCCCCATACACGTGTAAGACTCGTTTGCACCGGGACCAACAAGTGGTATTAGAGCAGTGGTTCAACTTGACCACCTGCTTTGTTGACCAAAGTTTTATTTGCTAAAATACTTGTGGTCTATCTGAACTGATCTTATTTGCTGAATTCTTAAAAGACTCAAATAAAATGTCTTCTAAGAAACTTCTCATGTTCTCAGTAGAGAACTATGATTTATGGAGACTGAGAATGCAGGCTCACCTGTATTCTAAACATGAACGTATGTGGAGAGTGGTCTCTGAAGGGCCATTCCAATTTACTGTGGTGAATCCCAGAGGAACAGAAAATGAGAGAAACGATCCCAGAATAGAATTTCCTAAGTCTGATGACCAACTGACACCTGAGGAGAGGAAGTTAGTCAATCTAGACTATATTGCTAAAGACACACTATACAGTACAATTGATGATGGTGTGATGGGAATGATCTGTCACTGCAATACTGCAAAAGAAATTTGGGATACACTAGCTGTAATGTGCCAAGGCACAGATCATATCAAAGAAAACAAACTTTCAGTTGCAATTGGAAAGTTTGAAATTTTTGAAATGGATGAAGGTGAATCTATAGATAAATTGGAAGTCAGATTCACTAGCATTATGAATGATCTAAATGCACTTGGAAAGAAATATCCACAGAGAGAAGTTGCATTGAAAATTCTTAGAGGTCTTTCTAAGAAATGGGATATACATGCAGTGGTGATTGAAAACACCAAAAACATTAATTCAATGCTATATCAACAAGTGTTCTCTGAGCTGAAGGCCTATGAGTTCGAAATTGATAAGAAATCTAAAAAGGCTGACAGCAAAGATGATTCATCATCTGGTAAAAATGTGGCTTTCAAAGCCAAAGATAAAACCTGTAAAACTAGAGAGTCTGAGAACTCCCTTGCTAAGAATCAGGATGAGCTTGAGGATAAGCTAGCACTGATGGCAAGGAGGTTTGAAAGACTTAATAGTCGATATGGAAAATACAAAAACTATTACAGAAATCACAGGTACCAGAAGAAACCAGAGGACAAATCAACTGAGAAGAAGAAGGACCTGAAAGCTGGGGGATCTTCATCCAGAAAGAAGGACTCCAAGTCCAAAGAAGAAAGTATTCAGGATGATGATGCCAACAGATGCTACAATTGCTAAAAGAAAGGTCACTTCCAGTATGATTGTCCTGACCTGAGTGCTAAGGAGAGAAGAGAAAGGCAGGAAATACACACTAATAGTAGTTGATGACTACTCAAGATATACTTGGGTCATATTCTTACTCAGTAAGAAAGAGACTCAGATAAAGCTGCCTGAATTACTGAAAAGGCTTAGTATTGAGAAAAATCTGAGTGTGGTCAAAATCAGATCTGACAAAGGAACTAAATTTATAAAGCATATTATATCTGATTATTGTGCAGCAAATGGAATTACTCATGAAACATCAGCTGCAAGGACCCCTCAACAAAATGGTGTTGCTGAAAGAAGGAACAGGACTCTGAAAGAAGCTGCAAGGACAATGATAGTTGAAGCTGATATTCCTAAAAGATTTTGGGCTGAAGCTGTCAACACTGCATGCTATTCACAGAACAGATCCATCTTGACCAAGAGTCAAGGCAAAATACCCTATGAGCTTTGGAATGAAAGGAAGCCTCTTGTTTCTTTCTTTCGTGTGTTTGGTTGCAAGTGTTTCATACACAATAATGGTAAAGATCAGTTGAAAACATTTGATAGTAAAGCTGATGAAGGAATATTCTTAGGATATTCTGAAGTCAGTAAAGCTTTCAGAGTTTACAACTGTAGGACTCTTATTGTGGAGGAAACACCTCATGTTGTTTTTGATGAATCTACTTGGGTTCAGAAGAAACAGGAACATGATGCAGAAGAACTGACCAAGAGAATCACCAGATTAAGCCTGAAAAGGAATGACAAAACATCCACTGAACCTGAAAAGAAGAAGTCAATCACCATCTATGATTGGAGTGACTCAGACTCAGATAAAGAAGTTCAGGATGGAACTCAGGATGGTGAGACTCAGGATGGAAAGTCTTCACTGAAGGAAAACCAACACACTGAAGCTGACCAATCTGAACAGACACCAGTTCAGACTCAGATATATGATGCCAATGAAGATGTGGTCACAGCTGAGGCAAATTCTGAATCTATCAACCAAAGGGGAACAAATGTCTCTGACAATGTTCTGAATGGAATTTCCCCTGAGGAAGATGATTCCCTTTCTCCTTTTCTGTTGTTCCCTGAGTTTATTGAACTAACTGAACCTAACATTTCAAATGTTGAGGATACTATTGAAGGGGGAACATCTAGAAGGAAATGGTTAGATAGTCATCCTACAAGTCAGATTGTGGGTGATCTAACTGAAGGTGTCAAAACAAGAAGGTTCCATGGTGAGAGTGCACTATTCTGCTGCTTCCTATCAGAGAAAGAGCCTACTGAGATTGGTGAAGCTCTACAAGATTCTCATTGGATTACTGCTATGCAAGATGAGCTGAATCAATTCTCAAGGAATGAAGTATGGGAGCTAGTAGATAGACCTGAAAGACACAATGTCATTGGAACCAAGTGGGTGTTTAAGAATAAAAGAGATGAAAACAACAACATTGTCAGAAACAAGGCAAGGCTAGTTGCACAAGGTTATTCCCAAGAAGAAGGCTTGGATTATGATGAAACCTTTGCACCAGTTGCAAGACTAGAAGCCATCAGATTGTTTCTTGCATATGCTGCCCACATGAAGTTCACAGTCTATCAAATGGATGTGAAAAGTGCATTTCTGAACGGTGTGCTTAAAGAAGAGGTTTATGTAGAACAACCTCCTGGTTTCAAACAGAATGACCAAGTTTACAGGCTCAGAAAAGCCTTGTATGGTCTTAAGCAAGCACCCAGAGCATGGTATGATACTCTTTCTCAGTTTCTTACTGACCATGGTTTTGTCAAAGGAACTGTTGATAGAACTCTGTTCAGGATAGAAGATGGGGAAGATATCTTACTGGTTCAGATATATGTTGATGACATCATTTTTGGATCTCCAAACCATCAGCTGTGTGAAAAGTTTTCAACACTGATGAAAGGCAAGTTTGAGATGTCAATGATGGGAGAGATGAATTTCTTTCTAGGTCTTCAAGTGAAACAATCAAAGGAAGGAATCTTCATCAACTAGGCAAAGTACACTAGGGATCTGATTGCCAAGTATGGTGTACAGAATTGCAATGCAGTTAGAATTCCTATGAATACTAACTACAAGATGGATCCTGATTCTGAAGGCAAATCAGTAAGTCATAGTGATTATAGAGGAATCATTGGATCATTACTCTATCTCACAGCAAGTAGGTCGGATATAACATTTGCTGTTGGGATATGTGCAAGATACCAAGCTAATCCTAAGGCTAGTCACATGGAGGCTGCCAAAAAGATACTGAAGTATCTTAAGGGCACAGTGAATAGAGGATTATGGTATCCAGCTGATGATAACCTTGAATTAACTGGTTACTCAGATGCTGATTATGGAGGTTGTAGGATTGACAGGAAGTCCACTACAAGAACTTGTCAATTTCTTGGAAGTAAGCTGATATCTTGGTTTTCGAAGAAACAGACCTCAGTAGCAACCAGTACTACTGAAGCTGAATACATGGCTGCAGGAAGCTGCTGTGCTCAGATTCTTTGTCTCAGACAACAATTAAGGGATTATAAAGTTGTAGCCAATGAAGTACCAATATTTTGTGACAATAATAGTGTCATTGCTATTTCACAAAATTTGGTATTGCACACCAGATGCAAGCATGTGGATATCAGACATCACTTAATCAGAGATCATGTCGAGAAAAAGGACATCAGGATGGAGAAAATTCATACTGATAAGCAGAGAGCTGATATCTTGACTAAACCTTTGGCTGAATCAAGATTTCAGGAACTATCAGTTGAATTAGGGATGTTAGATCCAGGTGTATAGAGTAAATCTGAAAAATTGAAGGTTTTCAGATGCATGAAATTTTCTCAGAATTCTACTGAGAAACTCAGGATAAAATGGAAATACTGAACTGAATCTCAGGAAACTCAGATTTACTGAAGGTCAGTACTCAGTAGCATACTGAACCTGTTCAGTACTCAGTATCATACTGACATTTTATCAAGGTCAATACTCAGTAAGACTGATAGAGGAAAATTAGTCTGAAGAAGTAATGACTCATGCGACTCATTTATTGCTTAAGTGAAACTCAGTAATCATTTGCAATAAATACAAAACACCTGAAGAATGTTTTTGGGCGGGATCTTTGAAATTCCTAAGTAGGTCAACAGTCATTAAATTCTCTGTTACTTTTAATCACCAATGAGGTAATTTTGGCGGCTTACTTTTTGGAGATCGACCTTTCGCATACCCGATTAATCGTGGATTAATCTTAACCGTTGTTTTTCACCAAACCGGTATGACTTCCCACGATCTCGAACTATATATTCTTTGAGAAAACCTTTCAAGCCAATTTTATTAAACCCTTCTTTCCCAAAAACCTCTGCAAAATAAAAACCCTCTTTTACCCAGAAAAACTTCATCGCTCCAAAACCCTAAATCTTCAAATCTCAAAATGGCTCCTACCATATTCGAAAGATTGGCCGAAACAAATAAGCCATGGTATGAATATGTGGTTTCTCTGGAGAGTACTTCCAATGCCAAGCACGAAGAAGAGGCGCTCCACTTGATTCGGTTGGCAAAATTGATGAATCTAGTCGCGAATCGACCGGAGGCGGAGTATACTCACGAGGTAATAGAGTTTGTATCAAATATGGAAATAGATGAGGATGATTGTATTGAGTCCAAGATTTATGTTTCACATCTTGAACAATCAATGAAGTATATGGATTTTGTTCGAGAGTTGTACATTATCCCTAAGAATTTAAACGACGTTTTTGAGTTGTGCGATAGGGGAGATGATCCCTCATTGTATATGTTGGGACGGGAGCACGAGTATCTTGATGGGATTACTGAGAATCCTGTTAAGTTTGAGGCAACTCTGCATAAGCGGCATTTAAAGCCAAAATACAGAGTGTTTATGGATATTGTAGGAAAGTGCATCATGAGTCGATCTGGAAGCTTTGAGCAGATCAGCACTCCCAAACTCCGACTGATGGCGGCGATTGAGGACTCACCCACCAAGGAGTTCAACTAGCTGAAGTATCTGATCAAGGTGGTGAGTGAGCAAGCCAAGGTCAATAAAATGGAGGATGGCGTGATATCGATCAAAGGCAGGATCCTCCATGCCACCAAAATAGCTTTTATTTTGGAAATGTGCCGAGAGGAGGAGGATATCTTTGCCAACTCTACTCCATTCCCTAAGTCCAAAGTAATGTTCAAGCCCATTGCTGCAAAGAGGACTATCAAGGGGAAGAAAGAGAAAAAGGTGGAATCACCAGTTGCGGCTGCTGCTGAAGAAAGCCAACAAACCAGGGGGAAGGTTTTGTTGGAAGCCAAGAAGGAGCAGGGTGAGAAATTGAAGAAGCAAAAGACCCTTGCTCAAAAGCGCAAAAGAATGGTGGTTCTCACTGATGAGGATGAGGAAATTGAGACTGAGGAGATTCAGCCTGTGAGCCAAACTGCTCAGAAATCGCCTTTACTTGTATTGGCTCAGGCTATCTCAAAGGCACAGGATCAAACTGAGGAGCAAGTCTTCTCTGAGGTTCTTGAGACGTCGCTTAGTTCTGATAAGTTCTCTCAAGAAATCATTCAAGGACCTCAGACCTCAGAGCAAGTACAGATTTCTGCTGAGGAAGCACCTGCTCAGACCTCATAGAATGTTCAGATTCCCTCTGAGGAAGTGCCCACTCAGTTCTCAGAGCAAACTGAATTTCCCACTGAGGAGGCACCAGCTCAGACCTCAGAACCAAGTCAAATTCAGACTGAGGAGCTGCCTGCCCAAACCTCAGAGTTTGCTGAGCCTCAGGAGCCGATGAACTTTGATGAGCTCCTGAATGAGCTCTTAGTCGATCTTTCAGCAGATTTTCCCACTGAACCTGAGAGCCCGATGCTCAAGAAAGGTGAAGCTGAAGAGACCGAATGGCGAAGCAAGGGGGAACGGTTCATCCTTGACCGCTACCCTGAGCTTAGCTCATTCCCTGACCTCCAAGACATCTTCTTCAGATTGAGGTCAACGGTCTACATCCTCAACCAGACTCTTCCGGAGATGCTCAACATTGCTTCATTCAGAGGCGAAGACTGGTGGAACGAGGAGACAACTTTTCTCACTGAATTCTCAGGGTTCAGGAAAACCAAGCTCAGGATGAAAATCTCAGACTTTGATGAGCTTGTGAAAAGGAAGATTGCTGAGAGGATTGCTGAAGTTGGTGCCCCGAGCTCCAAAGACAAATCTCAGGATGGGGACCAACAAGGGGATGATGAGAGTCAATCTCAGAAGAAGAAAGACTCAATTGATCTTGATCAAAGTTTCTTTTTCGAACATCCTCGGTGATCGAAGTTAGCCTTCGTAACTTTTGGCACTATTAATAATTATGCCAAGATTATCAAGTTCCTACCTTTAAATCAGAATGTCCGATATCAGATCGAGGCTCGTGGACACCCAAGCTCGGGGGTGAATCCCAGACTCGACCGAAGTCTGAAGCCCCGCCAAACCGGCTCGTGTTCGGGACCGAGACTCGGGATGAACAACCCAACTCGGGAGAGCACAAAGCAGATTAGATATGCTCCTGAGATTGATCTCACCCCGATGATGGTGAAGTTGGAGAAGGTTGAGCCAATCCTGACCAAAGTTGCTCAGATCGAGGAGGCATTGGCCAACCAAACTCAGAAGATTGATAGCTTGAGTTCTTCTTCAGAACTGGTGCTACTTCAAGATACTCTGACAGAAAAGCTGACCTCAATGGAAGGAAAGTTAGAAGAGAAGATGGAGGGGGTCAAGGCTGAGCTTAATGCAGAGCTGAAGCAGAAGCATCAGGAGCAGACTCAAATTCTTGAAGCAAAGTTGGTAGAGAAGAATGAGATGCTGGTAAAGAATGTTGCTGAGGAAATGAGCTCAATGCTCATGGCCAAGATGACAGACATGTTCAAAGAAGCTCTCTCTAGCCAATTTGCTCATCTGTCTGAAGAATTCTCAGTGGCGAAGAACCACCTCAGAAGGCTCGAGGAGAAGCAAGATCAGATGGCATGGGAGGTGTGGAGTGTTAGTAAAGAACAATACCATATGGACACAGCACTCTCCAGGCTTCTGCCAGAGTATGGTTCCAAGAAGGGGGAAAGACCTGGAGCTGATCTCAGGGATTTATTGGAACATACTTTGAAAGGCAAGGTTGTCAAGGATGCTGAAAAGAAAATCATTGCCGAAGCCATGAAGGAGATCGAGGCCACTGAGAAGCTAAAGTTCAAGCAGGTGGAGAAGCCAATCTACACTCAGGTTTCAGAGGAAGCAATGCAAGAAGTTGTTATAGAGAAACTGAGTGGTAGAGGAAGAATTGGTACAAGCCTAGCTGGTGCTGAAATGCCCATCAAGAGAAAGGCTGTGGCGATGGAAGAGCCTGAGGGCAAAAGAGCAAAGGCAATTCAGAGAAAACTATTGCTGGATATTGAAGAATCTGAGGTTGAGCCAAAGAAGAAGGTCTTCAATACCAGAAGTGCTCTGAAAACACTCCAAATTGAACAAGCAAAGAAAATCTGCTTACATTTTCGTGTACCAAAGGATCGAAAAAGAAGGTAGAAGAAGAGCGTAAAAAGAAGGAGTGGGTTCAAAAAGTTCGTAAAGCAAGAGGAGAGGAAACACAAAAGCATAGAAATGGCCGCGATGTTGACAAATGGATGCCACCCAATTTCAACGATGCATGGGAAGAAAAATTAAGAGAACTTTCTCGGTTCTATTATGATGTGCTCGAGAGAATGGAGAGGGAGAGCTCGGATCCCAATGAGGCTTTCATCGACTATCTCCTCGCCTTCTATCCTAAATATCTTCAAAGCTGGATAAATCTTGCGGATGAAGGAAAGGTGCAGATAACCGCCCCTGGTCCATACTCGTACCCTCCTCCCAGGCTGGAGAATGGCTGTGTAAATGAGAAAGCCATTTCTCAAGAAATCACTCAGTACGCCATTCAACAGATCCGACAGGAACAATCGATATCATTAAAGAGAGAGATGCTACCGAAAAAGAAGATATTACGGAATGTTCAACCTTGAAGTCCCTACGATGAGAGTGGAAGAAGATCGAATCAAGAGCCGAAATAAGAGCGAAGAAGAAGACAGAAGATGAAGACTCGGAAGATTCATGTAATCCTTTTTCTTTTTTTTTGTCTTTTTGATTTTGTTTAGATAAGATTCATTGTAACTTGTAACAGTCTACCAATCATTAATGAAACCTTATCATTTATGCTAAAAAGATAATATCTCATTATCTTATTTACATGTCTTTTAATTTTGATATGCCTGAATGTTGTCTCTGAATTAATTGTTTGGAAATTAAGTATTTGGTGATGAATCCTTTGAGAGATTCATTACTGACGAAATTGTTGGAGATTAATTGTTGGGAGACTCATTATGTATGGAAATTGTTGGGAGATAAAACCAATCTTATAATAGGATAAACTGAAACCTGAGTATAGGTTAATGTTTTGTAACAAGATAGGTTTTGGCATCATCAAAAAGGGGGAAATTGTTGGGAGATGAATTTAATAAAGATATGATTTTGAATTAGATCCCAAAACCCCTGAGTATGACATGTTCAGGATAAACTTGATAGTTGAGTCAGGATTCAGTTTTAGAGTATTCAGGATGTTATCTGCAAAATGTATAGTCAGCAGATATAGATCAAGTTAGGATCTGAAGATTCTGAAGAACTCAGTAAGTTTATGAAGAAACCGGTTTCAAAGATGAAATCAAGTTTCAAGTTTCAATATGAAATCGAGAAATCAAGACTTCGATGAAAACTAAGAAACTAAAGACTCAAAGGAGAAATCGAGATATCAAGACTCGGTGAGAAATCGAGATATCAAGACTCAAAGGAGAAATCGAGATATCAAGACTTCGAAGTGAGAAATCGAGATATCAAGACTCAATGTGAAATCGAGATATCAAGACTCAAGATGAAACTCGGCGAAAAACCAAGAAATCAAGACTGAAGACTCAAAGATATCACCAAGATATATGTGAAGACTCGTAAGACGCCAAGACTCGTAAGACGCCAAGACTTAGAAGACACTAAAGACTCAGAAGACTCTGAAGACACAGAAGAAAGAAGATCAAGAATCAAGATCAAGAATATCAAGGCACGCGAATTATCAAGACTCAAGAATGTATCAATGCTCAAAGATAAACCTGAATGTTCCGAGGCACTGAAAATATCTATCTGAAGGATGCAATACTAAGAAGAACGCGATTTCTTAGAAAAATAGATATTTGCCAAGACATTCAAATGCAGACAAAAGGAACTAAGACAAAGTGTTGTTAAGGTTATATCACTCAGAGATTGTAACCAAAAGAGCCGTTGAGTTGTCTACCTTTAACTGGAGACAAAAGTCACAAAGAGGAAGACAAAGATCGCACCATATCGACAATCGACAAATGATGGTCACCAAAAGATGTCAGAAGTACTAAGTTCCAGACTGCAAAAAGTGATGACCGGCTACATGAAAGGCTAATGCCTAAAACATGTTAGGGAGTGTCAAACCCTAAAAATTGTCGTTTCTCACACACCATAAGAGGAAACTCACGAAGCTATCTCTTCCAACGGATAGTTTTCAAGAGTAACCTTGGTGTATGCCTATAAATACTTGTGACCCTCTACATTGTAAGGTTACGGGAAATTTGTAAGCAACTCAAGAGCTCAAACTTATTATTGCAAGTTGAAGCACTCGAAAAACCAAGAATTTCCCAAGTGCTTTAAATCGAAGAGAGCTCATTCCACTAAGCCTAGCTTGATAAGATATATCCAAAGCTTAGTCGAGATATCCTAGCCTTTGCATTGTTCTTTATTGTAAAGGATATCTCATCCTAGTTGGAAACCAACCAAGAAACCCCCAAACCCTTTGTAAGGTAGTTTGAGTGTGATTGTTGGTGAGATTGGAGTTGTAAAGAGTAAGTAAACTACATTGAGGTAGTCAGAAAGCTCTAGAGAATAAGTGAGTAATCTATCTTGGATAGACAGAAAGCTTGTGTGAGTTTTGAGTTAGTAAACTACAGAGGTAGTCAGAAAGCTCAAAATTAGAAAGGTTAGTAAACTACAGAGGTAGTCAGAAAGCCTTAGGAAGTGTTTAGTGAATTTCTCTGAAGAGATCAGGGAGAGTGGACGTAGGAGCTTAAGTCTCTGAACCACTATAACTTGCTGTGTTCTTTGCTTTCTGTTTTGCTTGATTTCTCTAATGCATTACCTTGTTTTGAAAGCATATTTTCACTGATATTTCAGTTGGAATCAATCCACTGAAAGTTACATATAATTGAATCACAGCCTAATCACTATTCCATTAAAGGAAGGCTTTCAGCAAAAGCTTAAAACGAGTATAAACTAAGGGCCAACCATTCCGCACATCTGAGTAGCTAGAACAGATAGTTACCAAACTGAACTTACTCTTCTGAGGGTTCAGTAAGTTAGTTATCTGATCCAAGCAACTCAGGATCTCTGAAAACTCAGGACTCAGTTGTGATTATCTGAGGTATCTGAAAGCAGCTCAGGATCACTGTCTCAGATAAACTTTGACTTAGAGCGATTTGTGCTTCTCAGGACCAAATCATCAGGACAACCTGACCCAAGCTGACCTCTGTAAAGAAAAGTTTTAAAATCACTTAACACATGTATTCCCCCCCCATACACGTGTAAGACTCGTTTGCACCGGGACCAACAAGGCTTTTACTCTGTTGCCCTTCGTTTGATTTCTCTCTTATTCATAAATATTAGTTAAAACATTCATCTATCATTAAACTTTGAGATATTGAATTCATTGAAGCATTTCATTCGTTCCATGTCCCGAAGGATCACCGTTTTTAGGGTAAGACCTTTCATATAGATTCAAAGCATAAAACAACCCATTTCACATATACGGGATGGGACGGATTACCTCCTATAAATTTTCTTTTTACCCTTATTTTTATGTAAAGGATCTAGTAGGTTGGGTACCTTTTGCTATATCTTTTATGACTTCTACTTATCGATTCGATCCCGTCCTAGAAAAGTGACCAACCAGGGCCCTACGAGTCCGATCCCCAACACATTCAAACACGTGGGGCGGCACTGGTAGCATATACCACGTCCAACCCCCATTTAGCTTCCTTATATCCCCTCGTTTGCTTCCTTATATCCCCTCATTTGCTTCCTTATATCCCCTCATTTATAAAACGCCATCACGTGCATAACTCACATTCATAAATATAAAACACATGTTCATATTCGTGCATTTGCATATTCGAAAATGTATTCAAGAGATCATTTGTATCTTTTGTTAATACTTATTAAGTTTGTTTCAGAAAACTGACAATAGTCCATATAACATTAACTAGCTATACAGATAGTGTCACCCACCTGGTAAGTTTAAACAGTAAAGTTATAAACTTCTTGATTGCTTAGGACTTGTAGGGACTTCCGAGCCTTGGAACCGAGCCACACTCTACATAGCACAATCCCTACCATTCTTAGTCTTATTCATTTATTAAAAAATCGTTAATGAGTTCGATGGGACATCAATCGTGTATTTCTTAAACTATTTTCATTCGATAAAACCTTTTTAACTTGTTTAAGTTCGTAGTTCGGGACTTGAGTCCTTTGGATTCTCACTTCTTTTAAAATTCAAGTAAGACACGTTGTCATGAAAGTTCCAAATCAAATACCAATCATTCAATTCATCAAAGTATGCACATTTCACAAACTTAGCTACACTTTCATGGTAAAACTCATTTACTCGATAAAATGACTCATTTACATGCATAAAATAAATAAAATACTTTTATTTATGTAAAAATTACAAAGTTTACATATGTTGTACTAAACATAGTCTTGATAAAAGTTCATTAAGGATCCTAGTCGAGATTCTTTACGGACTTTCCCAAATTTAATAAATAACATGAATCTGTCTATTTGTTTGCTTATTTGTTTATTAAATAATAGTGTTTTAATTGTATTGTTCGAATCCTTGTTTAGATACAGGGACCTGGGCATATATCTCTTAAATACATTAAAATATACACAATATAGATGTGTAATCACTAAATAACTATGGGACATGGAGCTCGCTATTAGGATGTTCTCTTTTAAAAAGATTATTCATTATATATAAATCAATGTTTGTTCATAATCCACTGAGTAATTATGGGGCACGGAGCTCGAAACTACATTGTACTCTCTTGAAAAGGTGGATCAATATGAACTTGTGTAATTAAAAATCAAAATATGCAACACGTGATGATAAAAATTCATGCAAAAGTAGTGTTGAGATATATGTATCCCGACATTTTGTGAAACATAATGGATTTGAATTTTTACTAATCGAACATGATTTATTAAATTTCAATTTAAGTTGAACCTTAGATTTAATTTGTTATTTAATCCATTGTGTATTGTTTTTCAGATATAGTTTTGTTTTCAAATTTATTTTGGCGGCTTTAGACACAAGCACACGATCACAAACATTAGTGGGTAGTTATTTTACTTCCACTCTCATGTCGATTTTTCTTGTATTAGTGTGTAATAACTCCTATTCTTTTTCTCTACTTAAGTTCGACTTACTTGTGATGTTAATTACCTAAAGATGAAAACATTATTGTTGCATAAAGGATTCGAGATTTGCCTGCTTACACTTTGTTTTATTTCATTTTCAGTATTATACTTGTTTTCCCTCCTATTTTCATTATATCATTATTTTAATGACTGGGGAAATTATTTGATTTGACAGGTTTAAAATGGACGATACAAGCAATCCATTGGTTCCCTCAAACATTTCATCAAACCCTCAAAACCCTTCTTCTCTTTCTTCTTCGAACCCTCTTAATCTTCTTGCAGATATGGATGAGAAATCCACAGAAAATGTTGCTCAGAATGTTGGAGGATCATCATCCTCATCTATTCCAAAACCTGCTTCTATTTCTATCCCTAATTCTACACCTGAATCTCTGATTCACATTATCATCAATCAAATTATCGAGTGAAATCCTATATCACTTCCTGATATATTTCTAGGTACCAAACTCATTGATATTTCTAAGTATGTTGATATTACTGCTAAACCTTCAGCCTCCGAACCAGTTCCACAACCTTCTACTAACATTCCATTAAAATTCCAAACCCTTCTGACAATGTCGACCAAAATCATGATGTGGAGATGGGTAAGAACAATTCCACTGATTCAGAAGGAATGGGGAAGAAATTGAAGAAAGTGCGACAAAGAAAGAAGCAATGTGCTCCCAAATGTGGTAGAAGATGGGGTGGAAAGCGTCGGATGTCTCAAAGAATGCTGGGAAGGAAAGTAGATTACACGGGCAAGAGACCAAAATGTACAGATGGTGGTTCAAATGATCTAATCATGGTGGAAGATTTTGAAACTGACGAATCAGATCCTATGAAAAGTCCTGATGCACCCACTGCTGAGCCAGAGGCAGAGACTGATGATTTTGACGATGGATTGACCATGAATGGAATCCTGGCCAAAAGGAAAGGTCGAACAAAAAGGAAAAATGAACCTGCTAGTGTTGATGTTGCTGACACATCAAAAGAGTCACATGAGGAAGATGAAGTTTTTGAAGAAGATGATGTAGACTCTGAGAAGAAGCTGATGATTCATCTAACAAGGATGCTAGTCCTGCACTTGACCCTTCAACCAATCTTCTGATGATGATGTACCTATGTATGATTCTTACCTTGTTGATAAGAAAGAATATAATAGGACTTTTGAGGTAGTTAAAACTTTGAAAAGGTGTGTTGTTGTTGATGAAAGGATCATAAAGAAACCTAAATTTGAGGTAAACAATATGATTGGTTTTCTGGACAGTAGATCGTTGATTCATGCCCTGAAATATACAAAACCTTATTATGTTGATTGGGTTGCTGAGTTTTATGCAAATTTGAATGTAAATACTGGTAATAAGCAATCTTCAAACTATGGAAAGGTCAAGTTTAGGCATAATATTGTGGTCATTACTCCCACTCTCATTAATAAGTTTTTAAGAACTAGACCTATGGAGGGAGATAAGGTTGAAGATATAGGAGAAGTGATTGTTGTTCTTACTGGTGGAAAGTTTTCTGAATGGACTTTGTAGTTTCCTGCTGCAAATTTAACTTCCTTGTATTTTGTGTTGTACAAATTGACTGTCACAAACTGGTTGCCTTCCAGAAACTCTACTGTTTTGACTAAGGAGCAAGACTTTTTGTTGTACAAGTTCAATCTTGGACAAACTATTTTTGACAACATGATGACATTTGCTAGAAAACATTCTGAAAAAAGTCTTGTTCCTTATCCTAGTTTGATGTATCATTTTCTGGAAAGGTTAGAGTTTACTAGGCCAAGAGGTAAGGAAGTCAGTGGATTTGTAGCTAGCTTTGGGATATCTTATGTATTGAAGTCTGGAGACCGGATTATAGACTTGCCCATTCTGATGGCAATATTCTGATGGCAACATTCCTTATAGCATTGATCATGCACATCACAGATCAAATGTTGCCCATTTTGATGGCAATATTCCTTACAGCATTGATCAAGTGAATAGTAAACCATTTGTCATCTTTTCTAAAGAGTTTGTAATTGATCAAATAGATATCTTGCAGAATCAGATTAATGCTTTAATTAGTTGAGCATCAAATATTTTGGAGGAAGCTCCTTTCCACTCCAACAGGGGGAGGACCACCTAATGATGGAAATAATGGTCCTAATGATGGAGATAATGGAGCTGGTCCATCTGGACATGCAGTAGAGAAGGATGTTCAGACAGATGCTGGTGTAGATGATGCTGCAGAGGATGATCAAACAGATGCTGCTGAAAAAGAAGTTGATGATGCTGTGAAGGATGCCAATGAAGCAGTTGTTGTTGAGGCAGTTGATGCTGCTATGAAAGCTAATGCAGAGAAAGAAGTTTCTGAAGAAGAACCTGTTGTTGATGATGATGAAGCAATGAAGACAACACCAACCAGAGATTCAGTTTCTCCTGAAACTGCTGAATTGTTTGATAAAGTATGTTGAACTATGTTTTGCCTAAGCACACTGCTGATGTGCTTAGTGATTTTATATAATTTGGTTCAATGGTAGTTGTTCTTTGAATGTCTATTATTTGTTTCTTTCCTGACACAAATTTTGATTGTTATTTTTAACATCAGGTGTGTTGTAGTAGAAAGGCCAAATTGGGGTAGTTTGTTGATGTTGTAAAGATGTTGTTTCACATGTTGAACAACATTCTGACCAACATCAGTAATTTGCCCTTTCTTCTTACACTAACTCCGGTTTGTTAGATGTTTCTTTTTATGTTTCTTACATTGCAGGTTGACGACATAGAGGTTATATGTTAAGCGGTTGCAGTTGTAAGAGTGAGGAGTAAAACTATCATGGATGGTTACCACAAGATCATGGAGTAGTGCATGGAGACTTTCTAGGCTGTCCAAACCAAGCCTAGTGGATAGGACAATGCAGTTGGATCCGAATTCTATATATACACACTGCACTGGACAAAATCAAGTGAGCAAGATTGATATTCCAATTACGCTTCTCCAAAATTCAGAGAGTAGTATCCAAGACACAACCTTGAGTGATTTGTACATCTTGGAGTGTGAGGGTCGATAATATTTGTTTTTGTTGGTCGAATGTATTCCAACATTCCCATCAGTATATTTTTGTCTTATTAGAAAGAGTGTTAGGTTGAATAAGATCACTAGTCATCCGTGTGAAAGGATTGTTTACATTATACCTTTTGGGGTTTTGTAAAAAAGGTCCATGTTTGTGTCACTACTCGTTATAGTAAAGTTTTTAGCCATGAGGCTCGTACAGTATAAATTAAGACTATACACAGTTTTGAAATCCTTTGCAAAGCGTTTTTAAGACTTCTGTTGTATATATGTTGTTGTTTATGTTGCATAACATTTTTAGCAACACTCTGAAATCACGCACGCACACTTTCAGATATAAATGTGTATTTGTACTAGCGGGAAGTGAAAATAATAATGTAATGAAGTACAAAGCGAGATTGGTAGCTCAAGAGTTTTTTCAGAGACTCAATATTAATTTAATCAAATGTGTACTTCTGTTATGCATGGAATAACGTTCCGCTACTTAATATCTGTGACAATATGTAAAATTAAATTTAGGAATGCAGTTGATAGATATTGTATCCGCATATTTATATGGACCATTGGACGTCAATATTTATATGAAAAACCCTGATGGATTTAAAATTCCCAGATGATGAATGTTGAGAATTATGCTATACAATATTAAATCATAAGGGTCATTACATGACCTAATATAGTAGGGTCAAATATTCCACAATTGACTTAGCTAATTCCATCTGATGAAGGAATAATAAACAATAAAATATTTCCCTACATGTTTATAAAGAAATCATTTGGTGGTGTTGTGTCCAGGGGCGGAGCCAAGATTTCGATTGAGTGGGGGCCGATACATATTGTTCAAATATTTACACGAGTATGTCCGATAAAATATAGATACTTTGTAGGTCCCAAACGGGTTTTGTGAGGGTGGAAGTCTAGAGGGGAGGGGTGAATAGACTTCCAAAACTTTTCGTCTTGGATCGGTGTGAACTCAGAGATTACCCGTCCAGTGCTAGTGTGTTAGTTTAGACTGATGTTCAATCTTACTGAGTGCCTGAGGGCAGATCAGTTTGATATCTGTCTGTTTAACTGAATGGTGCGGAAGCTTGTTTTTACCCGTGTGAAAAACCAGTTTTATCAATCAGATTCTTAAGTCAGTTTTTAACCAGGTTGGTCAAGTGTCGATCGATTAGATCAGTTGCTTGGTGCAGACTGAACTTTAACTTTAGAATATGTATGCGATTTAAACTCGGTTGTGTGACTTGTGTAAAGCGAAAAAAAGCAAGTAAATGCACACAAGACGTTTTATAGTGGTTCGGACAAAACCCGCCCCACGTCCACTCTTCCCTTAACACAGGGGAACCTTAACCTACTTTAACTCATGGACTTATATCCTTTTCGGGATGGCGAGATGTTTACTGAGTTCCCACTCAAGCTTAACCTCACGGACTTATATCCTTTTCGGGATAAGCGGAGATGTTTATCGAGTTCCCACTCTACAACGTAACCGGTAGGACTTATATCCTACAAAGAGGATAAATTTAGATGTTTAATGAGTTCTCACTCTACGGACTTGACCTAACTTATGCGTTTGGGTAAAGAATGATTGGGGTTCCAACCGAAATCTATCCCGGTGCTTTAGATAGCCAAAATGCTAGTGGATAGGATTTCTTGCTAAGAACTATGGGATGAACACTCTAAGAATAATCTTGAGATGTAGTGTTCTTGTGAGTGGAGATTTGTTGTAGCTTTAGCTTCTTTTGCGATGTCTCCGTGTTTGTTCTTGCGTTTTTCACTTGTTGAACCTCTTCTTCAAAATGAAGATTGATCCCATTTTATAGACCTCGAAACCAAGAAGCCGTTGGAGAGCAATTTGAATTTCGGGCTATATTAGGTAGGCTTTAGGATATGATTGTGACGTGCTGCGATTTTCGGCGTGGCGGTCGGCATGATTAGCGCCATTTTTGTCTGCAACGTCGTATCCCATATTGTCAGCTCTTTTTGTGCACGTGTCACTTTCTCCTTGGCTTCGCGAGGCGGCACTTCAGAAATTTGCCCGTTAGACGATTGATATTCCTTTTGGAGAGGATTCGTCTTGTCTGGTGTATCCTTTTTTATTGTCACCAGGTGTGAGCTGACTTGATCAAGTAACTGATCAGTCTACCATGTTAAGTCTTTGGTTGCACATTGTCTTAGCTTCAATATGCCGACTCTGCTGAAAGTAGGTCTTCAGGTCTTTTGATCTTCAGGTGTCTCTGAGCCTCAGTGGATTGATCGTCTTGAGTCTTGAGTTTGATCTTTGAGTCTTGAGTTTATCTGAGTCTTGAGTTCATCCCGAGTCTTTAGTGTTATCTGAGTCTTAAGGTTCATCTGAGTCTTCAGGTTCTTCTGAGTCTTCAGTGTCTTCTTGTCTTCACCTGATCTTCTGATTTCTTATCTTCAGATTTGCCTTAGTCTTCAGATCATCTGACCTTCTCTGGGTCATCTGATATTTCGACCTGACCTATACATACTGAGTTCCCCCTCAATATGTGACCTATCTTTTACATCGACTATCTATACATTTCAACCGGGTCATCTTATTACGATTCTAAGTCACCAAATATCAATGATCGATCGGTCCTATTACAACCTTTGTTTTGGAACTTCCACAAAACTAAATTACATATTTCCCAACAATTTCCCCCTTTTTGATAGAACCAAAACATTTAACAAAACTTGATCAGAAAAACAGATACCATGAATGGAAATGTAGATAATGCAAATAGTACATACCTCAGAAGATAATGAGATGAATGTCTTAGAATCAGTGGGATGGAAAGTTTTATTCGAGATAGGTGTGTGTATTGTAGAATAGTGTAAAAAGCGTACTATCATCGATTCCAAGTTGTCTTCTTGGTGTACTTGAACATTTGCGCTTTCTTTGGGGATGCCAAACATCCTGTACATCCTTTGCATTATCTTGTCCAAATTTCATCTTTTCTATGGATTCCTCCTTTTTCACTAGTCCATAGTAGATGTTCTTTAATTTAACGGATCTAGCTTGTTGTCCGGGCGCTTGAGGTGGAAGGAGTAGTTCAAAGGGTGGAGCTTACGATATGAGTGACATGATCTTGCCTTACATCATCGATTAATACGGTAGAAGTCGGATATTTTGTTTCTAACCGGTTTGAAATTCATCATCATTTTCGATCGATCTTGATGAATTGGAATCTTCTCCATGATGTAGACGTCACATAACCATTCTCCTCTCGATTTGATCCCATTCTCGAAGCAAATCTTGTCGCGGCACCTGAGAGGATGCCTTTAACAGTCTTTGGAAGGGCATTTTTCTCCCAAGCAATCTCCTCTGCTGCCTTTGGTCTTCCTCTTCCTTCGGATGTATGCAATGTTCACCCCTTTGCCTCTGCTAACCTTCGCTTCTTAATTGCGGCCTCTCTTTATCTCTGTCTTTGTTTTGCTCTTGAACTTGTTAAGAGTCATCCGCTTTTGGTGGAGAATGTCCGCCTTGTCTCGATCTTCCGCAGATTCTTTCATCATCTTGACTTTGCCTTTCTTCCTCCTCGAGTCCGCTTTCGAGTTCATCTTGTTCTTCTTCTTGACTAATTTCTTAGCGAGTTCAAGGCTCTTGGCCTGATCATCAGCTTCCATTCTTTTCTGAACGGATGAAGAGAAATTTTCAATTTTGTCGACTCTGGTAGTAATCTCTGAAAGAGTACTTTTCTGCTCAGCGATCTATTTATTTGTGTTGCTCCACGGTTTCTTTTATTCGACAACGAGATCGATGGAGGAGTGGGCAGCAGATTAGATCTGATGGTTTTTGGTAGAGATGAAAATTTTACCAACTGTGTCTGAGTCTGTTCTTCTTCCTTCTCTTTTTCTTGAGTCTGTTTTTCTGTATTCTCTGTTCCTTCAGACTCTTTTCCAGACTCTTTTCCTTCAGACTCTTTTCCTTCCCCCTGTTTGGTTGCATCAAAGAGGTTGGACATCTTGCGGTTCAGAGTTGTTAATTGCCGTGAGATCTCCTCTCTAAGTTCCTCGACAACAAGAGGAGTGATTTGGACCAGTGGCGAAAGGTGCATGTGTGTAGAAGCGTCTGAGAGCGGTTTTCGATTTCTGTCTTTGCCTTTTTCTCAGAGAAGCTAGAAAATGTTTCCAACCCATATCCAAGTGATTGTTGGTTTTGTCCAAGGATGCCCAAACACTCTCCAAGAGTACATGTGTCTGATTGAGCATCTCTGTCTGAACTGAGAGTTTGTCAGACTGGAGCTTGAGCTTCTCAGCAAGAGGGTATACTAGTTGCATTACTTGACAAAGGATGGCATTGTGCATCCCAAAGCGGTGTGACTTCGTTCCTTGTCAACTAGTTTCGCTTTGCTCATCTTCAAACCGCTTCATCGATTCTGCTTTGTGAGCTTGCGAATTTGTCTTCAAATGCAGCTTGGATCCCATCCTGAATCTTCTTAGAATGATGATCTAGGGTATCGAGCTCATTTTAGCGAATTGCTTCAGATGTTGAAGCCTTGCCAAATTGGGTCTCATCTGCAAAGACCCATTCTTGGTTCATCGGCATGTCCCTCATGATCTGTAGGAGGTTGAACGGTTTCCTCCCTCATTAATAGTAATTAAACCTTTAAATGAATCGGCCATTGGATATCGCTAAATCGATGCTAATTCAACAAAGACTTTCAATCCCAAAGATTGTGTAGACATTTCAACTCTAAGTCTACAAAGAAGTCGATCCCGAGTTGTCATTAGAATCGAAGTTCTTCAATGCTCTTGATCGATGTCCCTCCGAAACACTATTTCTTCTATCTCATTCTTTGGATGCGGGATGTTGATCCAATTCGGGTATAGATCCAAAGAGATACTCTTTGATCTATTGCTTCATTATTCTTACGATGGGGCTCTCTGGAGCAGGTGAAGCAAGTATTGTTCTGGTGTTGAAAGGATTATGAGAGATGGACACATGATCGTCGACTCTCTCAGGTTCTTATGACTGGATTGGGGATTGGGATGTTTGTTGTTCGGAGTTCGTTTTCGGCGTGTAGAGGGGTGTTCGGTTTCTGAATCGGGTTCATTGATTGGTGGTGTGGGAGATTTTGTTACGAGAGGTGAGGGTGATGTAGAGAAGGTTTTGTGGGGAGAGGGTGGAGGTGATGATTTACGAGGAGAGGTGATGGTGATTTGGAAGTGTGTGTTGGCAATCTTGCTTTTACGGAAGATCTTGGTTAGAGGCGGAGAATCGGATGGTGATTCTTCCTCAGTTGCACCACTTACGTCGCTGCGGTTTCTCTCCTTCTGCTGCGATCATCTGTTCTTCCGTACTTCTCGATAGTTGGCTCGATCGGGATTTTGCTATCTCTTCGTCGATCTTTCTTGCATCGAGATCCTCTGCTCACTGGGCTTGTTTGGGCGAGAACTTTGAGCAGTTTTCAGAGGAGATGAGACTCTCTTCTGACGTTTCTGCTGAGCATCTGGTTTCTTGCCCAAATCCTTCCTCTTCATCCTCTTCTCTTGAATGGTCTTTTCCTGCACTTCAGACAATGCAGTTGCCTTATCTTTTCCTTTCTTTTCTCCCTTGGGTTTGGGCACATAAGAGTCGGATCCTCATCGGCTTGTCCAGCGGGGACTCATCTTTGCCCAATATGGCCTTGTGCTTTGCTTGATAAATCTTCGCTGCATTCTCGTTCCATTCATAATTCTGTGGCAACTTATCTGACAGAATGATAGAGATTTTGTGTATGAATGAGCACTCCAAAGATAAGCACACTTCATTACTCTGGGTCAGCTCGAACTTCCCGGAGTCTTTTCTAAGTCTTGCTTTGACCATACCCAACCAATCGATGTCTGAAGGCTTCTTGATTATTGCAGCCATTACACTTATCTTGTATGAAGTGACCGCATCAAGGCTGTAAGTTGAGCACATGATCACCTTCTGAACGATCTCTAGAAGAAGGCAATACTTTCTTTTTTTTGATAGGAGGCTTTGACGTTAAATCGTGTTCTCCTTGTTTGCTGGTCTCAACAGCTCGACTTCAAGAAACTCCTTTTCTCCTACAGCAGTTGTGTAGGTCTCTGGATTGATGCTTCCTCGAGTTAGTCCGAAAATCCTCTGTAGATCGTCATTCGTCACTCGGACTTCCATTCCGCCAACGGAAGAGATCAGGTCAGCATCATTGTCTTCATCCCTCTACAGATTGTAAAGAAACTCCAGGGCTTCATGGGTGTGAACGATGTTCTGATGAGTAGAGCAATATCGTTCCAGTCCACACGCTCTTAAGCACTCCAGAATTTCCAGCGATTCCGGATCTAAGGTGATGTTGAAGACGACGTACTTTTCATCAATGATGTCTTTCTTCATCGATGCAAAATTACAGTACTTTTTCCCTTGTCCCGGTCTTGAAACAAGATGTGTCATTTCTGTAAGATATGCAGATTGATGTTTAGTTTGAGTAAGATATTTCAATAGATTCATCCAAACCAAAAAAAATTCAGCTTCAATGTTGCAAATAAGCGTTTAGATCGAATAAATTACAGAAATACAACTTGCAAACCTAGGTACCATTGAGAATTCTAGATCATGCAAATGATTTAAAACAAGAAATTACCAGTAATTGATTCGAAGGATTTTAAAATCAGAAGTGTAGAATCAAATGATTTCGAAGGTAATTCTCAGAGAATTTTAAACAAATGTGATCTTTTCAGAATTTTGAGAAGACGAAGTAGTGGAAAGCGGTTTTCTGAGAAAAATTTTGATTTTGTAGAAAACGAAGGAAAACCTTTTTGCACAACTTTCCAAAGTACTCAAGTATCCGTGTTTTTGAAATCGATGACTGAGATTAGTCGGCCAAAAAGTATTTTGATCGCACGGTTGAGAAAAACAGTCTTCTCATTTTCTGGACTCGAAAAATCGTAATAAAAACATTTTGAAAGCATTTTCAGGTCCGCATTACAAACTTTGCAGGGCATGCGTCATGAATAGTGCAAAATAAATCAATTAAAATAAATAACGCATATAAAGATATTCAGAAAGAGATAAATAAGAGAGCATATTTGACTGATTGATATTGTAATCAATCAGTTACCACGGTGATCTGATCTGGTACATTGTTGACTTATCTGATGTTTGCCTCATGCATTTCCCAACAATATCTTAGCTTATCTGATCAGATTCTTTGCATGTAACGCTTTGCCACTTATCTGATCCTCTTTTTTGAAAAACTTCATCCTTCAGTTTTCTTCTATAATCTCGCATTAACTGAGGTCAACTCCCGCCAAAACTTTTAACTTCGGGGAGTCAAAAAGTCGCCTCGATTCCCAAATTAGTGTGATTTGACATTCCGTAATATTGGCATAGATACGCTGTGATTTAATCACACCGTTAACTCATCCAACCATTAGCCGCGTGTTCCAAATGCGTTGTCGATGCAAATTTCTCTTAAGATCTTCTGAGACGATAAAATTTGCATTTATACCCCTAATTTCCTTATATAAATAGCCTGGGGTGTTAGGCGAACAACACAATCATAAACTATTTCATCTTCTGTAGCATATCCTTCATGCTTTTCCGATGAGTTCCTTATTTCCGGTGAAACTTCCGGTGGGAACCTTTAGCCCTTTTCTAATAAAAACAGCTTCTCAGATCAACCCTGTGTGTTCCATCACACTGCTTTCGTCGTCATCTAAGATTTCACATACGATCAATGCTAAGCTTCTTTACCACAATGGAGGCGGATCTGCTAAGGCAAATGAGAAGGCACTTCTCCTAACCGTATGCACCTTTTGCGCGTATCGAGATGACGGTATTAGCATCAACAGACTTAGTCTGAAACAAAACATGAGTTTGATATACACAATAGTGTATCAAACTCAATATTTGCATGCGACACAAGTGTCTGTTTGGTCCTTGTGACCAAACCTTTGGCACTGTGCCTCATTTAACAGCTGGAAGTCCTGTTGATTTTACGTCTGAGGGCTTCCGGCTTGGACATCCTTCAGAGCCTCTCTAGCTCCTCCTTCCGAAGCTTTGAGATTGGCTCAGTATTCTCGAAGCCTCTCTGAAGCCTCTTCTAGGTCTGAGGGAAAATGAGAGCACCATACCTTGAACTCTCTTTCTCTTTCCCTGCCTCGAGTTGTCTTAGGGCTGATGGTTTATGTATTGACCTCCGGGTCTTCTTGTACTTGTAATACCACTTGAAGATAGATGTAGCATTTGTAATCTTGTGATATCACTTGTATCTTGTAAATCTGACCTTCGGGTCTTTATCAATGAAAAACTCTGTTATTCCATTGCTGTGTTGTTTTCTTCTGACTTATGCGATCTGTAGCTTTACTCTTGATTTGCTTGTTGACTGTAGCTTTAATCGGCTTATAAAGTAATCTTCCAATCTGATCAGTTCCCCCTTAATCTGATATATCTTGAACTGATTTGCCCTTTGTCTGAACTTCAGATCGGCTACCTTTCTTACTTTCTGATCTGCTCCTATCTGAACTTCAGATTGGCTCCTCGTCTGGTCGTCTGATCAGTTGAGATTCCTAACTCAACTTATTCCACTTAACCTTGGTTAGTCTTTTAACCAACTGAATCTGGAGATCAATCCTTCAGCCATATCTGGTGCATTTTCTCCAAGATCCAAAAGCCCTAGCTCGTTGCATAACTCTCTGAATCTGATCTCAGCTAGTGGCTTGGTTAAGATATCAGCTTTCTGCTTGTCAGTATGGATCTTTTCCATCCTGATATTCTTCTTTTCAACATGATCTCTGATAAAATGGTGTCTGACATCCACATACTTGCATCTTGTATGTAGAACAGGATTCTGAGTGATTGCAATAGCACTATTACTGTCACAGAATATTGGTATGTTCTTAGCTACGATGTTGTAATCCCTCAGCTGCTGACTTAGCCAGAGCAGTTAGGAACAACAGCTTCCTGCAGCCATATATTCTGCTTCAGTAGTAGATGTCGCAACTGATGTCTGCTTCTTCAAAAACCAAGAGATCAGTTTATTTCCCAGAAACTGACATGAACCTGAGGTTGACTTCCTGTCGATTCTGCAACCTCCGTAGTCTGAATCAGAATACCCACTAAGATCTAGATTGTCATCTGATGGGTAAAATAAACCGAGGTTTACAGTCCCCTTCAGATACTTGAGAATCCGCTTAGCTGCTTCTAGGTGGCTTTGCATTAGATTTGCTTGAAATCTGGCACATACACCTACTGCAAAAGTAATGTCTGGTCTGCTGGCAGTCATGTAAAGTAGAGATCCAATTAGAGTTCTATACTCCCTCTGATCCGTTTTCTGACCATCTTCGTCTGGATCCATCTTGAATCCGGTCATCATTGGAATTTTGGCTTCCTTGCAGTGTTGAACTCCGAACTTTGCCAGTAGATTCCTTGTATACTTCGCCTGGCAGATGAATATCCCTTCTGAACTCTGCTTGACTTGTAATCCCAGAAAGTAATTCATCTGACCCATCATGGACATCTTGAATTTCCCTTGCATCAACTTGCTGAACTTCTCACATAACCGTTTGTTGGGAGATCCGAAGATAATGTCGTCCACGTAGATCTGAACCATCAGAATATCTTCTCCATCTTCTATTCTGAATAAGGTTCTGTCCACTGTTCCTTTAGTGAACCCGCTGTCTGTCAAGAACTGAGAGAGTGTATCATACCAAGCTCGAGGAGCGTGTTTCAAGCCGTAAAGAGATTTCCTTAAACGGTACACTTGGTTGCCTTTTTCAAAGCCTGGAGGATGTTCGACATAAACTTCCACTGCTAGTACCCCGTTTAAGAATGCGGTCTTTACATCCATCCGACACACGTTGAACCCTCTCGTGGGAAGCATATGCCGTAAACAAACCGAATGGCTTCTAAAGCGGCGGCGATCGGTGCAAAGGTCTCATTATAATCAATTCCTTCTAATTGTGAATACCCCTTAGCAACAAGTCTTGCCTTATTCCTGGTTATGACATTTTTCTCATCTCTCTTGTTCTTGAATACCCACTTTGTGCCAATTACGTCTTGATGAGTTGGTCCGTCCCACCAATTCCCAAACTTGATTTCTCTCGAACTATTCCAACCTCCTCGCATGGCTAGAATCCAACTTGCGCCTTGTAGAGCTTCCTCTCATCGTAGTTGGTTCCTTCATAGACAGATAACAACAAATATATGGCACTCGCCACCAATCGATGTCTAGTTTTGACTCTATCGACGGGGGTCTCCGATAATCCGATCGGTTGGATGACCGTAATCCGAGTCCTTACGCTTACGATGTCGTCTGTTTGGAGAACATCATCCATATCTGATAGTTCATTACTAGTGATTGGGAGTGGTGCAGAATTATGATCCACTTGATAAGAACATGTCTCAGCTGATGTTGGACTCATCATGTGCTGAAGTCTGTTCATAGGAACTTCAAAAGTTCCCCGAACCGATGGTTCGGTTGATCTTTCTCTCCGTATATGCTTCTTCACTGACAGTTGTGCGTACCTTTGGGTCTGATTGACCTGTTGAATCAGCAAGATCAAGTTCTGGGATGTACACTTTTACGTGTTTAGCTTCTTTCTCCTTGATGCTTAGCTGATCCATTTTCTGCATGTCGTCGTAAATCGGTTGATGTGGTACGGCTTGTTCTGAGGCAGCTTTCTCTTGTTCAGAGGATGTCTCATCAAAGACCACATGGGGTGTTTCTTCCACAACTAGAGTTCGTTTGTTGTAAACTCTGAATGTCTTGCTGGATGAGGAATATCCTAAGAATATGCCCTCATCTGACTTGGCCTCAAAAGTCTTCAACTGACTTTTCACATTGTTGTGAATGAAACATTTGCACCCAAAAACATGAAAGTATGAAACACGAGGTTTTCTATCTTTCCACAGTTCATAAGGTGTTTTGAAGTGAGTCTTAGTCAGAGAACATCCGCTTACGAGTATGACATCTTTGTGTTATAATACTTCCGCCCGAAAATGGCTTGGTGTGACATGTTCAATTTAACATAGTCTGCGAAAGTACTTCCTTGAGAGTTCTGTTTCTCCGCTTCGCTACTCCATTTTGTTGTGGCGTTCTTGCAAAACCGACGTTTCATGATGTATACCAAACTCGGTCTGAAAAATCAAGAATAAAGGAATTCAGGAACTCTGTACCTTTATTTGATCTGATCTTTACTATGCTGACACCCTTCTCATTTTGTAGCTTTTTGAGCAGTTCGGGTATCTTAGTCATTGTCTCGTTATTCTTGTATAAGAATACAACCCAAGTAAACTTGGAATAATCATCCACGATTACAAGAGTATATTTGTGTCCACTGAGACTGACTGGTGTAACTGGTCCGAATAGATCCATATGGAGCAGTTGCAATACTCTACTGGATGCTGGTCCTGGTATTCCCTTGAATGAGGCTTTAACTTGTTTTCCCTTCTGACATGCGGCACATGTCTGATCTTTAGAGAATATCTCATTCGGAAGTCCCTCAACCAAAGACATCCTAGCGATCTTGTTAAGAGTCTTGAAGTTCAGATGACTCAATCTTTTGTGCCAGAGCCAACTGCAACTTTTAGAACTCTTAACAATTAAGCATGTATTCTTGGGGCAACTGTTCTAATCTGCTATGTAGATCGTGCCTTCCTTGAACCAGTTAGCAAGATTTGTTGAGTGGCTCGATTCCTTATCGTACACTTGTCGCTCGAGAACTCAACACTGAATCCGTTGTCGTAGAATTGTGATACTGATAGTAGATTGTGCTTAAATCTTTCGACATACGAGACTCCAGTTACTTGTACATCATTATTCTCTAAGGTTCTGAATCCCTTGGTAAAACCAAAGTTGTCATCACCGAAGAGTACACATGGGCCTTCTTGTTCTTTGTAAGATCTAAGGAGATGTTTGCTTCCTGTCATGTGCCTTGAGCATCCACTATCGATGTACCAGATAGTTGCTTGTGCACCTCCTTTGTTGGTCAGTCCCACGCGAACCTGCAATCAAATCAGGCTTTAGGTACCCATTTGGAATTGGGTCCTGGGGGGTTAGTGGTGGATTTAGGGATCCACACAAACAGAGCACTTCTATGAAAATCTGAAAGATTAGAAGGTCTGATTTATCTCTCATACATATCAACATAATCATACGTCTCTTTATATGCTTTCTGATTAGTATGATTATTAGTGTGAGTCTTGGATGACTTAGAAGACTTGGAATTTTTCTTTATATTTTGTCTTCTTTTAATCCAGTGTGGCTCAGGTGCAGTAGCCCTAGATCTCTGATTATAAGGGTAGGTACGACGGCTACCATCAAAAGATTCATATCTTTTTGGCATAGGTGGTCTTTGCAGTTTACCTATAGCTTGCTTATTAGGCAGCTGACCTTGATTGGGTTCTCAGATTAGATTTCCTTCTCATGGGTTGTCTCTTCGGATACCTAATCTGGATCGATCGAGTTGAGGTCTCTTCAGAAGAACTGGGTTCTTCTGTTGATTCCTCGGCTGATGCTTTATCAGTTGGGGTCCATTTATGTTCCCTTTCTGATTAGGCACCTGCCTTACTTGCTTAGCAGGTCTTTTTCCCTTATTAGATACAATTTTAACTTTTAGTGTATCTTTGTCAGAGACTCGTTTGATTACACCCTTCAAGTGAATCAAATCCGGCTTTTTGAGGATGTAGAAGGGTTATCATACCCAATTCCTTCTTGTTAGTCGGCGTTCGAAAATAGGTGTTCATTTCTTGAATCGGTTTTAGATGATTTTGTGAAAACCTCTATTTTCTTCCTCGGACTATCCTCGATTAGATTTAAGACTCTCATGTAGTCGGAATAGCTCATCAAATTTAGCTTGAAGGATTTTGAAATCATCGACTTCTTTTTTGTTGATTGCTAGTGATCTTTGATCTGTTTCTCTTGATCGAAGATTTAACCTTGAGCGTTAAGTTCCTCGATTACCTTCGAAAGCGGTTTAAGAGATTTCGGTTTAGTGGCTTTATTGAGGCGTTCTCTTTAACGAGCTAATTATTTACGATCCTTAGCTTGTCATTTTCAAACTTCCACTATTGTATAAGTGTCTCTTTGCTTGAGAGAGATCATCAAGCAATTGTTCGAGTAGAGCTGCAAGTCAATCTCTCCAAAGTGTCTTTAATAATAGCAGTGTGGAATTTGAAAAAAAGCGAAAGGTTTTGAGGTTACCTCAGATTGGTCCTCCTTGGCCATTAAGCGGACTTCATCGTCATCCAAGAGAATATCGATCTTCATGCTTGTGGAAGTCAATAAAGATCGCTTATCGACGAAAGTCTTCTCTGAGATGAGTACCCAGAGTCCTCGGAAAAGCGATAGGAATCATCAATTCGGATGTGTCGACTACCGGGGCTTTCCTATCTCTCGGCGTTGCTCTCTTTTTTGTTACTGTTTCTCTTCTCATTCTCTGGGAGTCGGTCGAGGCGTCCGGTCTTTGTAGTGACTGGTTTCTTCTGATTGAAGCATGATCCTCAATCTCTGGAACTTCCTCTGCTGGGTGAGTCACTCCGTCTGTAGGATCTGTCGGTGACTTCCCTTTACGATAATGTCAGAACTTTTCTGTCGAATCTGTTATCTCTTCTCTCATCTGTCGGATCATCTCTTTTCTTTTCTTCTCTGTGATCTCTTGATCATCGGATCTGGTTCTTTCTCGTGATCTGTCGGTTGGCCTCCTATTTCTTTGATAGTCATTTTGTAGAATCTCCGATACTTACCAAATTTGAGTGTTTGTTCTTTCATGTTTCTTGGTAGCGGAAGCGTCTGATACCTTGACTTATGATGTTTCAACGGTTCGATGGCCTTGATCTGCTGTTGTTGCTTGCTTTAAACGAATTTAGATTTAGACGCGTTGATGCTTCAAAGAAAGCGTCTCATCTTCATCTGCTTGTCCTCTTTCGATTAAATCGAACTCGTGAGCTTTAAGGCTTAGGAACAAGTTTGCTTGGCTTCATTTTTGAAATGTCTTGGCAATCCTTGATTCACCGTGACTTTCATGTCCCATTTCTTGGTGAGAGATCTTAAGATCTTGTAGTTGATATCTTTGTCCGACATCTCTCTACCAAGTTCTCGTAGCTTATTGATCGACATGGTGATCCTCCCATCGAGCTCGTTGATGGTCTCGTTAAGCAACATCTTTAACTTTTTCGAACTTCACCATTCGGTTAAACATGGTATCTTCTTTGATCTGATCATTTCCTTCGCAATTCTCAGCAAGAGTATCCCACATTGCTTTTGCGGTTTTGAGATACTTTATCTTCTCTTTGGTGACTTTATCCATTGTCATCATGATTATATGCCTAGCGATTGGTTCAGAGTGAAACGAAATTTCTTCCTCTCGCATCCATCAAAGCCGGGCTTTTTCGTACAAGACTTCCCGTGGCAAAGTCTGGATCTCCTCCGAATGCTGGGTTGTCGTGGTATATGATGATGGGTCCTTGTTCGATGACTTCCATCATTCTGCCGCTTATCGATCCTAGATGGTTGCACATATATATAGCCCAATCTGCATACTCATCAATTGAAAACTTAGGCAAATCATGATACATACCAGAGGTATTATCCATGCTGAGTGATTTTGAAAACGAATGAGTTTTTAAAAATGGTTTTTCAAGATCTGTTCAAATGACCACAAAGATTCTTCCTCAAGAATCGATGATACTCAAAGCCAGTGGTCTGCAGAACCACTGCTCTGATACCACTTGTAGGTCCCGAATGGGTTTTGTGAGGGTGGAAGTCTAGAGGGGAGGGGTGAATAGACTTCCAAAACTTTTTGTGCGGATCAGGTGTGAACTACAGATTACCCGATCAGAGTGCTAGTGTATCAGTTTAGAATGATGTTCAATCTTACTGAGTGCCTGAGGGTAGATCAGTTTAATATCTGCCAGTTTAACTGAATGGTGCGGAAGCTTGTTTTTACCCGTGTGAAAAACCAGTTTTATCAATCAGATTCTTAAATCAGTTTTTAACCCGATTGGTCAAGTGTCGGTCGATTAGATCGATTGCTTGGTGCGATGAACTTTAACTTTAGAATATGTATGCAGTTTAAACTCAGTTGTGTGACTTGTGTAAAGCGATAAGAAAGCAAGTAAATGCACACAAGACGTTTTATAGTGGTTCGGACAAAACCCGTCCTACGTCCACTCTTCTCTACAACGTAAACAGCGGGACTTATATCCTACAAAGAGGATAGCCGAGATGTTTAATGAGTTCTCACTCTACAGACTTGACCTAACTTGCGTTTGGGTAAAGAATGATTGGGGGTTCCAACTGGAAATCTATCCTGGTGCTTTAGATAGCCAAAATGCTAGTGGATAGGATTTCTTGCTAAGAACTATGGGATGAACACTCTAAGAATAATCTTCAGATGTAGTGTTCTTGTGAGTGGAGATTTGTTGTAGCTTTAGCTTCTTTTGCGATGTCTCCTTGTTTGTTCTTGCGTTTTTCACTTGTTGAACCTCTTCTTCAAAATGAAGATTGATCCCATTTTATAGACCTCAAAATCAAGAAGTCGTTGGAGAGCAATTTGAATTTCGGGCTATATTAAGTAGGTTGTAGGATATGATTGTGACGTGCTGCGATTTTCGGCGTGGCCGTCGGCATGATTAGCGTCGTTTTTGTCTGCAGCGTCGTATCCCGTATTGTCAGCTCTTTTTTTGCACGTGTAGCTTTCTCCTTGGCTTCGTGAGGCGGCACTTCAGAAATTTGCCCGTTAGACGATTGATATTCCTTTTGGAGAGGATTCGTCTTGTCTGATGTATCCTTTTTGATTGTCACCAGGTGTGAGCTGACTTGATCAAGTAACTGATCAGTCTACCATGTTGAGTCTTTGGTTGCACATTGTCTTAGAAGTAGGTCTTCAGGTCTTTTGATCTTCAGGTGTCTCTGAGCCTCAGTGGATTCAGTCGTACTGAGTCTTCAGGTTTGATGTTGAGTCTTCAGGTTTATCTGAGTCTTGAGTTCATCCCCGAGTCTTGATTATTATCTCGAGTCTTGAGTTCATCCGAGTCTTGAGTTCTTCCGAGTCTTGATGTCTTCTTGTCTTCACCGATCTTGATTTCTTATCTTGATTTAAGCTTAGTCTTGGATCATCGACCTTCTCTGGTCATCCGATACTTCGACGACCTATACATCTTGAGTTCCCCCTCAATATGTGACCTATCTTTTACATCAGCTATCTATACATTTCAGTTGGTCATCTTATTCTGATTCTAAGTCATCAGTCAGCTAACAGATCTGACTGGTCCTATTACAACCTATTTTGGAACTTCCATCAAAACTAAATTACATATTTCCCAACATAATTTTAGTTACAAAAGAATATATCAATATTCATCGTTAAAATATCTCAAAACATAATTTTTGTCGTAATCTATTAAAATTTAGAATGTCCCTTTCACATATCACAAAAATCGTCTATAATTTAGACTTATACTTTTTAAAATTTATTTTACAATTCGTTTATCAATACACACTAATTAGTAGATAATTTTTAAAAATTTATATCTTATTTTTATCTTAAAAGTTATATACATCCTCCAGAATTATAAAAATAATAATACTTAATTTAATTTGATGAATTAAAATCATGAAGTGATGTACCTTTTAATTTTTTTTAATTATTTTGTCTAATTAAAAGAAACTATTTAAAATATTAAAATTTGGGCTGAGAGTTCAAATTTGTTGGGCTCAATCTAATTAATCTATTAATGAAGAACAGGCCCAATGTTTGGGCTAATTAATTCATATTATTTACTATGCAAGGACTTACATCTATTAATATATAGTATATGTACCTATGTGGGGGAGGGTGGGGGGGGCATGGCCCCTCAAGGATTGTATGTGGCTCCGCCACTGGTTGTATCATCTCAATTTATGGTGATGATCCAAATATTATTGGAACAAGTATGGAAATATAAGAAAGCTAATTTAATCTTAGAAATGGAATTTGAAATAAAACCACTGGTGAAACCATGTATTATTTCGACTAACAGATCAAACATCTCTCTAAAGTAAATGAATCTTTATACACCAGTCAACTTAATTGAAAAAGGTGTTGGAGAGATTTTTATATGAATAAATCTCATTTACTTAGCACACTAACAGTTGTTTGATGTCTTGAAGTGGATGAGGACAAATTTAGACCTAAAAAGGTACATATGATATGTTAGGACCAGAAGTTCCTCATCTGAGTGTTGACGATACATTAATTTATTTTAAAAACTACTCCAAACTCGATAATGCATTTGCTGAGAGTTTGCTTGCAAGATTTAGTTCCCTTCTCCTACAAGGAGACATTGTAAATATATTAGACATATTTTCAGTATGTTCAAAGTACACAAGATTTTGATTTAAACATATTTTTTATTCATATGATATTACTATAAATGGTATATCTTATCATCCTTTATGAGGAAAACACAATTTGTGTCGCACATATGACTAATAGGTATGTTAAAGAGAACTTAACAAAATCTATATCCCTTAAATTCTTTTACCTGCATGAACTCCAGAAGAGTGTAGAAATAGCATACAAAAGGCTTGGAAGACTGTAGTCTTCAGGGGGAGCGCCAACTTCAAAATAATCTTGACGTTTGGGTTTCGTGGATCATTAGTTGTATATTTTCTCATTTTACTAAGTTTCTCTTTCTAAATTATTGTAGCGAAGTAGTCATCAACATCACGTAGTAATGTCCAATTGAAAGTATTATAAATTTAATATAAATAGTGGACATTATTAAATACTGGGCTTAAGGCTTTTAGGGATACAACCCAATCCCTAATATATATAATTCTTTTCCTATTGTATCACGGTGATGAGAAAATACAGAGAACAAAAAATAGTGAAATCTTCCTGGCTTGGTCGCCCCAGTTGTAGTCATTCTCGACGAAAGTGGGTTATCAAAATTTGTGTTCTTGTGTTCTCTCTTTGATCTTGTTCTTTACTTTACAACAAAGACTAGGGATATAAAAGAATGATATCAAATTAATATTATAATATCATGTTCGATTAAGTATTTTAGTATACATATTCGTTTAATAGTATTTTGATACGATTTGTATTCGATTCGAAAGTGATATTTAAATGATTTTATATTTTTCAGGTATTTGATTCGGAATTTTAATTCTAAAAACATAATTTTAAATAAAATCTAACTTTTTAAAAATGATATTTATATATATAATATTCATTAATCTTTAGAAATGAAATTGTTTTAGATAATATATACTATTAAATATACATTAATTAATAATATATAAAACTAATTACATATTAAATTATTATTATAATTAATTATTTATTAAATTATACATTTATTATTTATTATTTATTAAATTCTAAATAAATATATGGGGAAATTACTACTAGCTACATAAAATTAACCCTTAATTCTAAAAACTACAAACACTATCCAACTGTTACTATAAACTACAAAAGGGGATCAAATTGGACATTCTTACCCTTATTTCCCTTAATTCAAAATCAGCTCCTAGCAATCCTTTAATTAATCTTTTTATTACACGTCTTTATCATCTATTCTCTCTCAATTTCAAAATAAAAAACCAGCTTTATCTCTCATGTTCTCTCTCTCTCTCTCTCTCTCTCTCTCTCTCTCTCTCTCTCTCTCTCTCTCCCCCTTTACTCCCATCTCTTTACTCCTCCAAGGCCAATGATGGTTACTGACCATGGTGAAGAATGTACCGCCAGCGACAGAGGTGCACTTGTCGACGGTCATCGCCACTCGGTGCTTCCAGCCCTATTGCACCATCACTCGACCATCCAAGAAAAGATCTACGGACGGTGGAAAAATGGTGGTGCCTCCGACAGACCCGAAAAAGGGGATGACGAACCCATTGGTTCGAATCTCTGATGCAGCACCACCTACAAGGTTCTCCGGATCTGTTTCAATTTTCAAAATTTCAAGGTTGTTCTGTAATTATTTTTAATGGAATTGAATTTAGAGCCCCTACATTTGCAATACACATGTGTCACATGAAACGAAGTAAAGAAAATTAGATGGAAGTAGAATTAGATGATTTTTAAAGTATGAACCCCATGTAATCTGCAATTTGTGAGTTCAATTTTTTTCTCTTAGTAGGAGATTTTTTTTATGTGAAATGTGTTTTGCGGTTTCTTACATGTGTTAATTAGAATTCACATTTATATATTTTATTCTTATGATTTGTTCTACTGCAATCTATTTTGAAACAAAAATTCTACTCTTATGCCATGTATTTGCTTTACTCTATAAAAAGATATGTACAATTCAGAGAGTTATGCTACTAAGAGAACACTATTTTTTGCTCTGGTCAAAGTGTATTTTGAGTTGTTTTTGCATTAGATTGCTTCAACTATAGTGTGTATGTTTGTGATCGGATTGCATTTTTTCCAATTTTTTCTACACATTTTTTTTTTCTGGGTTTGTGCATGTTTTCTGCACATTTTTGCAAAAAATATGTATTTGTTCAGTTTTTACTAAACATGTTCAGTACAAAATTGCACATGTTCAGTTCCAAATTAAACATGTTCAGTTTATTATTAAACATATTACTTATAATACTTAACACGTTCAATTTTATTCTGAAAATGTTCAGGTTAAAATCGAGCATGCTCAGTTTTTAAGTTCGCTCTTGTTCAACTTATTTATTTTTGCTTCTCAATTTGTTATCACATTTTTTTTCTTACCCAATTTTTTCTACACATTTTTTTTTCTGGGTTTATGCAGTTTTTCTGCACATTTATGCAAAAAATATGTATTTGTTCAGTTTTTACTGAACATGTTCAGTACAAAATTGCACATGTTTAGTTCAAAATTGAACATGTTCAGTTTATTATTAAACATATTACTTATAATAATTAACACGTTCAATTATGTTCTAAAAATGTTCAGGTTAAAATCGAGCATGCTCAGTTTTTATGTTCGCTCTTGTTCAACTTATTTATTTTTTCTTCTCAATTTGTTATCACAGTTTTTCTTTTAACTTTCAATAGCCTTTTACAACCCATGTTCAATAAAAAGCTAAAAAAACTACAAAAATGTTTGATAGAGAGGTTTATTGACCATAAAATATACATAATAATATCAACCATAGAAATATTAGTCCGCGGGCTATATTGTGTAGACATCCAAAAAAAATGATTACATTAACAACACATACTACTATATACTAAAAAAATTCAGAACAATTCAACATTGTTCTAGCTTCAGAAACAACAAAGTACCCATCCAACAAACTTATTCATTCATTCACAAAAACCATACATAAACCTATGTGTAACAATATCTACAGTGGTATCTCAAAATAAAGGGAATCCATGAACCACTATACCATCTTTGATCTATAATTACGGGCCTACGACTCAAAATACACTCCTCTTGCAGGTGTGTGTTGTCGAATCACATTCTCAATTTGGTTGCGTGCCAAAATACCGCAGTCTAACCAGGGACGGACCCAGAAATTTTACCGAGGGGGGCCCAATTTATAACATAGTGTAGCTAAATGCACTTTAGAATTTTTATATATTTTCGAAAATTATTTGGACTAAACATCTTTATATTAACAGAGTCGAATACATTTATATGTATATTGAAAATGTGAATTATACATATTCTTTCTCTATTTTGTTACCCCTTTCTCACCTAAAAATCAACATTTTATTTATAGAGTGTTGATTTTTACAAGGATTAGTAATAGTGGTGTATGAAGTGAACATGATGCACATAATACTTTGTTTAAAGGAGATGACATTAAGTATGAGATAGTTTTTATACATGATATAGGTATAATCTATAAAACAAATAATACTCATTCTTCCAAAATATTAGGCGTTAATACCTGATTTATGCTTCGCCTTACTATGAGGACTGTCTCAAATACAGTGTGTCTTAATTATAAGTATATATATATAAGAAATTCAAGTGGGGTCAGGGGGGCCCAGTGACCCCCCTCGCTCCAAGGTAGGTCCGTCCCTGAGTCTAACGAACCAGTTGCTTGTGGATGATAATAATCAAACAGTTCCAAACTAAAGTTCTGCAGAATCATTCCACATCAAACATAATATCAATACAAATATATTATCAAGATTTGCACCAACCAAAGTGTAAAAATATAAGTACGGAAAGAAGTTATTACCAGAATAATCTGAATTTTCTATATCTTTCTCCATCGTCTTCTTACCCAATTTTTCTTAAACAACTTATAGGTAAGAATACAATAAATGGTTATCATGAAACCAATGACATTATATTGACAAATCCATGAAAAAATGAATCAAATCGAGTGTCCTTTTTTGCTAGAATCATGTAAAATTTATACACAATTGCTAGAGATGCTTTTATATGATTTTTCAATTGATTTCAAACACATACTAAACTGTCCTATGACTCATACAAATATATCCTATGACTAATACATCAAACAAAATATCACAAAATATTTCAAAATTCAACTACACACAAATTAAACAATTAAGATTAATTTCTGAACACACAGTTCCTGAACAACAATTCAAATATCAAGTACACACAAATTGAAACAAACTAAACCTTTTTTATGGAAAAAAATTGTTGAACAACACTTGATAAAAAATGCTCAAAAAATTCTGAGCAACAACTCACAGTTCAAGTAATACACACATAACATTTGAACATGTTCAAATCGACAATGAACAATTAATTATAATTTCTGATCACAAATTTTTTGAACAACAGTTCAAAGACCAAACAGACACAAATTAAACAAACTAAACCTTTTTCTAGGAAAAAAATTGCTGAACAACAGTTGATCACATTTTCTGAACAAAAAACACTCAAATAAATCATTCACCCCGTTTCTGAACAACAATTGTTTGAACAATAGTTCAAACTGTAAATACACAAAAATAGACAAAAAATTACTGAACACAGACATATATTGAACATCAAAGTTCATAGTCATACCTTCATCTCTTCGCACCCTTCTGGACCGAACATGAGAACCTTCAAAACATACACATAGACTAATTAATTCTAAAGTTTCATTTGATTTTTCTGACAACACTTCCAATAAATAAAAATAAAAAAACAGAATTTTCATGAACCTCTTCATGTTTATGAACAACAAAAGACAAAATCCTACCTTTGCCCTTCCGTTTTCTTGTTGAACGAAGAAGAGACCCTTCAAAACACACACATATAATAGAATATCAATTTAACATATAAAAATGTCAAAACATCAAGTTATTTGAGTATTAACCCCCAAAAATAAAAAAATCCCAACCTCCAACAACTTCATGCTCCCTTTTACGTTTGGAAATCTTCTTTTTCCCTCATTCTACCACTTTTGAATCTTCCGTTTGGGGGTTTTGAGAGTTCCTAACAAATAACAAACATATTGTTCAGAAAAAAGACATTTTAAGTTTATTCAAGCATTTTCACAAACATATGTTGTGCACAATTTAGAAGGTAACAAAAAAATTGTTTCAATAAAAAAAAGAGGAGCATGAATCGATTTTTCTTAACAATGTTAAAGTTTAACCAGTTTAAGGACAAGAATAAGAACAAGAACAAGATCAAGAACAATCTATATATAGCTACATGCACACAAAAAATGAAAAATATAAAAAAACGAAAAATCTAGCAAGAACAAGTGAGTTAATCGTTTTCCTTTTGCAACAAGTGTGTGAAATCAGGAAGAACACTCCTATATTCCATGAAAAAATAGATTACCTTTTCATAACTCAGATAATTGCGGATGGTCTTCGTTTTTCAAATGGGGGGGGGGGGACTTTCTGCAGAAATGAGAGGGTGAGAAGAAAGGGAAATGGGAAAAGTGGGATGGGACTTTTACTTTGGGTAGGGTTTAATCACAGTTGGGGGGGTGATTTCACGTTAATGGGGGTGTAAAAGGGGTATGAATGATAGTTTGTAGTAAAGTGTAGAATAGTAAATATAGTTATTAGTAATATCACTAGGGAAAATGTAGTTATTAGTAATTCACCCTCAATATAACGATGATGCTCGAATTTTATATTTAAATTCTAATCATAATATTCAAATACGAATAATGAATTGAATCATAAATTCATAATTATATGATTTATGTACATTCCTAATTGTATGCATAGTGTATAAAATCACTTTGAGGTGAGACAAATTCTTAACTCAACAATTGGTCAATAAATTAAATTAGGTTAACATGTATCTGGATAATATATGTTTAATTTAAAGGGGGAGATTCTAAGGTACAAAGTCACTCCCCCTTTTATTCTCCAATACAATTGAAAAAATTTAGTACTTATAGGTGCAAAAAATGGCCAAAATTCTTAATTGCCCTTCTAATAGTTTTCAGTGCTTCTGACATGATTATACACTTCTGATGCATCTGACATTTTGCACTTTGAAAATTTAAATGTTCAATTTTTTTAATTTAGCTTAATTAATTAAATTGATATAATTAATTTAATTTTTATATAATTAGAGGTGCAAATTTTTATAGATTATGACATAATTAATTGCTGAGAACATAATTAATTTAATTTTTTTAAAAGTGCAAATTTTTCAAATTTTGATAATTAATTGCTGAATTTTTTTTGCAGATTTTGCACTTATAATTAAAAGTGCACTTCAATGACTCTTATAATTAAAAGTGCACTTCAATAATTTTGCACTTCAAGAAAATAAAATTGCAGAATAAAATATGTATTTCTATATAAGAGTCACACTTGTGTGCACCAATTGCACCGATGCAATTGGTAGAATTTTGACTCAATTTGAATTGAATTTTGACTCATAATATAATGGCTCACGAAAATAGTCACGCTTAATTAAGAAATAGGAACATTATTTTAAAAACTGTGTATGCCCTGATGGCATGGTTGATGGGTAGGAATAACTGTTACATTTTCTTTTCTATTTTCTTTTTCATTTGTTTCTGACTTTTCTTTTCTTTTGTTTTTGTTGTTTTTCTCTTTCCAATTCTACTCAAATTTTAATATTGTTTTTTTCTCTTCTTTTTTCTCCAGCAATGTTTGTATAAATTCTTATTTCTAATTTTTTATACTATACAATTTTTAGTGTTGCTTTTTCTCATTTTTTTATATAATTTTAAAAGTGGATAAAATTTTTGGTGAAATTGGTTCACAGATGAATTCAATAATACATTTTAACTGTCAAAGTAATACTTTCGAGTGGATTGTTTCAATTTAATTTTGACTCATTTCAAGTAAATGGGTTATGTACGCACGCTTTTAACATAAACATTAATCTGTAATAACACTAAAATTAGTTAGCAGTACTGCAAAGAATAATTAGTAATATCCCAATAAAAAACTAGAAATACTAGCTTATTATATATTCATTGTGGTATTGCTGACTATTGCTTGGGGTATTTCTAAGTATTACTTGTGGTATTGACTCTTCCTTATGGCATTACTAATTAATGTGTATGATATTGCTGATTGTTGATTACTGGTTATGATATTGATGATTATTGCATAGGGTATTGCTAATTATTATGTGTGGCATTGTTGACTGTTCTTTGGTATTACTGATTAATGTCTATGATGTTGCTAATTATTGATTGTGGTATTGCTAATTATATGTTATTGTTAATTATTGATTGGGGTATTGTTAATCTTTACTTATGGTATTATTGACTATTCCTTGTGGTATACTGATTATTGATTTTGGTATTTTTGATTATTGATTATGGTACTATTTATTATATGATATTGCTAATTATCCCATGTGGTATTACTGATTAATGTCCATATTACTGATTATTAATTGGTGTATTGTCAATTATTAGTTGCGATATTGCTAATTCGTACACAAGAAGCTTATCCAACCTTTTATAGCAAAATCACCTCATTCTTAAATTCCACACGTCACCCTACCTTGAATACTAGACAATTATTTCACTGTAATTTCTTGATCATTTGGATGTTTCCCCTCGTTATCAGATCACAAAACAACAAAACAACTTTTATTTTAGTTGTTTGTTTTTAGTATAATTTTTTTACATGTATACAATAAAAAGATATCTTGCAATTAAACAATCTCAAATTCACCTTTGTTCAACTTGTTATCATCATAGAAAATATTGCAGCTTTTATTGTACTAAAAGCATATTACAAAGATTCAGCAACACTAATCTAGTCCAAAGCTTCAATAATAAAGAAAACATTCAAGAGGAATATCATATATTTAAGTCGTCAACAAATTAAAAGGTAGGCCGAATGCTCTTAGGGTGTGTTTTGTAATGAATTAGGTAGGTTAGATAAATCAGTGGGCCTTTAGAAGTTGTTTTGTATCGGGATTTCAAGCCCGAATATATTTTTGGGCCCGGTTCCAATAGGGTGTTTTAACCCACATGTGCAGGATAATTGATCAAAGGTCAGGGGGTCCGATTACTTATCTGCCAAAATATGTCTAATTGGGTCCAAATTGAAATGTCCATATTGCCCTTCACTATTTATTGATATTTACGATAATGCCACTGAATTTTCATCTCTTTCATCTTCCTTGCGAGGATTGACGAATCGGAGCAGCAGGTACCTCTCGTCTAATGCCCACCATAATTATGTTTGAATCGGTAGCTCTACATAAAATTTGTGTCTCATTTCGCGACCCTGATTTTTGAACACATCATTTCATACCTATGAAACTGAGAATCTGGATTGTTTAGGGGTCATCTCACCGTCACACACAGGCAACACGGGCACAAGCAACTCAGCAAAATTCTGCACTCATCAATTTTTCAATTCCAAAAAAAAAAAAATCAATCACCAAATTTAATAAATTAACAGTTTCAGAGTTCAATTTTTCAAAATTAATGACCAAATTCAACAAATCAACCGTTTCAGAGTTCAATTTTTGAAAAAGAGGGAGACGGACCCGACGATCCAGATGACGACGCCGACGATTGAAAGGAGAAGGGCGACGAAGGCGAAGGGGAGGCCTAACAGAAACCCTAACGGCTGGAATCTGCAGTCGTCGTCGTCGTGCGACATAATCGACGATCTGTGAACTCGATTTGGATTTGTGCTTGCTGTTGGATGGAGATATTTTCTCTCACTAGATTTGGGGGTTTGCGTTTGAAGAAGGGAGTCAATAATTGGGACTTGGGTTATACCTTTTCGAAAAAAACTGCAGGGATATTTTGATCATACCATAGAAAAAATATAATAATCATACATGTTTATGACTAACTATCTAATACTTAATACTATAAACCAAACAACATATTATGTTTAAAAAAAAGACAAGTGAATAGTGCAATCACACCTAATCATATAATGTTTAATCAAACCTAACTACTAAACAAAACACACCCTTAGGATATTGTATTGGGTTTTGTTTCTTTCTTTTTTTCAACAAGTTTATGGTGGAAGCAGATATATAGTGCATAAAAATCGCAACCACATAATGGTAACAACTCGAGTTTTATCATCATAACCCTCTCCTGCAAAAATTGATGGATATTGAACATGAACCATTCTCTTGAGGTTGAAGTTGTGAAAAAACCAGATATATATATATTTAAATTGGAAATTGTTGAGAACAAAGGTGGCACGGGACAGTGAAAAGAAGAAAAAGGGTAGACGAGAGGGAGAAGATGCGGCGAGTGAGGAAAAAATGAAGATAAATATTTATAAATAATCCACCCGATTAAATCAAATCCAATTACATGGAATCTCAATCTTTGCAATTGATGCACACAAGAATTTGCCACCCTATAATACTACCTCCATCCCCTAAAAGTATGTTCAGAGGGTTTAAATATGTTTTACAAAAATGTAGATTAAATTCATTTATGAATAACATAATTAAATATTAGTAAAGTATAATGATAACTTGAGTAATTAAGTGTTTGTTGGACTATAAAGATTAAAAAAATTGTGTCTGTAGATTTGTTTAATCTACCTTTTCGTAAAATATGTTTCAGCCCTCTGAACATACTTTTGGGGGACGGAGGGAGTACATAATAATACATTTTACATATAAAAATTACATCTTCCAACAAAAATAAAAATGAAAATTAACCACTGTCTTCTTCCAACCTTGCCATCTTCTTCCATATGCAACCACCGTCTTAAATTACAGAAAAAAGTGCACTTGTCATCTTCTTCCAACCCACCGTGTTCTTCCAAAAATGCATATACAACCACCAAGTCACCGAGTCACCGAGTCGACAAACAGATCTGCAAGATCCACCGCCACATCAACATGACAACGTCGCCTCCATTAATGGGCTAAAAACCCAAACCAACATCACCGTCGCCTTATACAACCATTCGATGGAGGATCCACTCAAATCCACCTCCACAATCGCCACAACCACCATTTTCGTCACATCCATCGCCGCCACCACCATTTTTCGTCACATCCGTCACAGATCCATCACCACCACCACCACCATTTTTTTTCGCCCAACCATCAACCTCCTCAAACCATAGATCCGTCGCAGTTCACGACCACCACTAACGACTTTTGTGGGCGGCAGTACGATCGATGAGCGTCGGCCCCGTCATCACCACCACAACAAACCACCGCCCACAAAAACTGCCACCGCCACAAAAAAACACCACCATCATCCACACTATAACAGCACCTTCCTCCACACGAAAACACCACTGTCACCACCAACCTCCATCTCCATTTTTTTGGGGGGTTTGTCGGACGAAGACGAAATTAAAATCATATATTGGGTGTGGTGGGGGTTTTGATAGGAAGAGAGAGAAAGGGGTGTTGGAGAGAGAGAAACAGATGTGCCTTCCATCGCCACCTTCCACCCAAGAGAAATAGAGGGGTGTTACTATTTTGGAGAGAACTTGCACAATATTTTGAGGGAAGAGAGATGTCGCAAATGTGCAACAAAAAATAATACTCCGTCCGACCTATTTTTGTTTTGTCATTTGTAAATGACACAAAAGTGTTATTTATTAGTATTAAATTATGTAAATTGGGTTTGGTAGAGAGGTATGAATGTCCTTTTAACTTTATGTAATGTAAAGTGGGTTTGATGGAGGGGTATGAATGTCCTTTTAGTGATATGTAATGTAAATAATAGATGTTTGTAAGAAGTATTTTTAAGTTAAGAAATTTGTTTTATTTCCATTTTAAAAAATGATCAATCAAAATTAAGACGTCCAATTAAAGAAAATAGTCAATCAAATTTAGGACAAAAAGAGTAAAAGTCTTTGTAATGGGGGTGGGTGGCATAGAGTTTTCTTTGTGGGTGGGGGTGAAGGTTATTACATGTGCAACAAAAAGATAAATAAAAAAAGACTAAATACAAATCAGGGGTAAAATTGGTACACTTAGTGGAGAATAATTTTAAAAATATTTTGTATCTTAAAATCATAGGTGCTCAAATTTTGTATCTTAATAGCATTAATTCTAATTTAAATTCACCTCATAAACTGTTCGACATCATAACGTCTGACATAAAATTATGTATTGTGAAATGTCTTCCATTGGAGTGAAACTATAGTTGTATAATAATTTATAATACTTTTTTACTATATTCGAATTTTTTAAATTCAAATTAGATTTTTTAACATTCCAAATAATATTGAAATACAAATAAGAGTATATTATATGTGATCTAAATATTCATATAATTTGTAGTAATTAGTTTAAATAATTAGTAATATATATTCGTATGCTGATGCTTCCGTTTAACATTACATAATTTATTGAACTTTGCATAACAAAGTACTAGCTTTATAGCATCTAATAAAGTAATTGACATACCCGAAGGTCTCAAGCATTTCCTTGATTGAATCACCTTTCTCGTTTTGAACCAAAGCTTGAGTGAAATTAACAAGGGAAGAAAAGAGATATACCCACTTTCAATTGTAACTAAAGACTGTAGATAACCTTACCTCTCTACCAATCTTTGCTTTCCTTATCTATTTGTCATACCAATAAAATAGAAAAACTCTTTGACTATTTTTACCTTCCCAAAGATGCAGTTGTGGAGTAGGTTGTTCCATAATTAGATAATCCATATCACATCTATAGGAAATTCGGTAGTATTACAAAAAAAAATCAGAAAACAAAATTCAAAAAGAAAAGAGTATATTTAGTCGTCAAAGATGGATCATTTTGATCTTCCAGCCACCTCCCAAGAACAATATCTTTCTCTGACGCCAGAACAGGGTCGGGAGCCACGTCTTCGCACATAGCTCCCATGCACGGGTATGACGTGACCCTCACCACACTTTGGGACATTGTCGGAGACCATGCATTCCTCGTCCTTTCTTCGCTCTAAGCGACCACCTTTGCTTGACGAGCATATTTAGGACTTCTAGCACGGCACAGGATATCATGTGGGTATCACTAACATATCGTGGGGACGGAGGGACCATAACCATACTGAAATTATAACCAGGCCTGATCTTATGTCAACATGGGAATATGTGGGTTATGTGGTCGCATTCCTGCACAACAAGTGCTCGAGAGGGCAAGGAAACTATCTAGAACATGGATATTATATAAAGGCTAAAATAAAGGTTTGGAGATATAGGATATATAAACAGGAAAATTTTATTTGATCAACTTATATACAAACTCTCATAGATGTATCTTACAAGGACTCTCAAACTTTTCCTATCTCACTAGGAGACTTCCCTCTATTTTTCTTACTTGTTTATTCCTTTTGAAGACTAACTATTTATATGCAAGATAAGCTTAGATGTGCTGGCCTTTTTTTGATGCATGAAGCTCCACCTTGCATGTGTAGTGATCCAGGTGTTCTTTAGCTTTGATGCATGAAACTCCACGTTGCATGATGCATCCCTTCCTTCTAATAAGGCCAATTGGTTTTATCATCTCTTGCCTAATAAGGTCAATAATCACCTCCACAGGGGACCACTTTGTGATGATGAGTCTTCTTCCTAATAAGACAAGCATGAATGATATCTTTCTTTCTTCACGTGAACATGTTGGAAGCTGATCTTTTATCTTGTGGGGCCAAGTCTTCTTCATAATAGGACAAGCAGGGAGAATCTCTTTCATATGATATTGACTGATCTCTTATCTTGTGGGGCTAAGCTTTGGGAACCACTCCATGATGAAAAGCTTGATAAGGACGAGCTTACTATGACCAACTTTGAAGATGACTACCTAAAAGGACCAAAAGAGTAGATGATCAATATCAGATCATTTATCCTATTACAAGCATCCTGAATCCATTATGGCGACTCTACATCATCAATTGCTCTACAAGCTACAAGACCACAACCTTGATAAAAAAAATAAGGTATAAAAGAAACTTTGATGGTGCTCTATGGTTCAGATCATGTAGTCCTGACGGTCATACAAATTCCTCCAGGAATTCGTAAAATAGACTTGTACCAGCTAGTACCAGCCGATTAGGTCAACGACTATGAGTCAAGCAACCATGCCCTAAAGCCAACCCAAGCTGTCGATCTCAGACTCCAAGAAATGAAGGAAGATAAGGCGAGATCCATTGCTGGTGTTGAATCTGATAAGAAGCCAGATGTCCACATACTGCAACTCAAAGTCATTCCTTTCCAACCAGGGAAAGATATGTTGTCAATCTCCTACTTTTTTCCAGATGGAAAGTATGTATATTCAGACCGAATAAATGTTCATTTCATGTGGATCCCTCTATGTGTGATCCAAGGTGTACTTGCAAATATGGAGAGAGTGACAGTGATGATAATGATGCCTTTTTCCATTCAAGATACGATGATGATTATGATGACGATGTTGATCCACCAGCACAGTAGTCATGCCTAATGTTCCAGTCGTATAAAGAAAGTTTTCCACCCCTGGAGAGGCATGAAGACAAGCAGAGTAATATCGTGATGAGGCCATACATACAAAGTATGGTGATCGATGCTGATGGTCAACAAAAATTCCTAAATCAAGGAGAAGAGATTCTAAACTGGCATACCCAAAATGCTAGAGCACAGAATCGATCTCTTCAGAATATCGATTCAAAGGTATCACAAATTCTTGATCAGGTACAAAACTCAAATACCAAGCAAAACTCTCTTGAAATGCAACTGTTGAGAGTTGAGCAGAGATTATCGGGAAAGATTTACCAGCTAGATAAGGAGCTCAAACTTCTCTTGGCAAACAGACAGTTGGGTGCTGAAATCCACGCTAAGGAATCAGAAATAAGAAAACTCAAACGAGAGTTGTCCCGCATAGATGAAGGTAAGAGGGCTAAAACTTCTTTAGCTCCTCAGTCAGATCTCTATGCAATCTCAAGATGCGTCCAACCAGAATTCTATGTTGTTGCGCCAGAATCTTCGGACTTTTTCAAAAATCTTTGGAATGGTATCAAGTATTTCTTCCGATATCCCTACAAGGGTAGAAAAAGAGAAGCGGAGGGGGAAACTCCATCAAAAAGAGAAGGAAAGAAGCGTGCCCAAACGCTGATGGCCTCCAAGGTACAAGATATCTTTCCTACAGGTTTCGTTGGAATATCCAGACATGAAGCCTCTTCTAACAATGAAAGCAATACATCCACTATCACAAGAACAAAAGATAGTGGAGAGCAATTAACGACCAGTTCCATGGATTTTCCAATCCAAGCAAGTGATGATGAAGGGATAGCAAAAGTCTCAACGTTCTTGGTGACAAATCTAGAACCTTCGGAGGATACAACAATCAAATCAGTTAATGATGAAGGCTTTGCTGATAATATTGTTGTCCTGATGGCAGACCCAGAGCCAAATCACCAGTTCGAAGGATATGTTTCAGATTCGGAACCAAAATAAACGAATAAATTATTTGTAACTCACCCCGGTGATGGCCAGCGATCTAAACACACAAATGATCCTTGGTTCTCCTTCAACAATGTTCCAATCCACAAAAAATGAGAAACGATGCATATGTTTGCAGCCTGGATAGACAATCAACTCAGCAAAGAAGGAGCCGATCTTCGAGCAATCATGAAAGACTTCACATCAAGATTCCTTAGCATACTATGAGAATGGTTTCTTATCATTGGAGAATATAGGCAACTCGAAATTCCCAATGCTACAACTCCAGGAGAAGCTTTAGGAGAGATTCACCGGGAATTCAAAGGTGACATCTCTTTATATGCTAAAGTTGTTTCTCAAGAATACTTCACTATGAGATGTTGATCTCTCTCAAGAAAAGATATTGATCGACACTTCAAAAGGATGTCAGAAAGGTTCTACTTCTTGAATGGGAACAATGATCTCAATCTGAAGAATGTGTATTTGGCATCTCTACCCAGGGAGCTTCAACCTGAAATAGCACGACTGCTCCAGGCAACCCGAAGAGACTTTTCTGGCATAAGCGTGGGACAAATATGATATTACAACCCTAGAAAAGATATGTGAGCAGAATAATCTATTCAAGGAGATGATGGAGAGACGAAACATCCCAAAAGCAGTATGTGATAAATCCTATCTTGAGATAGGATGTAAGAAGGAAGGGTGTATGTGCTCAAAAAAGGAAGGAAGGAAACTCAACGAAAGCGGCGCAACTCGAAGAGCAGGTTCTTTCGAAAGAAACCTATCCGAAAGAAGACAGCGGATAGATGTTATCTTTGCAGAGAAAAAGGACATTATGCTAAAGACTGTCCAAATAAGCAACACAAGGCAGCTAAGCTAGCATCCCAGGCCTTCTACTATGATCACAAAGATGTAGATGGTGCAGAAGTTGAATCACTATTCTCCGAACAAGAAGCCCAAGACTCAGACACATCTGTTATCCTATTGGATTCCTCAGGAAGCTCTTTGGAAGAAGGAATTCCCACCTTCATGGCGGATCTCTCTCTTATTTCAAGAAACAACATCTACTCTCAATCACTGCACCTCATCTTGAAATAAACATACTCCAATCACGGTCTGGAAAGCCTTTTACGGTCATCAGAGTATTAGACACATGTGCTTGAAGGACTATGATTAATCCAGATCTTCTACCAAAGGAAGCTTGAGAAATCAATCGCGAGTATTTTTATACACCAGACGACCAGTCATTCCACACATAGTTGATATCAAGACAGCTAGTTGGTATCCAGATATTTCCTGAATGCATCATTTGGGAAAAGGTGGTAGGAAGCAATCTCCACAAGCATGATTTAGTATTGGGATTTGATCTGTTCTTCAAAGCCGAAAAACTCCAGATCCATTCAAAAGGAGTTAGACACAAGAAGATTTTCTTACCATATATGTCAGTCCTGATATCTCCTTTTCCAAGAACGAAACTTGAAGAGTATCAATCCAACTCCAACAATTAAGACAAATGCCATGTGAGATATCGTGCAACAGACATCCACCTATTTCCGCTACAAAAGAATAAGGTGTTCTGTGTCCAGCCATTATCCAAGATCAAAGATACCGAGGTAACTTGTCAGCCACTCAGCCTTGGTTCCTCAGAAACCATTAATTCAAGCTCGACATATTCAGCCAATATGTGGAAGGAACCAATTCAAGGGAAAGAAAGGTTAGTCAAATCCCTCCACTATTTTCCTCAGAATAAAAATCTTTCTTTACCAACATCGGTCCAACCTTCTACAATCCCTAATCAATGGGCCATTTGGCCCACTAAACTTAAGGTGGCACCATCTTCACTTCAAAAACCATACCGTTCCCTAGCCCAATTGCAAACCAGGATCAAAACCTTAAAATCATGATATTCAGTAAGCAAGATGTCAAATACTTTAAAGTAAAGACATTTCCAGACAGGCAGATAACACAAGATCATCCAAAGAAATTATAAGAACAGGAGCGAGGTGTACTGCTAATGAGTAAAAATAATAAGAAAACCGTGTTACTTGATTCACTTGACAGGTCTCAAACTATCAAGAGGATAAGTTACAAAATAAAAAGAAGTGGCCCGAAGAGATCTGTTGGGAAATCTGTATTTTAGTTTTGATGGAAGTTCCAAAACAGGTTGTAATAGGACCAGTCAGACCTGTTAGCTGACTGATGACTTAGAATCAGATTAAGATGACCAGCTGAAATGTATAGATAGCTGATGTAAAAGATAGGTCATATATTGAGGGGGAACTCAATATGTATAGGTCAGGTCAAAGTATCAGATGACCCAGATAAGGTCAGATGATCAGAAGGCTAAGAACTATCAAAAGACAAGAAGTCAGAAGATCAGGTGAAGACAGAAGACACTGAAGACTCATATGAACCTGAAGACTCAGATAAAACTTGAAGACTCAGATGAACCTGAAGACTCAGCAACAAACCTGAAGACTCAATATGACTGAATACACTGAGGCTCAGAGACACCTGAAGATCAAAAGATCTGAAGACCTACATTCAGCCAAGTCTGCTTATTGAGCTAAGATAATATGCATCAAAAGACTCAAACAAGGTAGACTGGTCGGTTACCTGATCAAGTCAACTCACACCTGGTGACAATAAAAAAAGATACACCAGACAAGACGAATCTTCTACAAAAGGAATATCAATCGTCTAACAGACAAATTTCTGAAGTGCCGCCTCGCGAAGCCAAGGAGAAAGCGACACGTGCACAAAAAGAGCTGACAATGCGGGATACGACGCTGCGAACAAAAACAACGCTAATCATGCCTACGGCCACACCAATAATCGGAGCACGTCACAATCATATCCTACAACCTACCTAATATAGCCCGAAATTCAAATTGCTCTCCAACGGCTCTTTGATTTCGAAGACTATAAAATGGGATCGATCTTCACTTTGAAAAAAAAGGACCAACGAGTGAGAACAAGCAAAGAACAAACACGGAGACACAGAAAAAGAAGCTAAAGCTACAGTAAAATCTCCACTCGAAGAACACCATATTTGAAGATTATTCTTAGAGTGTTCATCCCATTTGTTCTTAGCAAGAAATCCTATCCACTAGAATTTTGGCTACCTAAACACCAGGATAGATTTCCAATTGGAACCCTCAAACATTCTTTACCCAAACGCAAGTTAGGTTAAGTTTGTTCCCGGAAGATTTCAGACTAGGGATTCTAGTTTTCTGATTTCTAGTTCGGTTGAGTGTGAACTCGATAAACATCTATTGAGTGTGAACTCGATAAACATCTATAGAGTGTGAACTCAATAAACATCTCGGCCATCCCGTGAGGGGTATAAGTCCCGCAGGTTAAGCTAGGTTAAGTTCGGTTAAGTTCGGTTAAGGTTCCCCTGTGTTAAGGGAAGAGTGGACGTAGGACGGGTTTTGTCCGAACCACTATAAAACGTCTTGTGTGCATTTACTTGCTTTCTTATCGCTTTACACAAGTCACACAACTGAGTTTAAATTGCATACATATTCTAAAGTTAAAGTTCATTCTGCACCAAGCAACTGATCTGATCAGTCTGACACTTCAGTCAACTGGTTAAAAACTGACTTAAGAATCTTATTGATAAATCTGGTTTTTCACACGGGTAAAAACAAGTTTCCGCACCACTCAGTTAAACTGACAGATATCAAACTGATCTGCCCTCAGGCACTCAGTAAGATTGAACATCAGTCTAAACTGATACACTAGCACTCTGATCGGGTAATCTGCAAATCACACCTGATCCGCACGAAAAGTTTTGGAAGTCTATTCACCCCTCCCATCTAGACTTCCACCCTCACAAAACCCGTTCTGGACCTACAAGTGGTATCAGAGTTGTGGTTCTACAGACCACTGGTTTGAGTATCATCGATTCTTGAGGAAGAATCTTTGTGGTCATTTGAACAGATCTTGAAAAAACCATTTTTCAAAACTCATTCGTTTTCAAAATCACTCAGCATGGATAATACTTCTGGCATGTATCATGATTTGCCTAAGTTTTCAATTGATGAGTATGCAGATTGGGCTATATATATGTGCAACCATCTAGGATCGATAAGCGGCAGAATGATGGAAGTCATTGAACGAGGACCCATCATCATATATCACGACAACCCAGCAGTTGGAGGAGATCCAGATTTTGCCACGGGAAGTCTTGTATGAAAAAGCCTAGCCTTGATGGATGCAGAAGAAAGAAAGCTGTATACTCTAGATACAATCGCCAGGCATATAATCATGAAGAATATGGATAAAGTCACCAAGGAGAAGATAAAGTATCTCAAAACCGCGAAACAAATGTAGGATACTCTTGCTGAGATATGCGAAGGAAATGATCAGATCAAAGACAGCCGACTACAAGCTGAACTGGTGAAGTTCGAAAAGCTCAAGATGCTGCCCAACGAGACCATCAACGAGCTCGATGGGAGGATCACCATGTCAGTAAATAAGCTACGATAACTTGGAAGAGAGATGTCAGACAAAGATATCAACTACAAGATCTTAAGATCTCTCACCAAGAAATGGGACATGAAAGTCACGGTAATCAAGGATTGCCAAGACATTTCCAAGATGAAGCCAAGTAGCTTGTTCCTAAGCCTTAAAGCCCACGAGTTCGATTTAATCGAAAGAAGACAAGCAGATGAAGACGAGACGCCTGCTGAAGCCTCAACGTCTAAATCAGATGCATTTAAAGCAACCAGCAGCAGATCAAAGGCCACTGAACCTGTTGGAAACATAATGAGTCAAGCAGAACAGATCGCTCTACTTACCAGGAAACTTGAAAGAACAAATACTCAGCTTGGTAAGTATCAGAGATTCTACAGAGACTATCAAGACAACAGAAGAAACAGGAGGCCAACTGACAGATCACGAAAAAGAACCAGATCTGATGATCGAAGAGATCACAGAGAAGAAAAGAAAAGAGATGATCTGACAGATGAGAGAAGAGATAAAAGATCTGACAGAAGGAGTTCAGATTATCATCAGAAAGGGAAGTCACCTGACAGATGCTACAGACGGAGTGACTCACCTGGCAGAGGAAGTTCCGTAGATCGAGGATCATGCTTCAACTGCGAGAAACCAGGTCACTACAACACCGACTGTCCTGACCTGACTCTCAGAGAAAGAGAAGAGAAACGGAACAAAAGAGAGCAACGGCTCAAAGATAGAAAAGCCATGGTCGCTGACACATCTGGAATTGATGATTCCTATCTGCCTTCCGAGGACTCTGGCTACTCATCTGTAGAAGACTTTTGTCTGATAAGCAGTGTTGTTGACTTCCACGAGCATGAAGATCTGATATTCTTTTCAGATAACGATGAAATCTGCCTGATGGCCAAGGAGGGCCAATCTGAGGTAACCTCCAAACCTTCTGCTTTTTCAATTTCTACACCTGCTATTATTAGCACACCTGCTGGAGAGATTGACCTGCAGCTCTACTCTGAGCAATCGCTTGATGATCTCTCTGATGCAGTAGACACTTATTGAATAGTGGAAGCTTAAAATGACAAGCTAAGGATCAGAAATAATTAGCTAGTTAAAGAGAACGCTCTCGAGAAAACCTTGATCGAAATCACCGAAACCGCTTCGTAAGGTAAATCGAGGAACTTAACATTCTGAAAGTTAAATCTTCTGATCAGGAGAAGCAGATCAAAGATCAGCTAGCAATCAACAAACAACAAGCTGATGATTTCAAAATCCTTCAAGCTAAATTTGATGAGCTATTCCGACTACATGAGAGTCTAAAATCTACTGAGGATAGTTTGCGCAAGAAAATAGAGGTTTTCACGAAGTCATCAAAAACCGTTCAAGATATGAACACCTATTTTTGAACGCCGACTAACAAGAAGGTAATTGGGTATGAGTACCCTTCTACATCCTCAAAAGCCCCGTTTGATTCACTTCAGAAGGGTGTAATCAAACGAGTCTCTGACAAAGATACACAAAAAGCTAAACGTGTATCTGATAAGGGAAAAAGACCTGCTGAGCAAGTAAGGCAAGTGCCTAATCAGAAAGGGAACATAAATGGACCCCAATCGATTAAGCATCACCGAGAATCAACGAAGAATCCAGTTCTTACAAAGAAACCTCAACCTGATCAACAGATTATGTATCAGAAGAGACAACCTGTAAGAAGGAAATCTAATCTGAGACCCAATCAAGGTCAGCTTCCTAATAAGCAAGCTATAGGTAAACTGCAAAGACCATCTATGCCAAAAATATATGAATCTTTTGATGGTAGCAGTCGTACCTACCCTTATAACCAGAGATCTAGGGCTCTTTTTTGAGCCACAATTGGATTAAAAGAAGACAAAATATAAAGAAAAAAATCCCAAGTCTTCTAAGTCACCCAAGGCTCACACGAACAATCATACTAATCGAAAAGCATATAAAAGAGATGTATGATTATGTTGATATGTATGGGGAGACAAATCGGACCTTCTAATCTATCGATTTTCATAGAAGTGCTATATTTGTGTGGATCCCTAAATCCACCACTAACCCCCAGGACCTAATTCCAAAGGGGTACCTAAAGCTGATTTTGATTGCGGTTCGTGGGGATCGCCAACAAAGGAGGTGCACAAGCAACTATCTCGGTACATCGATAGTGGATGCTCAAGGCACATGATTGAAGCAAACATCTCCTTAGCTCTTACAAAGAACAAGAAGGCCCACGCGTGTACTCTTTGGTGATGATAACTTTGGTTTCACCAAAGGATTGAACAACCTTGAGAATGATGATGTACAAATAATCGGAGTCTCGTGTGTCAAAGGATTAAAGCACAATCTACTATCGATTATCCAATTTAGCGACAACGAATTCAGTGTTGAGTTCTCGAGCGACAAGTGTACGATTAGGAATCGAGCCACTCAACAAACCTTGCTAACTGGTTCAAGGAAAGGGACGATCTACACAGCAGATTGGAACAGTTGCCCGAGGAATACATGCTTAATTGTTAAGAGTTCCAAAAGTAGCAGTTGGCTCTAGCACAAAAGAATGAGCCATCTGAACTTCAAGACTCTTAACAAGATAGCTAGGATATCTTTGGTTGAGGGACTTCCGAATGAGATATTCTCCAAAGATCAGACATGTGCCGCATGTCAGAAGGGAAAACAAGTCAAAACCTAATTCAAGGGAATACCTGGACTAGCATCCAAGAAATCTTTATTGCTCCATATGGATCTATTCTGACCAGTTACACCAGTCAGTCTCAGTGGACGCAAATATACTCTAGTAATCGTGAATGATTATTCCAAGTTTACTTGGGTTGTATTCATATACAAGAAGAACGAGACAACGACAAAGATACCCGAGCTGCTCAAGAAGCTACAAAACGAGAAGGGTGTCGAAGATAGTAAAAAATCGATCGGATAAAGGTTCGAGTTCCCGAATTCCTTTATTCTTGATTTTTTACTTGAAGTTTGGTATCTGACGTGAGACGTCACCGCAAGAACGCCACAACAAAATGGAGTAGCAGAACGGAGAAACAGAACTCTCAAGGAAGCTGCTCGCACTTTGTTAGCTGAACATGCCACACCAAGCCATTTATGGGCAGAAGCAATCAATACTACATGCCATACTCAGAACAGATGTTCTCTGACTAAGACTCACTTCAAAACACCTTATGAACTGTGGAAGGACAGAAAACCTCGTGTTTCATACTTCCATATTTTTGGGTGCAAGTGTTTCATTCACAACAATGGGAAAAGTCAGTTGAAGACTTTTGAGGCCAAGTCAGATGAGGGTATATTCTTAGGATATTCCTCATCCAGCAAGGCTTTCAGAGTTTACAACAAATGAACCCTAGTTGTGGAAGAAACACCTCATGTGGTCTTTGATGAGACATCCTCTGAACAGAGAAAACTCGCCTCGTAACAAAGCCATACCAGATCAACTGCTATTACCGACACGCGAAAAATGGATCGGCTAAGCATCAAGGAGAAAAGAAGTCAACACGTAAAAGTGTACATCCCGAACTTGATCTTGCCGATTCAACAGTCAATCGCATCTCTAAGGTACGCACAACCGCTCGCTGATGAACCAAGACTCGAGATAAAACTTGAAGACTCGGATGAACTCAAGACTCAAAGAATAAACTCAAGACTCAAGATGATCAATACACCGAGGCTCGAGAGACACCAAGATCAAAAGATCCAAGACCTACATTCAAATTAGTCTCACAGATTGAGCTAAGATAATATGCATCAAAAGACTCAAATAAGGTAGATCGATCGGTTCGATCAAGTCACCACACCGTGACAATAAAAAAGATACACCGCATAAGACGAATCTTCTACAAAAGGAATATCAATCGCCTAACGGATAAATTTCGAAGTGCGTACCATGGCTCGAGGAGAAAGCGACACGTGCACAAAAAGAGCTGACAATGCGGGATACGACGCTGCGGACAAAAACGACGCTAATCATGCCTACGGCCATGACGATAATCGGAGCACGTCACAATCATATCCTACAACCTACCTAATATAGTCCAAAATTCAAATTGCTCTCCAACGGCTCTTTGATTTCGAGGTCTATAAAATGAGATCGATCTTCACTTTGAAAAAAAAAGGACCAACGAGTGAGAACAAGCAAAGAACAAACACGGAGACACCGTAAAAGAAGCTAAAGCTACAGCAAAATCTCCACTCGAAGAACACCATATTTGAAGATTATTCTTAGAGTGTTCATCACATTTGTTCTTAGCAAGAAATCCTATCCACTAGCATTTTGGCTACCTAAACACCAGGATAGATTTCCAGTTGGAACCCTCAAACATTCTTTACCCAAACGCAAGTTAGGTTAAGTTTGTTCCCTAAGATTTCGGATCAGGGATTCTAGTTTTCTAATTTCTAGTTCGGTTGAGTGTGAACTCGATAAACATCTGTTGAGTGTGAACTCGATAAACATCTGTAGAGTGTGAACTTAATAAACATCTCGGCCATCTCGTGAGGGGTATAAGTCCCGCAGGTTAAGCTAGGTTAAGTTTGATTAAGTTCGGTTAAGGTTCCCTTGTGTTAAGGGAAGAGTGGACGTAAGACGGGTTTCGTCTGAACCACTATAAAAAGTCTTGTGTGCATTTACTTGCTTTCTTATTGCTTTACACTATTCACTCAACTGAGTTTAAAACTGCATACATATTTTATGTTAAGCTCAGTCTGCACCAAGCAACTGATCTGATCAGGTTGACACTTTAGTCAGCTGGTTGAAAACTGACTTAAGAATCTGAATTGATAAAACTGATTTTTCACACGGGTAAAAACAAGCTTCCGCACCACTCAGTTAAACTGACAGATATCAAACGGATCTGCCCTCAGGCACTCAGTAAGATTGAACATCAGTCTAAACTGATACACTAGCACTCTGATCGGGTAATCTGCAAATCACACCTGATCCGCACAAAAAGTTTTGGAAGTCTATTCACCCCTCCCCTCTAGACTTCAACCCTCACAAAACTCGTTCGGGACCTACAAGATCCGACACGAACTATGACCCGAATATGCTATGGCCTCCGGATATAGCAAATTAATACAGTTTTGTGTCGATCACATCTATAATATAATGTTTTTAAATAAATGACATCAATCATATTTGTAATAGGGTAATGATTAAATAGTAATCACTTTATTTTCGTTTTTATGCTTGTAATAGGATAAATGGTCAGATATTGATCATATGCTCTTTTGGTCCTTTTAGGTAGTCATCTTCAAAGTTGGCCATAATAAGCTCGTCCTTATCAAGCTTTTCATCATGGAGTGGTCCCCAAAGCTCAACCCCACAACATAAGAGATCAGACAAGAGATCAGACTCTATCATATGAAAGAGATTCTCCCTGCTAGTCCTATTAGGAAGAAGACTTGGCCCCACAAGATAAGAGATCAGCCTCCAACATGTTAACGTGAAGAAAGAAAGAGATCATTCATGCTTGTCTTATTAGGAAGAGGACTCATCATCACAAAGTGGTCCCCTATGGAGGTGATTATTGACCTTATTAGGCAAGAGATGATAAAACCAATTGGCCTTATTAGAAGGAAGGGATGCATCATGCTACGTGGAGTTTCATGCATCAAAGCTAAAGAACATCTGGATCACTACACATTCTAGGTGGAGCTTCATGCATCAAAGAAAGGCCAGTACATGCAAGCTTATCTTGCCTATAAATAATTAGTCTTCAAAAGGAAGAAACAAGTTAGAAAAATAGAGGGAAGTCTCCTAGTGAGAAAGGAAAATTTTGGGAGTCCTTGTAAGATACATCTATGAGAGTTTGTATATAACTGTGATCAAATAAAATCTTCCTGTTTATATGTCCTATATCTTCAAACCTTTATTTTGGCCTTTATATAATATCCATGTTCTAGATAGTTTCCTCGCCCTCTCGAGCACCTGTTAGGCAGGAACGCGATCACATAACCCATATATTCCCATGTTGACATAAGTTCAGGCCTGGTTGTAATTTCAGTATTGTGTTGGTCCCTACTGTCCCCATGATGTATTAGTGATAGTCACATGATATCCGGTTCTGTGCTAGTAGTCATAAATATGATCTTCAAGCAAGGTTGCCGCTTAGAGCGAAGAAAGGACGAGGAGTGCATGGTCTCCACCGATGTCCCGAAGTGTGGTGAGGGTCACGTTATTCTCGTGCGTGGGAGCTATGTGCAATGGCGGGGCTCCCGACCCCATTCTGGTATCAGAGTCAGACCCCATTCTCGTGTTCGGCCCGGGGAAGAGTGTGTGGTCGTGCCAGTCGGCGCCCTTGCCCGGCGTGTTGGGATTATATGGAAAGTATGCTATTACTTTGTATAATCAAACTGAATTTCGGACTTATTTACTGAAATAAATTATTTATCACTGATGCTTTAAATATCATCGAATGTTACATATATTTACTGCATAACTGTTCAATAAATAGTACGTGTTACATTGTAGTTAATTTAGTGATACCAGATCACAGAAGATTAAATTAACAGTCCCTTGTAACTAAAAGTACACCATTCACGACCTAGATGGAAATGAACAATCCATCGTGAAAGGTTGAAGTGTAAGGCTCAGATTGGTTTGTCTTGACCAAGAGATTACACTAGTGCATGTCTAGTGCACTGAAGAGGACCTACAGGAGGATAAATTCTTCAGAACTGAACTAGGAAGAATTTGACCTCAGTGGTTCGTTATTTCTTAATCTTCGTCCCTTAAATAGGATTGCGTGTGGTTAGCAACTATTGCTTTACTTATTACGGGTAGAGAATCAACGAGATTCAATACTTTATATCTTGGGCAATATTATTAGTCACATGCGATTGCTAAGATTTAATACGGAGAATCGTGTGCAAGTACGCTTGTTCGATTTGCCCCCTTGGGAGGTTCATAAGTTTTATCATACTAAATCTTGCAAGTGGAACTAGTTTCCGGTATGGATAATAATGTTGAACCGTTCCTTTACCAAGGATAAAAGATATTAATTAATGGAAAGCTATTTCAGTGGCTTGAATTAATTAATGGGCTAGATAATCTTAAACAAAGAAAATAATAACTGGGAGCCATATTAACTGTAATATGGGTTAAGATGAATAGTGCAATATTAATTATGTAGTGGGATTAATTAATATTTATGGGCTTGAATAATATTGTGGCTCAATATTGATAATTCAGGATCCATTGGAAGGTCCAATCTTAATTCTCCTAAAGGCCCCTCTAGTAGCCCAACATAAAGTCCAATAACTGAAAAAGGCGTTTAAAAATAAAATAAATTTTGTTGCTTATTTTTCCTATTTTTTCGAAAATAGTAAATAAAAGTAGGAGAAAGATTTTCTTTGAATTTTGTTATGGAATGAAGATAAGTATTCTTGGAATACAAGATTATCTCATTAAATTCAAGAAATCTCCCACTTGGTTATTTACTATGTAAATTTTGAAAATTTTGAAATAAAAGGGAAAGAAAGATTTTCTTGATTTTCTTGAAAAGATATTATGGAAGATATGTATTTCTTGAAATACAAGTATATCCCATAAATCCAAGATTCGAAAATTGCCATAACAAAAGAGAGTGGGATTTTTATGGAATATTTTAATTATGGAGAAAAGAATATATGAGATATATTCAAGATTTCTTGGAGATCAAGAAAAGATTTTTTCCCCTCTATTCCATATGCAAAAATCGGCCACCACCCTCTATAAATAGGGGATGAATGTTTCATTCCCAAGTATAATTCCATGTGCTAGAAAAATTAGTAAATCCACAACGGAGGTGCAACAAATTTTTATTTTCCCTTTTGTTAATTGTTCGCAAGCTTCCTTCCACCGGATTGACGAGCAAGGACTAGGGAATACTTGGGAAGATCTTTTGGTGTGTTTTCATCGACGAGACCATTGCCATTCCAAGAGGTTAGTTCACGTAAACCCGTAGTAATTCTACATGTTTAGGTTTTATGTGAACTGCTTATATGCATGATTTGTTGTTGAATTATTATTTGAATTAATATATGATTAATTCATGCTAGTAATAATTGTTAGAATTAAATTTGTATTTAAATATTCATTCCGAATAGATCCGGGCAATTAATTCCCCAACAACTGGTATCAGAGCCTCGGTTTCGGGCTCTGAATTTTAAATTATAATTTAATTTGTTTTCATTAAATTTGAAATTGGATAGTAGAATTGCTAGATATTTTTTGCAGGTATCCAATTGTCATGGATTTTAATGTGTTTATTTATGCATGCATATAAATTGTGGTTTTTTAATTCGATTCGTTCGAATTCGTTTTGCCTCGTGAGAAAATCCATGAGTAGATTAGAATTTGTTTGATTTGATCAATGTAATAGACTAGTCTAGGTCTAGGTTTATTTATTTTTTGTAAACAAATTGTAACTGGATCGAAAACGGAGGCGGAGACAAAGAATTAAAAGACGGGATCCGGAATCGGCGTGGCGTGAGTCGCGTGGCATTTCCAAAGGGCACGCGCGTGATCAGACAACAAGGGCCGCACGACGTGACGCGAGACCGACCGGCGGCCGCGATGCCTCGAGGGCTACAATGAGGGAGCGCAAGCGAAATGGCGACGCTAAGGCTGGCGCCAGATAAGGTGAGTCGCGCCTTGCATTGTAGCGGGAGGGCACGCTGCGGATACCTGACGGGCGGGCGCAAGACGGACGCGGGGCGAGGCCGAGGCCGAGCGTGATGCCTCCGAGGGCGACACGATGAGGGAGCGCTGGCGAAAGCGGCGTCGGCGCCCGGCGCCATACATACAAGACGGACGCCACTCGACACGCCGGGAGTCTTTGAGGCGGGCACTCAGACCCACAAGGCGTCGACCGATGGCGTGAAGCGACAAGACATTTTTTTAAGATTGCCAAGGGGAGCTTTTTCGAGAGGAACGATGAAGGCTATGAAGACGATTTCTCAAGATCAAATTATGACAAAATTAACCATGACAATTGGATAAATGTGCCCAATATGTTTAATTTTTTGTTTTGATGTTATGCATTATTTTATACTTATTTAAATTGTGTTTAAATTTACGATGCATGAGAAAACGTTTTGAAAAATCTCACTTTTGAAAATTACTAAGTATGCTTAAACAATTAATTGACAATTTTATTCCGGATAATAAAATTGAATTAATTTTGACCTCCATGATTTATTTATTTGTGAATTCTTTTGGAGAAATTCCCCCCACGGGACGGTCAAAAGATAGCTTTCACATGAATAAATTCCAAATGGATGATTGTGGATTATTACTAGTCAATTTATGATCCTCCCCACGAGGCTCGTTCAAAGCGAAATAATAATTCTGTATTTAATCATGGTTATTACTTAGGTATAAAATTGATATGCATATACTTCCCCGAAGTCCCTGTCAATTTTATATTTGTCAAGTGGGAGCCAACTATTAATCTGGATATTAAAGGTTTGTAACTGTTCTTGTTTGTAACCTGCTTGAATGTGTTTAAATAATGACCCACCCCACGTGGCTTATTTAAACTGTTTTGAGATGTTGGCTGATGCATGTTCATATTTATTTGAGATTTTAATATGAAACATGTAATCGAATTTTGTGATATACTTGTGCTTATGCATATTATTATTTATTTTAGTTCATCATGTCGCAACCTTTTAATCCACTGTTCAATATACTTAAAGACAATTTGCTTACTGGTGAAAACTATTTTGATTGGATATACAAACTAAAACCTGTCCTAGCCGCATCACCTTCCAAATGGGTACTTGATACACCAAAACCCGAAAAACCAGCTAAGGACACCGGAATATGGGACGAGATGCTATATGGTGAATGGGAGCTGACAAATGAATTGATGAAGGATACAATTCTGGCACATCTGTCAGATTTGTTTAAACGCCTTCACCAAGGATATGAGTCAGCTGCAGACATCTTACAGAATCTCGAAGCGATGTTCGCACATCAGACCCATATGGCAATCCAAAGTGTGAAGCGAGAAATTGCTGAATTAAAAATGGAAAAAGGGACAGCGACATCACAGCACGTTCTTAGGGTTATGGTGCTATTTGAGGAGCTTGAGATCCTCGGCGAAAAATGTGATTTCAAGACTAAGATTGATTTCATTCTCCAATCCTTACCAAAGAGCTATAATCACCACTATCTTGAGTATCTATTGGAATATCTAGATTTTACAGTGGATAATCTTGTAAATGCTCTCACTTTGGTTGAAAGGGAGAGGGAGCGCGAGGAAAAGAACTTGGGAAAACAGAAATCTTCTTTTCATCCTAGGTCAAGTGGTGATAAGGATGGTGAAAAGAGAAGAAAGTTAAACCAAGCAGACTCAACATCAAATAAGAGCATGGAATCAAGCATGTGGAAAGTTTTGGAAAGCTGTGGAGTAGGACACTCGAGGAAAGCCTGTTCCGATTCTTCTGGGAATGGAAAGAAATGTAATTCTCATGCACTAGTTGTTGAAACTTGCTTAGCGGCGTATGCCTCCCATTTATGGGTGGTGGATACGGGATCCACTGATCATGTTTGTTTCACTTTACAGGGGTTCAAGCGGACCCGGCAACTTAGTGGGAGTGAGATCCTCATCACACTGGGCGATGCTACGAGAGTGGCAGCTGAAGCAGTGGGAGAAGTGCACCTGTCTTTTGAAGACAGAGTTTTAATTTTAAGAGATGTTCTTTACGTTCCGAATTTTAGAAAGAATTTAATTTCGGTTTCTAAACTTTACCTTGATGGATATTCGGTTACTTTTGATAAAGTTGTTACCATTTCTCTTTATGATAAATTTATCTGTCATGGAACGTTGTCAAGTAATCTCTATACAATTAACTGTGCACACCACTCACGAAATGCATCCTATAACACATCAATTGTTTCCAATAAAAGAAAACGTTCATCAGACGTGAACGAAACACTTCTATGGCATCTAAGATTGGGACATATTAATCCAAAGAGGATCCAAAGGTTGGTGAAAGACGGTTCACTGGAGTTTCTCCAAGTTGAACCAATTCCAACCTGCGAATCATGTTTGGAGGGTAAAATGACCAAGAGGGCATTCGGAGCCAAGGGGAATAGAGCCAAAGAAGTGTTAGAAATCGTTCACACAGACGTATGTGGTCCAATGTCAACCAAAGCAAGAGGAGGTTATGAGTATTTTGTCACTTTTATTGATGACTACTCAAGGTACGGTTATATTTTCCTTATGAAGCATAAATCTGAGACCTTTGAGAAATTCAAAGAATTTAAGGCTCAAGCAGAGAATCATAGGGAAAAACGTATCAAGTCTCTACGATCCGATCGTGGAGGCGAGTACCTCAGCGATGAGTTTTTGAACTACTTGTCAGATGAAGGGATTATATCCCAGCTAACTGCACCCGAAACCCCTCAACAAAACGGGGTTGCAGAGCGAAGAAACATAACTCTTTTAGAAATGGTTAGATCAATGATGAGTTATGCGGATCTTCCCAAGTCGTTCTGGGGTCATGCCTTGGAAACAACGTCTTACATTCTGAACTTGGTGCCATCCAAATCGGTTCCCAAAACTCCCAAAGAATTGTGGACCGGGCGCAAGCCTAGTTTGAGACACATGAGAATTTGGGGGTGTCCGGCCTACGTGTTGGACAAGGAAGCCGGGAAATTGGATCCTCGATCAGAATTAAGGCTGTTTATAGGATACCCCGAGGGAACAAAAGGGTGTATGTTCTATGGTCCCGAAGATCAAAAGGTGGTAATAAGCACCCACTTTAGACTTTTGGAGGAAGACTATATGAACGAAAGAAGACCCAGAAGTGAGATTACCTTAAGTGAGCTAAGGGGGTTAACCTCATTGCCAACTGTACAAGATGACATACCAAACAACACACTTTCACAACCAGAACCTCATCGTAGTGGGAGGATTGTAAGACAGCCCAAGAGATTCATGGGGATAGGAGAGTCCTCGAACTTGATTCCTGGACAAGACGAATCAGACCCATGGACATATAATGAGGCAATCCAAGACAAGGATGCGGTTTCTTGGCAAAAGGCAATGAAAGCCGAGATGGGGTCTATGGATCATAACAGAGTGTGGGAGCTAGTCGAACCACTTAATGGGGTCAAACCCATTGGTTGCAAGTGGGTATACAAGAGAAAAAGGGGACCGGACAGGAAGGTGGAAACCTTCAAGGCAAGGCTTGTGGCGAAAGGTTATACTCAGAAAGAAGGGATCGACTATGAGGAAACCTTTTCACCTGTAGCAATGCTCAAGTCCATCCGGATTCTCTTGTCGATTGCTGCGCATCTCGATTTTGAAATCTGGCAAATAGATGTCAAAACAGATTTCCTTAACGGAAGTCTTGATGAAGAAATCTATATGCAACAACCCCAAGGCTTCATTGAAAAGGGCCAAGAACACCTAGTTTGTAAGCTCATGAAGTCAATTTACGGACTCAAACAGGCATCCAAGAGCTTGGAACCAATGTTTTGATCATGTTATAAAGTCTTATGGGTTTGATCAAAATGAGTTCGAAAGTTGTGTGTACAAAAAGTGTGTCGGAACAGCATTGGTATTCTTAGTACTATACGTAGATGACATTCTGCTCATCGGGAATGATGTAAAGGTGTTATCAGACGTAAGGACATGGCTTTCAAAACAGTTTGATATGAATGACTTAGGGGAAGCCGGGCACATCCTTGGGATCAAGGTCACTCGAGATCGCAAGAAAATGATGATAGGCTTATCGCAAGCTTCATACATAGACACTGTCTTGAAACGATTTAGCATGCAGGATTCCAAGAAAGACTTCGTATCTTTCAGGCATGGTATCCATCTATCCAAGGAAATGTTCCCTAAGACACAAAAGTAGATAGATGACATGAAAGACATTCCTTATGCTTCGGCTGTCGGAAGCCTTATGTATGCAATGTTGTGTACGAGATCGGATATCTACTTTGCCGTTGGCATGGTGGCAAGATATCAAAGTAACCCGGGGAAAGAACATTGGACGGCAGTTAAAAACATTCTGAAGTATCTGAAAAGAACTCTTGATAGAATGTTGGTTTATCAGTCAGATAGTCTAATCCCCATCGGCTACACGGACTCGGATTTTCAATCAGACTTAGATTCTAGAAAATCTACCTCCGGTAGTGTATTTTGCATGGGGGGAGCCATGACATGGAGAAGCGTTAAGCAGAAATTCATCGCAGATTCTACCATGGAAGCCGAATATGTAGCTACTTGCGAGGCAGCGAAAGAAGCGGTTTGGCTCAAGAACTTCCTAGTGGACTTGGATGTAGTTCCGAATTTGCCCAGCACAATCACTGTTTATTGTGACAATGTCGGAGCAGTTGCAAATTCAAGGGAACCAAGAGCCCACAAGGCCAACAAACACATTGAAAGGAAATACCATCTTATACGAGAAATCGTTAAGAGAGGAGATATAGATGTGACAAAGATCGCGTCAGAAGACAACCTAGCTGATCCATTCACAAAGGGTCTGCCTCAGAATACATTCGAGAGACATGTGAAAGGAATGAGTGTCAAGACCGTTGTCAATCTGCTTTGAGTATAAGTGGGAGACATTATTAGGTTCGTGTAGGTGACATTAGTTGTCACGTATTAGGAACTACACGAGACATGCTGTAGTATACTTAAAAGCAGACTTTAAGTATAAGTGGGAGATTGTTGGGATTATACTGGAAAGTATGCTTTTACTTTGTATAATCAGACTGAATTTCGGACTTATTTACTAAAATAAATTGTATCACTGATGCTTTAAATATCATCGAATGTTACATATATTTACTGCATAACTGTTCAATAAATAGTACGTGTTACATTGTAGTTAATTTAGCGATACCAGATCACAGAAGATTAAATTAACAGTCCCTTGTAACTAAAAGTACACCATTCACGCCCTAGATGGAAATGAACAATCCATCGTGAAATGTTGAAGTGTAAGGCTCAGATTGGTTTGTCTTGACCAAGAGATTACACTAGTGCATGTCTAGTGCGCTGAAGATGACCTACAGGAGGATAAATTCTTCAGAACTAAACTAGGAAGAATTAGACCTCAGTGGTTCGTTATTTCTTAATTTTCGTTCCTTAAATAGGATTGCGTGTGGTTAGTAACTATTGCTTTGACTTATTATGGTAGAGAATCAACGAGATTCAATACTTTATATCTTGGGCAATACTATTGGTCACATGCGATTGCAAAGATTTAATACGGAGAATCGTGTGCAAGTACGCTTGTTCGATTTGCCCCCTTGGGAGGTTCATAAGTTTTATCATACCAAATCTTGCAAGTGGAACTAGTTTTCGGTATGGATAATAATGTTGAACCGTTCCTTTACCAAGGATAAAATATATTAATTAATGGAAAACTATTTCAGTGGCTTGAATTAATTAATGGACTAGATAAACTTAAACACGGGAAATAATAACCGGGAGCCATATTAACTGTAATATGGGTTAAGATGGATAGTGCAATATTAATTATGTAGTGGGATTAATTAATATTTATGGGCTTGAATAATATTGTGGCTCAATATTGATAATTCAAGATCCATTGGAAGGTCCAATCTTAATTCTCCTAAAGGCCCCTCAAGTAGCCCAACATAAAGTCCAATAACTGAAAAAGGTGTTTAAAAATAAAATAAATTTTGTTGCTCATTTTTCCTATTTTTTCGAAAATAGTAAAAAAAGAAGGAGAAAATTTTCTTTGAATTTTGTTATGGAATGAAGATAAGTATTCTTGGAATACAAGATTATCTCATTAAATTCAAGAAATCTTCCACTTGGTTATTTACTATGTAAATTTCGAAAATTTTGAAATAAAAGGGAAAGAAAGATTTTTTCAATTTTCTTGAAAAGATATTATGGAAGATATGTATTTCTTGAAATACAAGTATATCTCATAAATTCAAGAAGATCCAAATCTTGGTTTTCTTTTTCCTATTTTTTCGAAAATTGTCATAACAAAAGAGAGTGGGATTTTTATGGAATATTTTAATTATAGAGAAAAGAATATATGAGATATATTCAAGATTTCTTGGAGATCAAGAAAAGATTTTTTCCCCCCTATTCCATATGCGAAAATCGGCCACCACCCTCTATAAATAGGGGATGAATGTTTCATTTCCAAGTACAATTCCATGTGCTGGAAAAATTAGTAAATCCACAAAGGTGGTGCAACAAATTTTTATTTTCCCTTTTGTTAATTGTTCGCAAGCTTCCTTCCACCGGATTGACGAGCAAGGACTAGGGAATACTTGAGAATGTCTTTTGGTGTGTTTTCATCGACGAGACCATTGTCATTCCAAGAGGTTAGTTCACGTAAACCCGTAGTAATTCCGCATACGTAGGTTTTATGTGAACTGTTTATATGCATGATTTGTTGTTGAATTATTATTTGAATTAATATAGAATTAATTCATGCTAGTAATAATTGTTAGAATTAAATTTGTATTTAAATATTCATTCCGAATAGATCCGGACAATTAATTCCCAACACGGCGCGGGTTAACGGAGGTTGCGTCCCCCCTCACCCACATGGATACACCCTCGGTAAATATAGCCTCCCAAATCTTGTCCCAGACTTCGTCTACCCCTGATAATAAGAAATGAAAAACTATACTTACATGAACTCTTTGCTTCCACGGATTTGCCAATTGCTTCATTCTGTTTGGCAGCACTGGAGGTCTGTGTTGGTCAACTTGCTTAATTTTGACCGCTTCTTCCTTTTTCAATTTGGTCAGGATGCATTTTTCTTTTCAGTTTTGTTCCCACTCAATTAAGTAAAATCTTAATTTATTAATAATTTTAAGGTAAAAATACTGAATATAAGAAATAAATAAAATTTGCAACCAAATAAGCAGATAGTCTAATCTCTCTCATAGATAGATCATTACAAGAATACAATACGCACTGAGAATTACCCGCAATTTAATTTCGGTACATATGTGTATGTTAATTGACGTTACTGATGATAATATTTACATAGTGACACGCATTCCAAATTAACATAGTATTATAAAGAGTCTCAAATATCATCATAAGGTACAATCCAAATGCATAAAACACCATCAATCATAATTCATAACAAGAAAAAAAATAAAAAACAGAGTAATAAAGAAATAAAACAAACTCAAGAGGAGCGTAGTAGTCAGGAAGAATTTCTCGATACCTCACGCTACATTCTTATTACCGTAAGAGGAGAATAATAGTCATGCATGGGAGCGTAGTAGTCAGGAAGAATTGCAGGATCGTTAGATCTAACACACACACACACCGCGGCGTCTTGGGTGTGCTAACTAACTAATTAATTAATCGGACCGTGCGATTCTTCTGAGATCCCATTTCGTAGTCATGGTTGATTTTGTAGTTCTATTCTTAGCTTTATCAGTAACTCAATTGAATTATTTTTGCATGGTAAATGTTTGTAAAAAAAATCTTGAATGAAGATTGTTGGCCCTTCTCCTCCATATAAGAGCGTTGATTTCGGATTTATTATCATCTATGGAATGATTAGATTAATGAAGATTCATAACAGATTCAAAAACAATAATGAGAAATAAAAAGAAAAGAGATGATTTTGAGCAATATGAAAAAAAAAAAAAAAAAAAAAACTTAAATTTTTTTTATTCATGCGAGAGAAATGCTACATTTGTTTATGAGATGATGTGGCAAACCGAGAGAAATGCTACATTTGTTTATGAGATGAAGTGGCAAACCGTGAGACGTCATAATTCACTGTGCAAATCAAGAGAAATTTAGAAAATTTACAACCTCACCACTGGAAAGGACCATTGTCCAGTTTGGAGCTAAGAAAAGCTTTTTGGAGAAATGCAATTGAAATCAAAATATTACTCCATTCGTCCCACTATAAATTTTATATTTTTATTTGTCCTACAGTAAATTTTCTCTTTCACAAATGAAAAAAATAACTCCATTATCTATAATTTTTATCCCTACCTTTCACACAATATTACAAAAAATATCACTTATTACTCCAAACATTTTTTTCCTCCCTCCTAATTCCCAAAAGTACCCTTACTTTTTCGACAAAAGTACACATAATTTATTATTTTACAATTCCTTAATCAAAGAGCCTAATTCAGAACCAGCCTCAAAAAAAAAATCTCACCAGCTATACACGTCTAGTATAATTTAAAATGGCATAGACGCTGAAAAATTCTTGACAAGTCATAATACTGATAAATTTAAGAAATGTGAAATGAGTTGGTTCAATTGATTGAAGTATTAAGAACTTCAGAGAACTGCAACATAAAAAATTTATACCAGCGATCACCTAAGATCTCAAAAGTAAAAAACATAACCATTCACGACCACCATATATACCAAAATTATAATTTGGAGAGTTATGTAAAAGTGTGTGCCACAAATAAAAATATTAGAAAACAGTGGCATAATCTAAAACTTTGGCCAATATATGGTATTTTAAGCAAATTTCCCTGTAAGATTTCAGAATTGTGAAATATGGGAAGATACGAGTGGATTACACTTTTCGTACAAATTAAGCACCACTTAAAAATGATTTAGGGTATTGATAATAAGTATCATTAAAGGATCAATCATTAAGAGTTATTGATTGCATTGTTATTGTTTGATTATAATATGAACAATGAGTATCATGTGAGGTGGTTTGAGTAAGTGAGAGCAATCGATTGCTTACTTCTATTTTCATTACTTATGTATCAAAACTACCGAGCAACATTAATAAAAGTGATTCTCATTACTCACTTTCATTACCTCCAACCAAACGGGCCTTTAATGATTAATAATGTGGAGCTCCACATTTGCTTGCAAGTGGATCTTGGTAATTTAGCCTAGAACGTAACTTGCGCCATACGTGGAATATAAGCAACTCGACAATTTGACAGTTTGGAATTTATGCTCACAAGCAACTTACCAGAACAAATTGGTTACCCTTTTTGTTCTCCTCCTTTTATCGTTCCATAAAAGAACCTCATAGCTAGTTTATTAAAGGAGCGTTTGGTTCACGGGACTGGATTGATTAAGTATATAATAGGATTCAATGGGATTTAGTAAGATTGGATTGATTGGCCTGAATTATTTGAATCAAAGTGTATTTAGATTGTAGGATAGCATATACTAATCATGTACTGAAAAATCAATATTTATGTTTAGATTGAAGGATTAAATGTGATATCAACTGAAATGTCATAAAAACCCTTAAATTAAATTGAAATAACCATACTTCATCCTTGTGAATCTATTCAAACAATAGAATGACAACATTGTAATATTGCACTTGGGATATGTTATATCTCACTTTCCACATGAGATTGACATATCCCTCCATTAAGGAATTTAATACATCTTGTATCGGGGCTGAAAATATATCCTGGGCCATCATCCCACAAACCAAACAGTAGATTAGTTGGGATTAAAGTCTTATCCCGATCAATCCCGCGAACCAAACGGGATCTAAGGGTATAGTTCCAGAGAATATGAAAAAAGTTGTGCGCCTCAGCTATATAATTTAAGTGCTTCTTCGTTGATTAAATGCACTGATGCAGACTAACATCTCCATAATCCATAAACGAATATTATGCAAGTTGTAACGCAAATAAGATCTGAAAAGCCGATACCTGATAAGCTGGAAAATACTAGCAAGCCACCTCTTTGCTGCTTCTTCTTCTTCTACTTCATGTATCACATTGGTCTTCAAAACACAAATACACGCAGATATGTGCTTTTGGATAGTGGGGTAAATTACATGGTTGGTATAGTTCACTACTAGTAGCATTGAATAAACCATATCACATCAAAACACACTGTTAGATTATTAGACGCGTCCGAAGAATTGAATTAACAGTCATTTAAGATTCTACCTTTTCTTGTTTGTTGCATCTATATGATAGTACCCTTTAGATTCAACTAGTTGCACATTCCGGTTTAATTTAAAGAATAGTCGTCTTAAATTACAAATTTCTAAAGCAGAACTCGTTTTTGATCAATTGTGTACAAAGTCAAATATCTCAGAAAATCTTCAAGTCACAAAAACAAGTGCACAACAATACAAGCTCTGGAAATATATTCTACTGCAAAAAATCAAAGATTATTAAATTTTATAGATGTGCTACATTAAGCAAATAAGTTGCTATTCTGTTAGGCGAAAAGGTGAGAAATTTTTTTCATTCAATCTAATCTGAATATATAAAACGACATTGAAAAAGATTTGAATTCCAACTCAAGATTAAACAGTGCATCCACTTGTTTAAGAAGACAAATCATGGAGACAAAGTAATTAAGCTCCATTTGTTAAAATTTGTGTTATGATGTTGATCTGAATCAGAAAGGATAGCACTATCTCAAATCCGCCTTTATTATGCAATGCAGACACAAAGATGATGTGTCTATTGTCTAGAATTACAAAGTGATCCCAAATTATTTGAGATAATGTATCTTTTGCAAATTCACAAGCAAATATTCGAATGTGTAGTTATTGATTGATGTTTATAATATCAACATTTTGCAATTCCACCCAACTTACAGTAATACACCCGAGATTTGGAGTTGGGGGAAATTCGGTTCAAGAGCATCCTGGCAGTATCTTGTTGGGTGACTTTGGAGGCTTCCATCTCGACGAGGGCGGCGGCGACAATCCCGTCGTAGGCGGCGCCGCAACCGGCGACGTAGGCGACGAGTGCGGCCTGAAGAGGGGGAAGGCTGGGATTATAAGCGGCAGACTCAAGATAAGAGCCCTTATAGATCTTTCCTTGGGAATCCATCAATGCCACGCCAGATGGGCAGCCACTGTAGGGAGCATGAGCAGTATTTGCAGCTTCCAACGCTGCATCCCTCATAACAAACCACGTCTTTTCATCATCGGAATTGAGTAGCAATAGATCCAACCCATTGTCATGTTTCTCAAGAAAAAGGGGCGTCTCTTGATCGAGCAAATAGTGTGGACCGAAGGGATTGGGTAAAAATTGGGACAAAGGCTTAAAATCGGAATTGGGTTGATCGGTGAGGAGGATCTGCAGGGAGGAGGAGTGGCGGAGCTCCTGGAGGAACTGGCGGCAGTGGCCGCAGGGGGCGGCGGAGACGGCGAGGGATAGGAGGCGAGGGTATCGGTGGAGGGCGAGGTTGGTTAGGAGAAACTGCTCCGCGTGTACGGAGTGGTGGAGGGGCAATCCGGGGAATTCGAGATTGACGCCGACAAATATGCGGCCGTCGGAGCCAAGGCCGAAGGCGCCGACCTGGTAGTTGGAGATGGGGGGTCGAGCTAAGGCCTGGGCACGGGGTACAAGGTGGGGGAGGAGATGCCCAACCGACGGGAGCTTCATAGATTTAGCAATCGATTCCGCATCTGACGCTTCTATCACAAATTGACCTTCAACATGTTGCTCATTCATTGCGTATTTGAGAGAGAGAGAGAGAGAGATTGAGAGAGTATAGGAGGAAGGAATAGAGAAGAATGGCAAGTTGAGAACAAGTGGTGTTGTGGTTGGGTGGCTTATTATATAGGATTGATTGATTTGGTGGATGTCTTCTAAATTGGTACTACTTTTAACTTTTGTTTATCCTGTTAATTAACGTTTTTGGTGAACACCCAATTGAATTCATTTATTTATGAGATTAAATTTTTTGTAGCCCAATAATTTTGGATCGATTTGAAATTGACCCTTCATTTACCAAATTATGATATACTCCCTGTTTGTTTTAATTTTTTTTTATTTTAGTCCTGAAAATCAGTCAACCCGGTTAGTTAACCGGTTAAAGTACACGTGACAATTAATTTCTATTATCTTATATTTTTTGACCGCCACGTGTGTAATTCATAATTTCATTTTTTATTTATATTTAATCACTTAATTCAAATGGGTTTCCGGTTGGGTCAGTTTTTCGGGTCGGTCTTACTTAAATTTTTTTTATTATTATATATTGATACACCTGGGTCGGGTTTAGAACCGATCCGAAATATTAAAACAGCCCTAATCAACAAAGAAGGAGAACATTAGCCCTAAACATTAGCTCAATTAGTACTCATTTAAGCTAATTCACTCAGCAATCATCAACAACCCGATCAAACCAATCACTGATAAATTCAATCAAACTCAAAACACTACTTCATCATCTCCAATCAATGCAATTACGCAATCAAACATCCACACAAAGTACTCTAACCAATTAAGCATCGAAAATCAATTGCCCTACGCAGCCAAAGCCAATTCATCACGATTAAACCCACAAAACAGAAACCAAAATCAACACGAAATCTCAAAAAGGGAAAAAAAAAAAAACTCCACCTGGCATGAGTATCCATAAACTTAGCATCCTTCGACGCCACCAGGAAATCACAAGCCAACGCAATCTCGAATCCAGCCGTAACCGCAAACCCGTTAATCGCCCCGATTATAGGCTTCTCGCACATCTCCATCTGAACAACCGGATCGGTCTCCACATCCTTCACGTCTCCCTTGAAAACATCCTCCGCCGCCGTCAAATCGACGTCGGAGCAGAACGCCCGACCCGACCCAGACAGAATGATGACCCAAACCGAATCGTCGGACGCCAGGCTCTTGATTGCCCAAGCTAAGTCCTCAATCATGGATCGCGTCAGCGAGTTTAGGGATTTTGGGCGGTTGATGATGACGAATGCGAAGCCGCTTGGCTCGCGGTGGACGAAAATGAGCTTTTCCGGTGGCGGCGCAGGGATCTGATTCTCTATTATTGCGGGATCTACGAGTGGAATCCATGAATCGACTGTATTGTATTTTATAGACGTGATTGAGGGCAGTTTGCTCGGGTTGTTGATGATTGTTGAGTGAATTAGCTTAAATGAGTACTAATTGAGCTAATGTTTAGGGCTAATGTTCTCCTTCTTCTTCGTTGATTAGGGCTGTTTTAATATTTCGGGTCGGTTCTAAACCCGACCCAGGTGTATCAATATATAATAAAAAAATTTAAGTAAGACCGACCCGGTAATCGACCCAACTGGAAACCCATTTGAATTAAGTGATTAAATATAAATAAAAAATAAAATTATGAATTACACACGTGGTGGCCAAAAAATAAAAGAGAATATAAATTAATTGCCACATATACTTTAACCGATTGACTAACCGGTTGACCGCTTTTTTTCTAAAAAATCAAAAAAAAATTGAAACATACAAGGGTATATCATAATGTAGAATCAAGAACAAATTTCAAATCTACCAAAAAGTTATTGAAACAAAAAAAAATAATCCCTTTACTTATTTTATACCTAGATGTTTAAAAAATTATTTTTCAAATTCCTACTTATTATCCTACTTTCTTATTTTTTGTGCTCAAACTAGTATACAAATTTATATGGGACGGAAGGAGTATTAATATCTAATAAATAAAAGACAAAAACTCGTATCAAACGATCTCATATATGATATATGAGAGGGTCTCATACTTGACTCAATTAACCAAATACTTGTTTGACTACCTGACCCAAAAATTAAATTACTAATAAGCCCTCAAGGCCTCAACACTTAGATCAGCGTTATCTTCATTTTTTAGAATACCGCTCACTCTCTCCTCTCTTATTCCGACTGACCGCATCTCTCTCAACCCTTATTTCGCCGGCGTTTCTTTTGTCCGCCGCCACACGATATTGCCTTATATCTCTTTTCCATTTGTGTTGATTCTGACCGCCACTGCCTCCGTAGCACGAACACCATCTCTTGACATAGGTCAAATTCTTACTTTCTTTGTGTAATTTTCCTTTTATTACTTAATTCATTGTTTATATAGTAAATTAGACTTGCAATTTGTTTATTCAGTGATTATACGGTAGAATGTGAGAAAGATTTCCGCTAGAAGTTCAGAGTATAAATTATGCATGAACAAGTAAATAGTTATGTAGTATATCTCCCTTCCTATGCCAAGATATGTGTTATTTTGATGTCCATGTCTTTGTACGTGTTGCTTGAAATAAGTGCTGCTTAATCGTAAATATGCTCTATTTCAATTATTATGCAGGGTTAATTGGATGTATAGTAGTTAGAGATCATTCTTGTACTATCGTGTATCACTGTCTTTCTTAAAGAATGAGTATTTTATCATGGAAATGTGATATACTTTACTGAAGTCCAATCAATATGTTTTCTAGTTTTATTACTATCTAATACTTAGTTTATTGAATACACTTTTGATCTTCTTTATGTGGATTGACTTATCTTTAGATACATAGGAAATTAGTGATCCTTATCTTTGACATAGCTATAATTTCCTGCATAATCTTTCATAAATTCATAACAGTCGAGTTATTTTTTGCTATTGAATATAAACTATCAGTGTCTATATGTATGGACAGGTTTAATCCTGAGCAGCACAAGAGTTGTCTTAGAGAAACTGAAGAATATGATGGGGTGCTTGGTTGAGCACTATATAAAAGTATGAGGAATGTGATTATGTGAATGGAATGATAAAATTGTTGGAATTATACTGGAAAGTATGTTTTTTACTTTGTATAATTAAAATTGAATTTCAGACTTATTTATTGAAATAAATTGTTTATCACTGATGCTTTAAATATTATCGAATGTTACATATATTTATCGCATAACCTGCTTCAATAATTAAATGCGTGTTACATTGTAGTTAATTTAGTGATACCCGGATCACGAAAGATTAAATTAATAAATCCCTTGTAACTAAAAAAAACGCCATTCACGACCTAGATGGAAATGAACACCCCATCGTGAAAGGTTGTAGTGTAAGGCCCTTGATTGACTTGTCTTGACCAAGAGATTACACTAGTGCATGATGATGACCTTTGAATAGGACCTCTGGGGAGGACAAATTCTTGAATCCCGAACAAGGAAGAATTAGACCTCCGGTGGTTCGTTATTTCTTAATCTTCGTTCCTTAAATAGGATCACGTGTGATTGGTAACTATTGCTTTGACTTATCATGGGTAGAGAATCAACGAGATTCAATACTTTTTATCTTGGGCAATATTATTGATCACACGTGATTGCTAAGATTTAATCTGGAGAATCGTGTGCAAGAACGCTTTTGTTTGATTTGCCCTCGAGAGGTTCATAAGCTTTATCATACCAAATCTTGCAAGTGGAATTAGTTTCCGATATGGATAATAATGTTGAACCGCTTCCTTGACCAAGGACAAAAGATATTAATTAACGGAAAGCTATTTCAAAAGGCTTGAATTAATTAATGGGCTAGATAATCTTAAACACGGAAAAAAATAATAACAAGGAGCCATATTGGTGTAATATGGGTTAAGATGGATAGTCTTAATATTAATTATGTAGTGGGATTAATTAATATTTATGGCCTTGAATAATATTAATGCTCAATATTGATAATTCAAGATCCATTGGAAGGTCCAATCTTAATTCTCCTAAAGCCCCCGAAGTAGCCAAACATATAGTCCAATAACCGAAAAAAGGTGTTTAAAATAAAATAAATATTGTTGCTTATTTTTCCTCATTAAATTCGAAATTTATGGATAAAAGTGGAGAAATATTTTCTTTGAATTTTGTTATGTGGTTGTCCCGGTGCAAACGAGTCTTACACGTGTATGGGGGGAATACACGTGTTCAGTGTTTTTTTAAAACTTTTCTTTTACTGAGGTCAGCTTGGGTCAGGTTGTCCTGAAGATTAGGTCCCGAGAAGCACAAATCACTCGAGTCAAAAAGTCTCATCGAGACAATGATCTCGAATTTTTTAAACCTCGATAATCCCAACCGAGTCCTGAAGCCAGAGATCCCGAAAAACCTCGGATAATCCCAACCGAGTCCTCGAAGTTTTGAGATCCTGAGTTGCTTGGATCGATAACTAACTTATCAACCCTCGGAAGAGTAAGTTCGGTTTGGTAACTATCTGTTCTAGCTACTCGGATGTCTTCAATGGTTGGCCCTTTAGTTTATACTCGTTTTAAGCTTTCTTTGAAAACCTTCATTTAATGGAATAGTGATTAGCCGTGATTCAATTACATGCAACTTCCAGCCGATTGATTCCAACCGAAATGTCGATGAAAATATGCTTTGGGTTTAAGTCAATGTAACAGTTAAGCACATATAAGGAAAGCAATAAACAACACAACAATTTATAGTGGTTCGTGACTCAAGCTCCTACGTCCACTCTCTCGATCTCTTCAGAGAAATTCACTAATCACTTCGCGAAAGCTTTACGACTACCTCGCGTAGTTTACTTTACTCAACTTCGTACGAAGCTTTTTTTTTACTCCACGTGGTTTACTTACTCAACCCGACCTTGAGCTTTACGACTACCTCCATAGTTTACTTACTCAAACACAAACAAGCTTTCGGACCTCTCAGAAGCTTACTAACTTCACCTCTAGAGCTTTCGACTACTCCGCGTGGTTTACTAACTCTTTACAACTCTTCTCACCAACAATCACACTCAAACTACCTTCTAAAGGGTTTGGGGTTTCTTGAATTGGTTTCCAACTAGGATGAGATATCCTTTACAATAAAGTACAATGCAAAGGCTAGGGTATCTCGACTAAGCTTCGGATATATCTTATCAAGCTAGGCTTAGTTTAATGAGCTCTCTTCGATTTAAAAAGCACTTGGGAAATTCTAAGTTTTTTCGAGTGCTTTAACTTTTCGATAATAAGTTTGAGCTCTTGAGTTGCTTACAAATTTCCAGTAACCTTACAATGTAGAGGGTCACAAGTATTTATAGGCATACACCAAGGTCACTCTTGAAAAAACTATCCGTTGGAGGAGATAATAACCGTGAGTTTCCTCTTATGGTGTGTGAGGAACGACTATATTTAGGGTTTGAAACTCCCTAACACGTTTTAAGGCAATAGTCTTTCATGTAGCCGGTCTTCACTTTTTGCGATGCAGAACTTTTGTACTTCGACATCTTTTTCAAATGACATTGTCATTGTCGATTAATCGGTGGTATGCGATCTTTGTCTTTCCTCTTTTGACTTTTGTCTCCGTTTAAAGGTAGACACCTTCAACTACTCTTTTGGTTACAAACTCGAGTTGATATAACCTTAACAACACTCGACTTGAATTCGCTTTTGTCTACATTTGAATGTTTTGGCAAATATCTATTCTTCTAAGGAATCGCGATTTTCTCCGATATTACATCCTTGGATAGATATTCTCGGTGCCTCGGAACATTCGGGTTTATCTTGAGCATTGATGCATTCTTGAATCTTGATAATTCTTTGCGCCTTGATTCTTGATCTTGATTATTAGTCTTTTTGTCTTACATGTCTTGAGTCTTGAGGTCTTACGAGTCTTGGCGTCTTCCGAGTCTTAGCGTCTTACGAGTCTTGAGGTCTTGAGTCTTCTGAATATCTTGGTGATATCTTGATATTCATCTTGAGTCTTGATTCCCGATTTCATCTTGAGTCTTGATATCTCGATTTCATCTTTTGAGTCTTGATATCTCGATTTCTGGCTTTCGTCTTGGTTCTCGATTTCATCTTGATTCTTGAAACTTCCGGTTTCATCTTTGGCTTTCGGTTTCTTGGCTTATCTTGAGTCTTGGAAATCTTGAGATCTGTCGATCCATATCTGCGCCGACTATACATTTTGCGATATCATCCTCGAATACTATAAAACCGAATCTCGACTTCAACTATCAAGATTATCCCGAACATGTCATACTCGGGGGTTTTGGGATCTAATCAAAATCATATATCTTTATTAAATTCATCTCCCAACAATTTCCCCCTATCTTGTTACAACCATACAACCTAAACTCAGGTTTCAGTTTATCCTATTACAAGATTGGTTTCTGAACAGAGAATTTCCCAACAATTTCTTAAGTAGAGAATCTCTTATCAGTTAGTCTCTCAACAATTTCTTCAGTAATGAATTATTTCAAAGAATTCATCACCAAATACTTAAAACAATTTCCCTCAAACAATCAGTTCAGAGACAACATTCAGCATATCAAAAGTAAAAGACATGTAAATAAGATAATGAGATATTATCTTTTGAGCATAAATGATAAATTTTCATTGATGATGAGTAGATCATTCTGATTACAATGAAACTTATCAGAACAAAAATAAAAGACAAAAAGATAGAAAAAAATACAAGTGTCTTCAGGTAAGTCTTCAGTCTTCAGATTTGGCTCTTCAGTCTTCTGCTCTTCAGTTTGCATCCTCTTCAATATCATCAGCGGGCACTTCCAGGTTGAACATTCCGAAATACCTCTTCTTCAGTGCATTTCTTTCCTTGATGATATCCGGACTGTTCCCTGTCTAACCCAACTGTGCAGCATATTGAGCAATTTCTTGAGTAATGACTTTTTCATTCACCAGACCATTATCAAGTCTTGGAGGAGGGTAGGTATATGGACCGGGGGCTACTATCTGCACATTTCCTTCATCCGCAAGGTTTATCCAGCTTTGGAGATATTTAGGATAGAAGGTTAGGAGATATTCAATAAATGCTTCATTTGGATCTGAGCTTTCCTTTCCATTCCCCGAAAGACAAAGATAGTAGAACCCGAAGGTTCTCTTGACCTCTTCCCAACCTGTCGTTGAATTGGATGGGCATCCATTTGTCAATGTGGGCCATTTTTGTGCTATTGAAGTCCCTCTTCGTTTGCTCGCAAACTTTTTTGTATCCACTCATTCGCTTCGCTCTTTCATCTATTTTCTTCCCGACATAGAACGCCGAGACCCAAGCAAAGAACTTTCTTTGCTTGTTCTATCCGGAGTGTCTTGAGCATTCCTTGTGTTGAAGACTTTTCTCCGAGGTTGACTGCGCAGACTCTTCTAATTATTCAACCAACTTTCTTTGACCGACTTAGAAGCCTTAAGACGCTTTGCTCTTAGGTTCAACAATGCCCAAGGCTTTCATCTTCATAGCAATTCAAAGTGAACTGGCTTGTTCCAACCTTAGCTTTATCACTCAGTTTCTCTCTTGCAACATTAAGCATGGTTTCCTCGAAACCTGAGTGTAGCTTCGGCTTCTCCACCTTCATCAACTTCATCTTGTCGGTAACCCGACTTCCTTCAAGGCTTTAGATAAAGCTATTCATTTCAAACTTCCTTTTACCTTTTTTCTCCAAAGTACATGCCAATAACTTCCCGAGGTCTTCATCCGCCTTTCCCCTTCTTACCGTAATTTGGAAGAAGTCCGAGAGTCTTTGTGTCCATATGGTATTGCTCTTTTGCTTACACAAATAAGACCTCTCCCGCTAACTGATCCTGTTCATCTTCTAGCCTCCTGAGGTGGTTTTTAGCCATAGAGAACTCTTCAGAAAGATGGGCAAACTGGCCAGAGAGAGCATCTTTAAACATCTCTGTCATCTTGGTCATGAGCATTGAGCTCATTTCCTCAACAAAGAGACTTGATCAAGATTCTTCTTTTGCCAATTTCACCTCTAGAACTCGGTATTCTCCCCGGTGCTTCGCTTAAGTTCAAGATTTCGGCCAAATTTGACTCCTCCAACTTCTCATTCAAATTGTCTTCCATGGAGGTCATCTTTGAGGTCGAGTGCCTTGAGTTGCACCAGATTCAAAGATGAACTTCAGATTTTCCATCTTCGAAGTTTGGGTGGCCAATGTCTCTTCCATCCGGCGATTTTGTTCAAGATTGGCTCAACCTTCTCAAGCTTCTCCATCAAGGGGTGAGGTCAATCTCGGGAACATTTTGCACCTTCGTGTTGATTGATCATCTCGAGGTTCGAACCAACCCGAGGGTCGGTCTGCACTGAGCATCGGCTTCATCCTGAGCTCCGGTCCTAATCGAGCCTCGATCAGACATCGACAATTCAGAGTTAAAGATAGAAACTTGATTAACTTTGGCATAATTGTTAATAGTGCAAAAGGTACCAAAGTCTTGCTTTCGATCGAGGTTGAATGATGTCGGGTTGATCGACCTGAGGAGTTTCCTTCTCCATCCGAGGCCGATCCTCGGCATCTCCTGTTGGTCCCCATCTTGAGATTTGTCTCTGCTTCTTTAGGGGCACCAACCCGGTAGAGCTCTCCTCTCCGGCTATCTTCTTACGAACTAGCTCATCAAAATCGGAAATTTTCATCCCGAGCTTTGTCTTTCTCGAATCCTCGAGAACTCGGTCGGGGTCAGGGCGTCTCCTCATTCCACCATCTTCCTCCAATGCAAAGAATGTTAAGCATCTCCTAAGAGTCCGATTGAGGATGAAAACCGCCGCCCTTAATCCCCGAAGAAGATATCTTGCGGATCGGGGTATGAAATTTGAGCTCGGGTATCGGTCGAGGATGAACCGTTCCTTTCGCTCTCTCCTTCGGTTTCTTCCTTAATACTTCTTCCATCTCATCTCGCTTTACGGTTTAGTCAAGCATCGGCTAAAGGATCAAGAAGTAGATCACTCGGAGCTCATCCAAAATAAGTTTGCTCCCGAGTCTCAAAGAAGATCTCGATGTTTGTGCGGTCGAGTCCTCGGTTTACATCGAGTAGGTTAAAGGCCTGAGCCGCACGCCCTCCTCCATTGACTCGAGTTGGCTCTTACTGTCTGAGCCGACCACATCTTTGGTAGGAATCTTCGAGGTCTCGAGTTCCTTTAAAAATTTCTGAGAAATTTTATCTGAATCGAGCGATGTCTCAAGCACCTCGTGAGAAGACCCGCCTCCCTCCGATCGTCCTGTGCCTTAGAGATAACTTTGAGCTAAGACTTGTAAGGGTGATTTCGGCGGTTTGGCCCTCGGGTTGAATCTCTTCGAATCATGTCATCATCATCGGTGAGAACCACCATTCTTTTTAAGCTTGGGAGCGAGGGTTTTTCTCTTCTTCAACTTCTCACCCTGCTCCATCTTGGCCTCCAAATGTAACCTTCCCCGGGTTTGTTGGGTTTTTTTCAAAGAAGCAACTTTTGTGATTCTCGCTTTTCTTTCTTCCCCGATGGCTCGCTTTTTCACAAAGAATGGGCTTGAAGAGCACCTTGGATTTAGGGAATGGGGTCGAATTGGCGAAGATGTCCTCCTCCTCTCTCTCTTGCATCTCCAAAATAAATGCTATTTTGGTGGCGTGGTGGATCTTGCCTTTGATCGAGATAGCCCCGCCTTTCTCTCTTTTTACGACCTTGGCTTGTTCACTCACCGTCTGAATTAAGAATCTGAGCTAGTTGAAGTCGGTGGTGGGTGAAGCCTCGATCGCCACCATTAATCGGAGCTTCGGGGTACTAATCTGCTCAAAACTCCCCGAATGGCTCATGATGCATTTGCTCACAATATCCAACAAAACTCTATATTGTGGCTTCAAATGCCTCTTATGCAAAGTAGCCTCAAATTTTACAGATTCTCAAAGAATCCTATCTAAAAACTCCCGCTCTACCCAACATATACACAAAGGATCCTCTCCACTATCACAAAGCTCAAAAACATCGTTTAAATTCTTCGGAATTATATACAATTCCCTTTCAAAGTCGATGTATTTAGACGAGTGTTCTAAATGTGATACAGTAATTTCGGAATGCATACCATCCTCTTCATCTATCTTCAGGATTACAGATGAACTCGATTACCTCTTTCGCGTATTCTTGGTCCGCTCGGCTTGAGGCGAGATGGGTGAGCTTTTAATGAAACGGATCATATGGAGAGCCTCATCTTCCGGTTTAGAGTTGGTTGTGCTTATCGAAATGAGACAACGAACTCGTACCAAGGTTTATTGGTTTTAGCTATTTTTTTTGTAAAACGGTAGGAGCCATTTGAGATTAAAGATTTGAAGATTTAGGGTTTAGGTTTTTACGGGCAAAGGGAATTTTCTTCTTGCAGAGGATTTTGGGAACGAAGGGTTTGATAAAATTGGGCTTGAATGGCTTCTTGAGGAATATATAGTTTGAGAGATCGGGAATTCGCGCGGTTGGGTGAAAAAGCAATCGGTTGAGATTAATCGCCGATTAATCGGGTATCTAACGAATGATTCCTAAAAAGTAAGCCACCAAAATATCCTCGTTGGTCATTAATGTAACAGAGCATTAAATGATTTGTTGACCTTCTTCGAATTTCAAAAGATCCCGCCCAAAAACATTCCTTAGGTGTTTTGTATTTATTGCAAATGATTCTTGAGCTTCACTTTAAGCAATAAATGAGTCGCATGACTCATTACTTCTTCGCACAAATTTCTCTATCGGTCTTTATTGAAGAATTGACCTTGATAAAATGTCGAAGATAATCTTCGAAGTATCTTGAATGGGTTCAAGATACTCTCGAAATCTTGACCTTCAATGAACTGAAGTTTCACGAGACTCGATTCAAGATTTCCATTTTATCCCGAAGTTTCTCGGAGAATTACGAGAAAACTTCATGCATCCAAAAACCTTCAATTTTTAGATTTTACTCTATACACCGGATCTAACATCCCTAATTCAACTGAAAGTTCCTGAAATCTTGATTCAGCTAAAGTTTTAGTCAAGATATCAGCTCTCTGCTTATTAGTATGAATTTTCTCCATCCTTATGTCATTTTTCTCGACATGATCTCTGATGAAGTGATGTCTGATATCCACATGCTTGCATCTGGTGTGCAATACCGATTTTGTGAAATAGCAATGGCACTATTATTGTCACAAAATATTGGTACTTCATTGGCTACAACTTTATAATCCCTTAATTGTTGTCCGAGCTAAAGAATCGAAAGCACAACAGCTTCCTCAAGAACCATGTATTCAAACCCCGGTAAGTCTTGGTTGCTATCGAGGTCCGCTTATTCAAAACCAAGATATCGACTTACTTCCTAGAAATTGACAAGTTCCTGTAGTGGACTTCCCGTCAATTTCGCAACCTCCATAATCGACATCCGAGTAACCGCTTAATTGAGGTTATCATCACCGATACCATAATCCTCATTCATCGTGCCCTTAAGATACTTCAAGATCTTTTTGGCGACCTCCATGTGACTAAATTTAGGATTAACGGTATCTTGCACATATCCCAACAAAAGAAATGTTATATCCCGGCTTACTTGTCGTGAGATAGAGCAATGATCCAATGATTCCTCTATAATCGGTATGACTTCTTGATTTGCCTTGAAAATCGGGATCCATCTTGTAGTTAGTATTCATAGGAATCCTAACCGCATTGCAATTCTATACACCATATTTGGGAATCGGATCTACGGTGTACTTTGCACGGTTGATGAATATTCCTTCCTTTGATTGTTTCACTTGAAGACCTAGAAAAAATTCATCTCCCCATCATTGACATCTCAAACTTGCCTTTCATCGATGTTGAAAACTTTTCACACAAATTGATGGTTTGAGATCCAAAATGATATCATCAACATATATTTGAACCAAGAAGATATCTTCCCCATCTTCTATCCCGAACGAGTTCTATCAACGATTCTTTCGACAAAACCATGATCGATAAGAAACTTAGAAAGAGTATCATACCATGCTCGGTGCTTGCTTAAGACCATACAAAGCTTTTCGAGCACAGTAAACTTGGTCATTCTGTTTGAAACCGGAGGTTGTTCTACATAAACCTCTTCTTTAAGCACACCGCTCAAAATGCACTTTTCACATCCATTTGATAGATCGTGAACTTCATGTGGGCGGCATATGCAAGAAACAATCGATGGCTTCTAGTCTTGCAACAAAGTGCAAAGGTTTCATCATAATCCAGCCTTAACTTCTTGGGAATAACCTTGTCGCGACTAAATTTTGCCTTGTTTCTTAAATGTTGTTGTTTGCATCTCTTTTATTCTTAAAATCCCACTTGGTTCCAATGACATTGTGCCTTTCGTGTCTATCTACTAGCTCCCCATACTTCATTCCTTGAGAATTGATTCACTTCATCTTGCATAAAGAAGAATCCAATGAGAATCTTGTAGAGCTTCACCAATCTCAAGAGTTCTTTCTCCGATAGGAAGCGGCGGAATAGTGCACTCTCACCATGGAACCTTCTTGTTTTAACACCTTCGCTTAGATCACCCACAACTCGACTTGTAGGATGACTATCTAACCATTTCCTTCTTGATGTTCCCCTTCAAAGATATCCTCAACATTTGAAATGTTAGGTTCGATTAATTCCATAAACTCGGGGAACAACAGAAAGGAGAAAGGGAATCATCTTCCTCGTGGAAATTCTATTCGAACATTGTCGAGACATTTGTTCCCCTTTGGTTGATAGATTCATCATTTTGCCTCGGTGTGACCACATCTTCATTGGCATCACATACCGAGTTAGAACCGGTGTCTCAGATTGTCACCTTTTGGTGTGTTGGCTTTCCCGAGTCTCACCATCTCGAGTTCCACCCCGAACTTCTTTATTCGAGTCCGAGTCCTCCAATCATAGATAGTGGATGACTTCTTCTTTTCGTGTTCAATGGATGATTTGTCATTCTTTTTCAGGGCTTAATCTGGTGATCCTCTTGGTCGGGTTCATCTGCATCATGTTCTGCTTTCTTCCGAACACAAGTAGATTCATCAAAAAACAACATGAGGTGTTTATCCACAATAAGAGTCCTACTGGTTGTAAACTCGAAAGCTTTCTTGACTTCGAATATCCTAAGAATATTCATTCATCGACTTTACTATCAAATGTTTTCAACCCGATCTTTACCATTATTGTGTATGAAACACTTGCAAACCAAACACACGAAAAGAAGAAACAAGAGGCTTCCTTTCATTCCAAAGCTCATAAGGTGTTTTGCCTTGACTCTTGGTCAACATGGATCTGTTTCCGAGAGTAGCGTGCGGTGTTGGCGGCTTTCAAATTTCAAAACCTTTTAGAATATCGACTTCAGTATCATTGTCCTTGCGAACTTCTTTCGAGTCCGGTTCTTCTTTCAAAGAACACCATTTTGTTGAGGGGTCCTTGCGGTACCGATGTTTCATGAGTAATTCCATTTCTTTGCAAATAATCGATATGATATGATTTATAAATTCAGTTCCTTTGTCGATCGATTTTGACCACACTCGATTTTTCTCAATCTTGAGCCTTTTCATGATTCGGCAACTTTATCTCGAGTCTCTTTCTTCTTGAGTAAGAATATGACCCAAGTATATCTTGAGTAGTCATCAACTACTACCAATGTGTATTTCTTGCCATTAGTGCTCATTTGGTGTTATAGGACCAAAAGATCCATATCAAGAATCAAGTATTCTTTTTCGGTAAAACATCTACTTTGCTTTTAAATGATGCTCTAACTTGTTTTCCTTTCGCACGCATCACAAATATGTTCCTTCTTGAACACTTCATTAAAGTGACCCTCTTACAAGAGCTAATCTTGCAAGCTTATTTAGGGTTTTGAAATTGTGTGATTCGTTCTTTTACGCCATAACCAACCGGTATCTGTGGAACTTTTAGCAACCAAACATGTATCTTTAGGAGTTGAACTCCAATCGCCAAAGATACACATTTCCTTTTCTAGTACCCGGTCGGAATATTTTACGTGTTGTATCATCTTTCACATAACATAAGTTCTTAGAGAACTCAACATTAAAACCCTTATCACATAATTGGCTTATTGAAAGCAAATTATGCTTCAATCCGAATACATATGAAACACCATGGATATGAATTGAGTCGATTTCCAAAGTTCCATATCCTTGATCGTCACTTGAGTTATCTCCAAAAGTGATCTGTGGGCCTCTTTGTTCAACATAGTCATTTGAGTATCTTCTTGAATCTGTCATATGTCTTGAACATCCACCGTCAAGATACCATACATCGGGGCCTTTTCATCTCTCTTTCATCCATCTTTATGTGATCTTTAATCACCAAGGTGCCACTTGTTTTCCTCCAAAAAACAGATCAATTCTTAGGTACCCAATTTGTATAGGGTCCTACAAGGTTAAATTGTACCTTCGAATTCAAATCTGCGACAACTCTAATCACTTTAGAGTGGCTAATTTGTCTTCCATAAACATCAACATACACATTCACTACTCTGGGTGCCTTAGCGATCTTACGTGTATGAGTCTTTTTTAGATGAACATGGGCTTTTGAATTTTTCTTTGGTTCAGGCCTTCGCTCATTTGCTTTGGCTTTTGTGCAACCGGCCTAAATCTTTGATGACTCGGGTTCGGGTAACCTTTACCCTTAAGCAAGTGGGGGTTCGGGTTGCTGTCTTTGAAATCTGGGTCTTTCAAGATATTGAGGACTTGGTCTCTTCATTGAGAATGTCTCTGAAAGTGTTTCTCATCCGAGGATTCCTCTCGATGGTTCGATTAATGAGCCTTTCGGGTTTGCATTCTTAGCTGAGGCTTTGAAGTACTTGCACGAACTTTCAATGAGTGCTTCGGGTTTTCTAGCCTTCACCTGAGGTTTGGGCTTTCCTACCTGATCATTCAGTTTTACTGAGACCATAGGTCCTTTTCCCTTGTCTACAACCTTGGGCATTTCTTCAGTTTGAAGTGTAGGTGCCACTGGTTTTACAAAGATTGTCTTCTTACTACTTGATCAAAAGATTCGGATGACCTTGTGAGGTTCCTCCCGAATGTATCCCAATCCGATTTTTTATAGTGGCGGATCTCTGGTAACTCAATTTCATCTATTACTTTAGATGCAGTATTCAATAGAGTTAGCTTCTTCTGTGCACTATCCTCACAGTTCTGTAGAGTTTCATGCTTCTCAGAGAGGTCATTGAATTTAGTTCTGATCAGCTGAATCTCTTCAGTGGATTTCTCTAGCTTTTCAGTTAGGGTCACTATCAACTTCTATTTCTCTGAGAGTTGTACTTTCAGAACATCCAGTTCATCAGTAACTCCCATTAATTGAGAAGTGATTTCAGTTTTGCTAGAGTCTTTCCATTTTAGATTTTCAGCTTTTAGTCCTTTATTCTGCTCTTGAGTTTCATTTAGCAGTTCTTGTAAAACAGCATAGTCCTTCATCAGATTCTCAAAAGAATCCATCGAGTCAAATTAGGTTATTTCTGAGTTGAACTTGACAACTCTTGTCTTAGTGTAGGAGCAACAACGAGAAAAGAAGAGTTTACCTCCTCAATGGCCATCGGACAAATGTCATCACTTTCACTGTCTGAGAATATCTCATCTGACGAGCTAGATTCCTCCTCAGAATGTTCTTCTTCTGCAACCATGGCCTTTTTGCTAGAGAACTTCTTGTCTCTTTTAACTTGCCTTTCTCTTCTCTCCTTAGCACTTTCGGATCTGGACAATCATCTTTGGAAGTGACCTTTCTTTTTAGCAATTGTAGCATCTGTTGGCATCATCATCCCGATCACTTTCTTCTTTGGACTTGGAGTCCTTCCTTTTGGATGAAGATCCCTCGACTTTCAGTCCTTCTTCTTTTCGGTTGATCCGTCCTCTAGTTTCTTCCGCACACCTGATTCTGTAATAGCTTTTTGTATTTTCCATATCGACTATTAAGTCTTTCAAACCTCCTTGCCATCGGTCTTAGCTTATCCTCAAGCTCATCCCGATTTTTAGCAAGGAGTTCTCGAACTCTCTAGTTTTATTGGGTTTTATCTTTGGCCTTAAAAGCCACATTCTTACTAGATGATGAATCATCTTTGCTGTCAGCCTTTTTAGATTTCTTATCAATTACAAACTCATAGGCCTTTAGCTCAGAGAAGACTTGTTGATAGGGCATTGAATTAATGTTTTTGGTGTTTTCAATCACCACTGCATGTATATCCCATTTCTTAGAAAGACCTCTAAGAATTTTCAATGCAACTTCTCTCTGTGGATATTTCTTTCCAAGTGCATTTATATCATTCATAATACTAGTGAATCTGACTTCCAATTTGTCAATTGATTCACCTTCTTCCATTTCAAAACTATCAAACTTTCCAATTGCAACTGAAAGTTTGTTTTCCTTGATATGATATGTGCCTTGACACATTACAGCTAGTGTATCCCAAATTTCTTTTGCAGTATTGCAGTGAGAGATCATTCCCATCACACCATCATCAATTGTACTGTATAGTGTGTCTTTAACAATGTAGTCTAGATTGACTAACTTTCTCTCCTCAGGAGTCAGTTGGTCATCAGACTTAGGAAATTATGCTCTAGGATCGTTTCTTTCATTTTCTGTTCCTCTGGGATTCACCACAGTAAATTGGAATGGTCCTTCAGAGACCACTCTCCACATTCGTTCATGTTTGGAATACAGGTGAGCCTGCATTCTCAGTCTCCATAAATCATAGTTCTCCACTGAGAACATGGGAAGTTTCTTAGAAGACATTTTAACTGAGTCTTTTAAGAATTCAGCAAATAAGATCAATTCAGATAGACCACAAGTATTTTTAGCAAATAAAACTTTGGTCAACAAAGCAAGTGGTCAAGTTGAACCACTGCTCTGATACCACTTGTTGGTCCCGGTGCAAACGAGTCTTACACGTGTATGGGGGGGGAATACACGTGTTCAGTGTTTTTTTAAAACTTTTCTTTTACTGAGGTCAGCTTGGGTCAGGTTGTCCTAAAGATTAGGTCCTGAGAAGCACAAATCACTCTGAGTCAAAGTCTAATGCGACAGTGATCCTGAGCTGCTTTCAGAAACCTCAGATAATCCCAACTGAGTCCTGAGTTTTCAGAGATCCTGAGTTGCTTGGATCAGATAACTAACTTACTGAACCCTCAGAAGAGTAAGTTCAGTTTGGTAACTATCTATTCTAGCTACTCAGATGTGCTGAATGGTTGGCCCTTTAGTTTATACTCGTTTTAAGCTTTGCTGAAAACCATCCTTTAATGGAATAGTGATTAGGCTATGATTCAATTACATACAACTTCCAGTGGATTGATTCCAACTGAAATGTCAGTGAAAATATGCTTTCAGGTTTAAGTAAATTCAATAGTTAAGCACATATAAGGAAAGCAATAAACAACACAGCAATTTATAGTGGTTCAGAGACTCAAGCTCCTACGTCCACTCTCTCTGATCTCTTCAGAGAAATTCACTAATCACTTCCTTCAGCTTTCTGACTACCTCGCGTAGTTTACTTACTCAACTCGGCCCTGAGCTTTCTGACTACTCCACGTAGTTTACTTACTCAACCCGACCTTGAACTTTCTGACTACCTCCGTAGTTTACTTACTCAAACACAAACAAGCTTTCAGACTACCTCTGTAGCTTACTAACTTCACCTCTAGAGCTTTCTGACTACTCCGCGTAGTTTACTAACTCTTTACAACTCTTCTCACCAACAATCACACTCAAACTACCTTCTAAAGGGTTTGGGGTTTCTTGGTTGGTTTCCAACTAGGATGAGATATCCTTTACAATAAAGTACAATGCAAAGGCTAGGATATCTCGACTAAGCTTCGGATATATCTTATCAAGCTAGACTTAGTTTAATGAGCTCTCTTCGATTTAAAAGCACTTGGGAAATTATAAGTTTTTCGAGTGCTTTAACTTTGCAATAATAAGTTTGAGCTCTTGAGTTGCTTACAAATTTCCCGTCACAAGTATTTATAGGCATACACCAAGGTCACTCTTGAAAAACTATCCGTTGGAGGAGATAGCTTCGTGAGTTTCCTCTTATGGTGTGTGAGGACCGGCTATATTTAGGGTTTGAAACTCCCTAACACGTTTTAAGCAATAGCCTTTCATGTAGTCAGTCTTCACTTTTTGCAGTCTGGAACTTTTGTACTTCTGACATCTTTTTCAGCGACCTGTCACTGTCAGTGTCAATATGGTACAGTGTTGTCTTCCTCTTTTTGAATTTTGTCTCCAGTTAAAGGTAGACACCTTCAACGGCTCTTTTGGTTACAAACTCTGAGTTGATATAACCTTAACAACACTCTGACTTAGTTCCTTTTGTCTGCATTTGAATATTTTGGCAAATATCTATTCTTCTAAGGAATCGCGATTTTCTCAGTATTGCATCCTTCAGATAGATATTCTCAGTGCCGCGGAACATTCAGGTTTATACTGAGCATTCAGTACATTACTGAATCTTTAGTAATTACTGTGCCTTCAGTATTCTTGATCTTCAGTTATTCAGTCTTCTGTCTTCTGTGTCTTCAGAGTCTTCTGAGTCTTCAGGGTCTTCTGAGTCTTCAGCGTCTTCCGAGTCTTCAGTGTCTTCTGAGTCTTCAGGGCCTTCTGAGTCTTTACAGATATACTGACTGATATACTGAGTATTCATGCTGAGTCTTCAGTTCCTCAATTTCATACTGAGTCTTTAGTATCTCAGTTTCATACTGAGTCTTCAGTATCTCAGTTTCACACTGAGTCTTCAGATTCTCAGTTTCATACTGAGTCTTCAGAAACTTCCAGAAACTTCAGTTTCATACTGAAACTTAAGTTTCTTCAGAAACATACTGAGTCTTCAGAATCTTCAGATCCTAACCTGATCTATATCTGCTGACTATACATTTTGCAGATATCATCCTGAATTCTATAAAACTGAATCCTGACTCAACTATCAAGATTATCCTGAACATGCATACTCAGGGGTTTTGGGATCTAATCAAAATCATATATCTTTATTAAATTCATCTCCCAACATTATGGAATGAAGATATGTATTCTTGGAATACAAGATTATCTCATTAAATTCAAGAAATCTCCCACTTGGTTATTCATGAAGAGATTTTCAAAAATTTTGGATAATTAAGGGCAAGAAAGATTTTCTTGATTTTCTTGAAAATATATTATGGAAGATATGTATTTTTTGAAATACAAGAATATCTCATAAATTCAAAAAGATCCAAATCTTGGAATCTTGATCCATAATTTTTGAAATTATCCATAACAAAGAGTAGGTGGGATTTTGTGGAATATTATAATTATGGGAAAAAGAATATAGGAGATATATTCAAGATTTCTTGGAGATCAAGAAAAGATTTTTCCACATTATTTTTTGCCAAAATTTCGACCACCTGTGCTCTATAAATAGGGGATGATTATTTCATTCTCAAGTACAATTCTATGTGATGAAAAAATTAGTAAATTCACAAAGGTGGTGCAACATAATTTATTTTCCTTTTGTTAATTGTTCACAAGTGTCCTACCACCGGATAGTCGAACAAGGATTAAGGGAATACTTGGGAAGTTCTTTTGGTTAGTCTAATCAGCCAGATCACTGCCGTCCCAAGAGGTACGTTCACGTAAACTCGTAGAATTTCGCATGCGTAGGATTTACGTGAATTAATTATATGCATGATTTGTTGTTGGATTATTATTTGAATTAATATAGGATTAATTCATGATAGTAATAATTATAAGAATTAAATTTGTATTTAAATATTTACCCCGAATAGATCTGTGCAACTTATTCCCCAACAAAAATATGTTTGGTATATGGTGTGAGGAATGAAATGAAACCCAACTTTTGAGGAATCAATCATTCCTCTACTAAATGGGATGTATGAGTTTGATTCCTCACATCTCTCAAACCCATACCTTTCCCATTCCTTTAAATTCACCAAACACCCCCTAAAAACTTGCATGAGGGGTATCATGGAAAACAGAAAGTTGCAAAGGAAAAAGAAGAATGAAGAGGAAGTTTGCTAAAGTAGATCACAAAAGGTATAAATATATTGATACTCCTGGACTTATGAGTGATACTCTTGATCTAATAGGTGATACACTTGATTCGAACATTGAAACTCCAAATTTAATTACAGAGAAGAAGAGAGAGGAGAAAGAATAAAGTAAGCAGCTTATAGAAGTAGACGTTAAAGATGATTTTGCACATAAGAAGAAGAAGAAGAAGAAGAAGAAGAAGAAGAAGAAGAAGAAGAAGAAGAAGAAGAAGAAGAAGAAGAAGAAGAAGAAGAAGAAGAAGAAGGGTCTTGAAAGATGATTGCGTTGTTTCTCAATAAAAATTTTGGTGAATTTGTCTATTGGATATAATGTTATATTTTTTATACTTTTGACCAAACATTAATAATTTATGTTTTCTACAAACATTTTACTTGGTTTTGATACCCATGGTCAGAATTTTGATACTCCTGAAGAGATTCTTGATACTTTACTAAAGATTCTTATACTCTTAATACTATGTACCTTAATAATATATTTTTGATACTTTTAATCAAATGTTGACACTGAAACTTAAATCTAATAACGTTATAAGTTTTATTTTAAGAAATATGAATAGCTTAGATTGCACATTTTTTTCTAAACATAAATAACTTTTATACTTCTGAAGAGATTCTTGATACTCTTGGTTAATAGATGTTTCAGACCATGGTAATTGGCAAGAGACCATTATAACTGAATGAAAGTGAATTTTATTGGATATAATATATTGAGTTATAAGTTGATAGTTAACTAATACTTACACTAAACAAAATGATCATTAGACAAATTTAATTGGATCAGATACTTCTCGCCAGATATTTAATACTCCTGTTGAGATTCTTGATACTCTAATATTTTATACCATAATAAGAGATTCTTGATATTACTAATCAAATATTTGATACTTTAAACTTAAATGCAATATCGTGATATTTGTTGAAGTTGCTCGGAAGTTGTTCCAGATGTTGGACAACATTCTGCACAACATCATAAATTTGTCCTTTCACCTAACACTGACTCGGTTTAATAGATGTATTTTTCTATATTTCCTACATTGCAGGTTGAAGATAATTTCGGATATTATCAAGCGGTTGCACTATAATGGAGTGAGAATAGAAAAATCATTGGTGGTTACATCAAGATAATGGAGATAGTGGTGGAGATATTCAAGGCTGTTCACACCAAGTGGATAGGACAATGCAGTTGGTCTGAAAGTCTATAAATAGACTGCATTGGTCGACATTCAAGTTTGAGTTAAAGTGAAATACCATTTGATCTACTCCAAGCTTAAGAGAGTAGCATCCAAGACACAACCAAGAGTGAAAAACCGAGTGTTTGTAATTCTAGGAGTGTGAGGGTCGATGTTATTCTATTTGTACTGGTCAAGGGAATACAATCTCTCCCATCAGTATTGATTTTATCTTATTAGATCAAGTTTTAGGTTGAATAAGATCACTAGTTACTTGATTGAATAGATTGATTTTTGGTGTGTGGTTTTTCACTACACCTTTTAGGATCTTGTAAGAGGTTCGTGTGTATCTCACTACTTGTTATAGTGATGTTTTTAACCATGAGGTTCGTGTAGTCTAGATTACAGACTATACAAAATTTTGAAATCCTTTGCACTGCGTTTTTATACTTCCGCTGTCATATATTGTTTTACATGTTGCATAACATTTTCAACAACACTTTGAAAATACACGCACACACACTGTCAGTTGGCGCCTAAGCCATAAACTTGATACACTAAGTTAAAGGTCTTGTGTTTGAAGTGTGTTTTTGCAATGGATTATCCACTGACTCCTTCTTTAAAACCTCCAATTTTGGATGGATCAAATTACCCATACTGGATACATTAAGTCTATAGATGAGAGGGTAGGCGTAGTGTGTTATTTGGTTGAAATCCACCAAGGACAATTGATGATAAAGATGGAGAATCGCAAGTCAAAAATGAAATTGATTGGTCCAATGATGAATGCACATCGGTCAATTTCAATTCTAAAGCCCTTAATGCTATATTTACTGCTACTGATATTTCAATGTTTAAACTGATATCTAACTGTGTTTCTTCTAAACATGCATGAGAAATATTGTAGGAACATTGTGAAGGATCAGAAAGTGTTCAAAGGACTAGACTCAGAATGTTGGGAACCAAGTTTGAAAACCTGAGAATGAAAGATGATGAGAACATTTCATCATACAATGAAAGGATAAATGTTATTACTAATGAGTCACATTCACTTGGTGATCCAATTTCAAACACTTGGTTAGTTAATAAGATACTTAGAACTGCACCTAAACGATTTGATGCTAAAATATGTGCAATAGGAACAATCAGAATACTTCTCCCTCTAATAAACAGATTGTTCCAAGTCAGTCTTCCAGTTTCAATCAACTTAAACATTTTTCTAAGGATAACAAGTTCAAATATGATCCTGAGTACAGAAAAAAGGTTAACTGTGATGCATGTTATGAATATGGTCATTATGCTAATGAATGTGCTAATACTATGCTTAGGAAGAAGATGAACTTTAATGCTACCTTGAGTGATGATTCTGATGATGAAACTGATGCTGGTAATGTTGGGGAATTAATTGTCCGGATCTATTCGGGATGAATATTTAAATACAAATTTAATTCTGATAATTATTACTAGCATGAATTAACCCATATTAATTCAAATAATAATTCAACAACAAATCATGCATATAAACAGTTCACGTAAATCCTACGCATGCGGAATTACTACGAGTTTACATGAACTTACCTCTTGGAATGACAATGGACTAGTCGATGAAAACACACCAAAAAGCCTTCCCAAGTATTTCCTAGTCCTTGCTCGACAATCCGGTGGAAGGATGCTCGTGAACAATTAACAAAAGGAAAAATAAACTTTGTTGCACCACTTTTGTGGATTTACTAATTTTTCCAGCACATGGAATTGTACTTGAGAATGAAAGAATCATCCCCTATTTATAGATGGGGTGGTGGTCGAAATTTTGGGGAAAAACCAATGTGGGAAAATCTTTTCTTGATCTCCAAGAAATCTTGAATATATCTCCTATATTCTTTTCTCCATAATTAAAATATTCCACAAAAATCCCACCTCATCTTGTTATGGCATATTTTTCGAAAAACAAGAGACAAGAATCCAAGATTTGGATCTTCTTGAATTTATGAGATATACTTGTATTTCAAGAAATACATATCTTCCATAATATCTTTTCAAGAAAATCAAGAAAATCTTTCTTGCCCTTTTATTTCAAAAAATTCGAAAATTTCACTATGAATAACCAAGTCGGAGATTTCTTGAATTTAATGAGATAATCTTGTATTCCAAGAATACATATCTTCATTCCATAACAAAATTCAAAGAAAATCTTTTTTTCAAAAAAAAACAAGGAAAAATAGGCAACAAATTTATTTTATTTTTAAACACCTGCCCATAAATATTAATTAATCCCACTACATAATTAATATATCACTATCCATCTTAACCCATATTACAGTTAATATGGTTCCCGGTTATTATTTCCCGTGTTTAAGATAATCTAGCCCATTAATTAATTCAAGCCACTGAAATAGCTTTCCATTAATTAATATCTTTTATCCTTGGTAAAGGAATGGTTCAACATTATTATCCATACCGGAAACTAGTTCCACTTGCAAGATTTGGTATGATAAAACTTGTGAACCTCCCAAGGGGACAAATCGAACAAGCGTACTTACACACGATTCTTCGTATTAAATCTTAGCAATCGCATGTGACCAATAATATTGTCCAAGATATAGGGTATTGTATCTCACTGATTCTCTTCCCGTAATAAGTCAAAACAATAGTTATTAGCCACTCGCAATCCTATTTAAGGGACGAAGATTAAGAAATAACTAACCACTGAGGTCTAATTCTTCCTAGTTCAGTTCTGAAGAATTTGTCCTCCTGCAGGTCCTCTTCAATGCATCAGTCATGCACTAGTGTAATCTCTTGGTCAAGACAAACCAATCTGAGACTTACACTACAACCTTTCACGATGGATTGTTCATTCCCATCTAGGTCGTGAATGGTGTACTTTTAGTTACAAGGAACTGTTAATTTATTCTTCTGTGATCTGGTATCACTAAATTAACTACAACGTAACACGTACTATTTATTGAACAGTTATGGAGTAAATATATGTAGCATTCGATGATATTTAAAGCACCAGTGATAAACAATTTATTTCAGTAAATAAGTTTGAAATTCAGTCAGTCTGATTATACAAAGTAAAAGCATACTTTCCAGTATAATCCCAACAATCTCCCACTTATACTCAAAGTCTGCTTTTAAGTATACATCAGCATGTCTCGTGTAGTACGTGACAACTAATGCCACCTACACTAACCTAATAATGTCTCCCACTTATACTCAAAGCGGATTGGCAACGGTCTTGACACCCATTCCTTTCACATGTCTCTCGAATGTATTCTGAGGCAGACCCTTTGTGAATGGATCAGCTAGGTTGTCTTCTGACGCGATCTTTGCCACCTCTATATCTCCTCTTTTAACGATTTCTCGTATAAGATGGTATTTCCTTTCAATGTGTTTGCTGGCCTTGTGGGCTCTTGGTTCCCTTGAATTTGCAACTGCTCCGGCATTGTCACAATAAATAGTGATTGTGCTGGGCAAATTCGGAACTACATCCAAGTCCACTAGGAAGTTCTTGAGCCAAACTGCTTTTTTTGCTGCCTCGCAAGCAGCTACATATTCAGCTTCCATGGTAGAATCTGCGATGCATTTCTGCTCAACGCTTCTCCACGTCATGGCTCCTCCCCCCATGCAAAACACACTACCGGAGGTAGATTTTCTGGAATCTAAGTCTGATTGGAAATCCGAGTCTGTGTAGCCGACGGGGATTAGACTATCTAACTGATAAACCAACATTCTATCTCAAGTTCTTTTCAGATACTTTAGAATGTTTTTAACTGCCGTCCAATGTTCCTTCCCCGGGTTACTCTGATATCTTGCCACCATGCCAACGATAAAGCAGATATTCGGTCTCGTACACAACATTTCATACATAAGGCTTCCGACAGCCGAAGCATAAGGAATGTCTTTCATGTCATCTATCTCCTTTTGTGTCTTAGGGCACATTTCTTTGGATAGATGGATTCCATGCCTGAAAGGTACGAAGCCTTTCTTGGAATCCTGCATGCTGAATCGTTTCAAGACAGTGCCTATGTATGAAGCTTGCGATAAGCCTATCATCATTTTCTTGCGATCTCGAGTGATCTTGATCCCAAGGATGTGCCCGGCTTCCCCTAAGTCCTTCATATCAAACTATTTTGAAAGCCATGCCCTTACGTCTGATAACACCTTTACATCGTTCCCGATGAGCAGATTGTCATCTACGTATAGTACTAAGAATACCAATTCAGTTCCGACATGCTTTTTGTACACACAACTTTCGAACTCGTTTTGATCAAACCCATAAGACTTAATAACATGATCAAAACATTGGTTCCAAGCTTTGGATGCCTTTTTGAGTCCGTAAATGGACTTCATTAGATTACAAACTAGGTGTTCTTGGCCCTTTTCAATGAAGCCTTGAGGTTTGCATATAGATTTCCTCATCAAGACTTCAATGAAGGAAAGCTGTCTTGACATCCATTTGCAAGATTTCAAAATCGAGATGCGCAGCTATCGACAAGAGAATCCGGATGGACTTGAGCATTCTTACAGGTGAAAAGGTTTCCTCATAGTCGACCCCTTCTTTTTGAGTATAACCTTTCGCCATAAGCCTTGCCTTGAAGGTTTCCACCTTCCCGTCCGGTCCCCTCTTTCTCTTGTATACCCACTTGCAACCAATAGGTTTGACCCCATTAAGTGGCTCGACTAGCTCCAACACTCTGTTATGATCCATAGACCCCATTTCTGCTTTCATTGCCTTTTGCCAAGAAACCGCATCCTTATCTTGGATTGCCTCATCGTATGTCCATGGGTCTGATTCATCTTGTCCGGGAATCAAGTCCGAGGACTCTCCTATCCCCATGAATCTCTCGGGCTGTCTCACAACCCTCCCACTACGACGAGGTTCTGATTGTGAAAGTGTGTCGTTTGGTATATCATCTTGTACAGTTGGCAACGAGGTTAGCCCCCTTAGCTCACTTAAGGTAATCTCACTTCTGGGTCTTCTTTCGTTCATATAGTCTTCCTCCAAAAATCTAAAGTGGGTGCTTATTACCATCTTTTGATCTTTTGGACCATAAAACATACACCCTTTTGTTCCCTCGGGGTATCCTATAAACAGCCTTAAGTCTGATCGAGGATCCAATTTCCCGGCTTCCTTGTCCAACACGTAGGCCGGACACCCCCAAATTCTCATGTGTCTCAAACTAGGCTTGCGCCCGGTCCACAATTCTTTGGGAGTTTTGGGAACCGATTTGGATGGCACCAAGTTAAGAATGTAAGCTACTGTTTCCAAGGCATGACCCTAGAACGACTTGGGAAGATCCACATAACACATCATTGATCTAACCATTTCCAAAAGAGTTATGTTTCTTCGCTCTGCAACCACATTTTGTTGAGGGGTTCCGGGTGCAGTCAGCTGGGATGCAATCCCTTCATCTGACAAGTAGTTCAAAAACTCATCGCTGAGGTAATCGTCTCCACGATCGGATCGTAGAGACATGATACGTTTTTCCCTATGATTCTCTGCTTGAGCCTTAAATTCTTTGAATTTCTCAAAGGTCTCAGATTTATGCTTCATAAGGAAAATATAACCGTACCTCAAGTAATCATCAATAAAAGTGATGAAATACTCGTAACCTCCTCTTGTCATGGTTGACATTGGACCACATACGTCTGTGTGAACGATTTCTAACACTTCTTTGGCTCTATTCCCCTTGGCTCCGAATGCCCTCTTGGTCATTTTACCCTCTAAACATGATTCGCAGGTTGGAATTGGTTCAACTTGGAGAGACTCTAGTGAACCGTCTTTCACCAACCTTTGGATCCTCTTTGGATTAATATGTCCCAATCTTAGATGCCATAGAAGTGTTTCGTTCACGTCTGATGAATATTTTCTTTTACCGGAAACAGTTGATGTGTTATAGGATGCATTTCGTGAGTGGTGTGCACAGTTAATTGTATAGAGATTACTTGACAATGTTCCATGACATATAAATTTATCATAAAGAGAAATGGTAACAACTTTATCAAAAGTAACCGAATATCCATCAAGGTAAAGTTTAGAAACTGAAATCAAATTCTTTCTAAAATTCGGAACGAAAAGTACATCTCTTAAAATTAAAACTCTGTCTTCAAAAGACAGTTGCACTTCTCCCACTGCTTCAGCTGCCACTCTCGTGGCATCGCCCAGTGTGATGAGGATCTCACTCCCACTAAGTTGTCGGGTCCGCTTGAACCCCTGTAAAGTGAAACATACATGATCAGTGGATCCCGTATCCACCACCCATAAATGGGAGGCATACGCCACTAAGCAAGTTTCAACAACTAGTGCGTGAGAATTACCTTTCTTTCCATTCCTTTTGGGATTGGAACAGGCTGACCTCCAATGTCCTCTCTCACCGCACTTGAAGCACCTCCCCTTAGCTGGCTTGCTCACTCCTCCACCTCCCTTCACCTTTTCTTTACCTTTGGCAACACTTGAGTTCACTTGCTTGTGGCTCTTGTCCTTTTTCTTGTTCTTACCACCCATTGGCCTAGAAGAAGAAGAAGGTCCATTTGCCACCAAGACTTGGCTCTTTTGCCCCAATATCGCCTCTGCCGAGACCAAAGCTTGCAATAGATCAGGCATCGAGAACTTCTGATTATTCATCCGATAGTTCAACCTGAACTGTTCAAAACTTTTCGGCAGAGAATGGAGCACAAAATCGATTTGGGTCTCGATGTCGTATTCGGCGCCAAGTACCTCAAGTTTGTTAAGGTGAGCCATCATCTGGAGAACATGCTCCCTTACGGGCATTCCCTCCACCATTTTCATAGAGAGTAAGTCCCTCATGGTGATCTGACGAGCCACACGTTTCTGATGTTGAAACATCGCTTTAAGACTAGTCATGATGTCTGCAGCGGTCTCAACATTCTGGTGTTGGTGTTACAACACATCTGACATTGAAGCCAAGATGGTACACTTTGCCATTTCGTTGGAACGCTCCCAGTCAGCATACTCTTTCTTAACCGATTTAGTTGACTCATCATTTGGCTTTTCTGGTTTAGGTGTAGTGAGAACCCAGTTATGGCTTTGTGCAGTGAGGACAATAGTAAGTTTACGACTCCAATCAACAAAGTTTTCACCAGTAAGCAAATTGTCTTTAAGTATATCGAACAATGGATTAAAAGGTTGCGACATGCTGGACTGAAATAAATAATAATATGCATAATCATAAATATATCACAAAATTCGATCACATGTTTCATATTAAAATCTCCAAAAAATATGAACATACATCAGCCAACATCTCAAAACAGTTTAAATAAGCCACGTGGGGTGGGTCATTATTTAAACACATTCAAGCAGGTTACAAACAAGAACAGTTACAAACCTTTAATATCCAGATTAATAGTTGGCTCCCACTTGACCAATATAAAATTAACAGGGACTTCGGGGAAGTATATGCATATCAATTTTATACCTAAGTAATAACCATGATTAAATCTGATTATTATTTACTTTTTGAACGAGCCTCGTGGGGGGTCATCGCCGCCACTAGTAATAATCCACAATCATCCGCTTGGAATTTATTCATGTGACAACTATCTTTTGACCGTCTCCATGGGGAATTTCTCCAAAAGAATTCACAAATAAATAAATCATGGAGGTCAATAATTAATTCAATTTTATTATCCTAATAAAATTGTCAATTAATTGTTTAAACATACTTAGTAATTTTTCGAAAGTGAGATTTTTCAAAATATTTTCTCATGCATCGCAAATTTAAACACAATTTAAATAAGCATAAATAATGCATAAACATCAAGACAAAAAAATTAAACATATTGGGCACATTTATCCAATTGTCATGGTTAATTTTGTCATGTCTTGATCTCGAAAATCATCTTCATAGCCTTCATCGTTCGTCTCGAAATATGTGGTTTAAAAAAGCGTCTTGTCGAAGGTGTTCGTGGGTAGTGTTTTAAGATTATCGTCTCATTAATTAATTCGCCCGTCTCGGCGATTAATAAGCTCATGGCGCCTCGCGAGCGGCTTATTACTTCCGTCTTATTATCGCTTCCCGTCGCGCCTTAGCCCGCTGTCGCCCGACCTTCTACTTTGCCGTAGCGTACCGCGTTCGGATTATTTTTCGACCTTATCCCCTGCCACCCATCTTGGCGCCCATGGCGTCCGGTCAACTGTAGTTCCACTTGCAAGATTTCCGGTCTCGCGCTCATGATTAAATTTATTTACAAAAAATAAATAAACTTAGATCTAAAAAGCTGATACGTACATTGATCAAATCAAACAAATACTAATCTACTCGTGGATTTTCTCACGAGGCAAAACGAATCCCAACGAATCGAATTAAAAAACCACAATTTATATGCATGCATAAATAAACACATTAAATTCCATTGGATAACTGCAAAAAAGATATAGCAATTCTACTATCCAATTTCAAATTTAATGACAGCGAATTAAATTACAATTTAAAATTCAGAGCCCGAAACCGAGGCTCTGATACCAGTTGTTGGGGAATTAATTGCCTGAATCTATTCAGGGATGAATATTTAAATATAAATTTAATTCTGATAATTATTACTAGCATGAATTAACCCATATTAATTCAAATAATAATTCAACAACAAATCATGCATATAAACAGTTCACGTAAATCCTACGCATGCAGAATTACTACGAATTTACGTGAACTTACCTCTTGGAATGACAATGGACTCGTCGATGAAAACACACCAAAAAGACTTCCCAAGTATTCCCTAGTCCTTGCTCGACAATCCGGTGGAAGGATACTCGCGAACAATTAGCAAAAGGAAAAATAAACTTTGTTGCACCACTTTTGTGGATTTACTAATTTTTCCAGCACATGGAATTGTACTTGGGAATGAAAGAATCATCCCCTATTTATAGATGGGGTGGTGGTCGAAATTTTGGGGAAAAACCAATGTGGGAAAATCTTTTCTTGATCTCCAAGAAATCTTGAATATATCTCCTATATTCTTTTCTCCATAATTAAAATATTCCACAAAAATCTCACCTCATCTTGTTATGGCATATTTTTCGAAAAACAAGAGACAAGAATCCAAGATTTGGATCTTCTTGAATTTATGAGATATACTTGTATTTCAAGAAATACATATCTTCCATAATATCTTTTCAAGAAAATCAAGAAAATCAAGAAAATCTTTCTTTCCCTTTTATTTCAAAAAATTCGAAAATTTCACTATGAATAACCAAGTCGGAGATTTCTTGAATTTAATCAGATAATCTTGTATTCCAAGAATACATATCTTCATTTCATAACAAAATTCAAACAAAATCTTTCTCCCCTTTTATCCATAATTTTCGAAAAAAAACAAGGAAAAATAAGCAACAAATTTATTTTATTTTTAAACACCTGCACATAAATATTAATTAATCCCACTACATAATTAATATTGCACTATCCATCTTAACCCATATTACAGTTAATATGGCTCCCGATTATTATTTCCCGTGTTTAAGATTATCTAGCTCATTAATTAATTCAAGCCACTGAAATAGCTTTCCATTAATTAATATCTTTTATCCTTGGTAAAGGAACGGTTCAACATTATTATCCATACCGGAAACTAGTTCCACTTGCAAGATTTGGTATGATAAAACTTGTGAACCTCCTAAGGGGACAAATTAAACAAGCGTACTTGCACACGATTCTCCGTATTAAATCTTAGCAATCGCATTTGACCAATAATATTGCCCAAGATATAGGGTATTGAATCTCACTGATTCTCTTCCCGTAATAAGTCAAAGCAATAGTTACTAGCCACACGCAATCCTATTAAGGGACGAAGATTAAGAAATAACTAACCACTGAGGTCTAATTCTTCCTAGTTCAGTTCTGAAGAATTTGTCCTCCTGTAGGTCCTCTTCAATGCATCAGTCATGCACTAGTGTAATCTCTTGGTCAAGACAAACCAATCTGAGCCTTACACTACAACCTTTCACGATGGATTGTTCATTCCCATCTAGGTTGTTAATGGTGTACTTTTAGTTACAAGGAACTGTTAATTTAATCTTCTGTGATCTGGTAACACTAAATTAACTACAATGTAACACGTACTATTTATTGAACAATTATACAGTAAATATATGTACCATTCGATGATATTTAAAGCATTAGTGATAAATAATTTATTTCAGTAAATAAGTCCGAAATTCAGTCAGTCTGATTATACAAAGTAAAAGCATACTTTCCAGTATAATCCCAACAGGTAAATGTGAATTAAGTACTATGTCTGCTGGAATAGTTTATGATGATACATTTGATGATGATCTCGATGATTATTGGTCTGAAACAGATTCAGATGTTATCACAACATCTGAAACAACATTCAGTAAATATGATTAAAGATTAACTGCTTTTCTTTGAACTATTCTAAATCTTTGAAACATCAAGTTCTCATTGATTGTAACTCAATATCTCAAGTTTAAATCGATTTAGAAACTCAAAAAAAAAGTTGAGTTCCTTATCTTTAGAAAATTCAGATTTGAAAGAAAATCTTATTAAGCTTGAAGTTCTTTTAACTAGAAAAGATGTGGAAATTTCTGCTTTGAAAGATGAACTCAAAAGCACTACTCTAAGTTTTAAAAAGTTTTCTGCTAGCACCACTGAATTGAATGAAGCATAAAAGTTGGGATATTTTAGTTTTGATGAATTATGCCAAAACATTATCAACTTATGTTATTCAACCTAATTTACAGATAACAAGTTGAGGGGGAATGAGAGAACAAGTTGAGGGGGAACTCATGAAATCAGACGAAGATGATCGAGATCAGATGATATAGGTCTCGAACGGGTTTCGTGAGGGCAGAAGTCTAGAAGGGAGGGGTGAATAGACTTCTGAAAACTTTTCGTACAAGTTCATGTGTGATGGCAGGTTGCCTGATCAGAGTCGAAGTGAATCGGTTTGGGATCGATATCAACTTATCTTGATCGCTCAAGGTCGATCGATTCGGGTGTCTATCAGTTCAACTGACGTGCGGAATCTAGTTTTAACCCGTGTGAAAAAGCAATTTTATAAGTTCAGGTTCTGCAGTCTGTTTTCAATCAGATGACCAACGTGTCAAACTGATCAGATCAGTTGCTTGATGCAAATTGATACTAACTCAGAATATGTATGCAATTTTAAACTCAGTTGTGTGCAATATTGTAAAGCAGTTAAGAGCAAGTAAATACACACAAGATTTTTATAGTGGTTCAGACAACCAGTCCTACGTCCACTTTTCCCTATCACAAGGGGCACCAACTTAACCAACTGGACTTAGTTTATTGTGTTAGTCCAACACAGTACAACCAACAGATGCTTATAGAGTTCTCACTCAATCCGATCCCAGAAATCAGAACTAGAAACCCTAGTCTGAAATTTTGCTAAACAAACTTAACCTAACATTTGGTTTGGGTAAAGATTTGTTGTGGTTCCAACTGGAAATTTATCCTAGTGTTTATGTAGCCTAAAGCTAGAGGATGAGATTTCTATGCTAGGAACAAATGGGATGAGCACTTATAAAATAAACTTGAGTTTGTGTTCTTCGTGCGGAAATTTTGCTATAGCTTGAGCTTGATGATAATTTACGTGTCTTCACTCTGAAGAGTAAGCCCATATTTATAGACCTCGAAATCAAAGAGCCGTTGGAGAGCAATTTGAATTTCAAGCTTATTTTTGGTAGGTTGCAGGATTGATGTGACGTGCTTCAGGAACGACATGGCCGAAAGCGTGAATAGTTGTCCTTTCTAGCCATTTGACTATGCAACGCCGAATCCCGCATTGTCAGCTCCGTTCATACGTGTCTTATTCTCATTGGTTAACAAGTACACTTTTCAGTGTTTGTTCTACCAACTAAAGTTGACATTCTTCTTGTTCAGATCAACAACGTATGACATTGTGAAACATCAATTGACACCTGGTGTGAGCTGACCTGATCTGATAAAACTGATCAGTCTACCTGATAGAGTCTTTTGGTGCCAGTTGTCTTAGCTCAACTTGCAGACTCGGCTGATGTAGGTCTTCTGGTCTGGATCTTTAGGTAGTCTTCTGAGCTTCAGGTCTTCTGAACTTGATCTTGATGTCTTCACCTGATCTATCTGACTAACTAATCTTCTGCCTTGTCTTGTATGCTGACCTCATCTGGTCTTCTGATCTGACTTGTCTGACCTTACCTATACATATTGAGTTCCCCCTCAATATGTGACCTATCTTATACATCAGTTGTTCTATACAATAATTATCAACTGGTCGTCTTATAGCTGGTAATTAAAAGCATCAGTCAGCTAACAGATCTGACTAGTCCTATTACATGTGTTTTGCAACTTTCATCAAAACTCTAAATTTCCCAACAATTTCCCCCTTTTTGATGAAACCAAAACACTTGAGAAACCAACAACAGTTGATACGTATAAAATAGTAAAGAGCAAATAATCAGAAGACAATGAGAGTTTGTCTTAGGATCAGTAAAATAAACTTTTCATTTAACTGATTTGTCGATTACATGTTACATCTGAAAAGTTTGGAATTAAAGTTCAGCTGATCCTAAGTAGTCTTCTGATCTTCAAACTCTTGGAACATATCCCTCTGGCATTTCACGTTGATCTTGTGGAACGTTGAATATCCGATATAATTTCCATTTGAAATCATTGATCTGCTGTGGATCAGTTATGCAAGATTTGTTCAAGATGTCAAAATAGAGTCTTTGAAATGTCAATCTGTCGAATGAACCATCTGCCTTCTTTGTGTATTCCATCACATCATACTCTTGATAGAATATTCTCACATTTATCTTCTTGGCCTCATTCTCCAGATACTTCAGAAAATCCGGATGCTTGTTTTCCAACCAGTTGAGAAATTCCTCATCTGGTGATTCTTCTTTTGGTACAAGGTCCAGAACAAATGCATCCAGGAGCCATTCTCCTCTGATCTTATTCCATTCTTCAAATTTATCAGCATGAGCAGCAATTTTTGGAATGATGTCATCAACCTTTGCTGGCAATTGAGGTTCTGCTCCAGATTTTCCGACTTGACCTTTCTTTGCCCTCGATTTGTATTTCTTTCTAAGACCTTCTGCCTCGGCCAATTTTTCTGCTCTTCTCTCTTCTTCACTTATACGAGGTTCTTCAGTAATCTGCTCCTTAGAGAGTTTCTCTGCCAGTTCCTTATCAGCCTGTATCTGGCTTGTTGTGCTCTCGTGACTCTCTTAGCTTGAGTGGCTGGTTCAGGTTTTGATGTCCCAGCACCTGCAGCCAACTTCCTTGCCTTTGACTTCTCCATCTTTTCAGAAACTTCATTTGCGAATAGATCAAGATGGTCTAGTCTTTGGCCATAGGTCTCAATTGTCTGAATCAGCTCTTCTGTCGTTTTGATGAAGTCAGTTGGTTTCTCAACCTGTCCTTCCCCCTTTTTGGTTTGATCAAAAAGAGCATTAAGGTGGGAAGTGAGGGAGCCAAAGCTGACTGATATGGCTTTGTTCAGATCGGCAACAGATAATCCTTGAGCTTGAGTAGTTAGATCTTGAATCTTTGAGACCAGCTCGGATTTGGCAGATTCAACGGCAGTTGAGAGGGTAAGAATGAGCTTGTCAAGTTTTTCTTCAGTCATTTCAAGTTTTTCAGTGACCATCAGAAGAGAAACTTGTTGTTGATCAACCTGGACCAACTTTTCGTCAACAGTCTTCTTAAACTCAGCAGTTAGGTTGGTCACGGTTTGTGCAAACTGATCTTTGTCGGGGAAATTGCAAATTCCCGTTGTTCCGTTATTTCCTTGAGGCTAACCTTCCTCTGATCAGCTATTGTGTTGCTAACTTCATTAGCCAACACTCCCTCAACTTCTTCTTTCAGAAGATCTTTGAAACATGATCTGATCTCCCGAAGTTGATCAGTGGTTATGTGTGTAGCAGGAATGCTTTGTACCACCTGATCAGTTTCAGTTGTTTGTGCCTCCAGTGGCTGGTCATGAACTGCAGTACCAGGCTCACCTTCATCGGCAGCTCCTGCATCCTTCATGGGCTCATCATCCTTTGGAGTTTCCTCAACAGTCTCCAACTCAACCCTTTCAGATATTCCTAACTTCTTGTTGATCAGAGTTTTGGATGCTTCAACAATTACCAGTTCAGCTGGTGATCCAACTTGCGCAGATTTCTTCATATCGAAGTCATAATCCGCAAACTCATCAGCTCTCCCCATCTGTTCAATGATAATCATGAAGTCCGAGAAGCTCTTTAAACGGAGATCTCTCCCTGTCAGGATCTCCAACACTTCTTCCCTAATAACTGGATGGGCTTCGAACACTGGGTACAACTCATCAATTTCTCGTTCGATTCTCATTAGGGCCATCTTACCGGTGATGGTCTTAGATGATCTTGAATCAGGAATCGAATGTTCAGATCTGTTAGGTTCAGGTTCAGGTTGGTGAGTTGTAGAAGCTTCTGGTGGAGGCTGAGTAGCGGTATGTTGACTGATTGGCTGAACCAGTAGAGGTTCTGCAACAGGATCTGGAACAGGTTCTGCAGCAGGTTCCGCAGCAAGGTCTGCAGCAAGTGATCGTGCGGGTTCGCTAACACGTGATCTTACGGGATCGCGAATAGGAGAAGGAGAAGGAGATATATGCTCAGCAGATAAAATTCTGAGAGGTGAATGGGCGCGAGATTGGGGTGATGGAGATCTTTCGTTCCTTGCCTCCCCCTCAGATTACTCTGGCGAGCTCCCAACTTGTGAAGCCTGCCTTTCTGATTTATCAGCTGATTTTCTCTGCGAATCAGGCTGATCCGCCTCTTCCTCTTCTTCTATCTCTTCGTCCAAGAAAAGAGTCATGGGGGCCTGTTTCACTTTCTTTGGCCTCTTCTCTTGACCTTTCACCAGTTTTCACTTCTTCTTTTGTGGAACTTCAATTGCAGAAGTAGCAGCCTCCTTGCTTTTCACTCTCTTCGGAGGAGTGGGTCACATATCATCATCTGTCGGACCATAGATAGCAGATGTGGTTGAGAGAAAAGCCTTGTAAGACTTTAGTCCATTCTGATCCCATTCAGCATTAGGCATTTTGTCCGTCAGAATGACTGCAACTTTGTTCAGATTGCTGATTCTCTTTTTCAGAAAAAACTTGTCTCTGTTCACTAACTCCAAATTTGTTATGCTCTTGGACCAGAATAGCCTTCAGAAAACCAGCCCAGTTAATATTCTTGGCTCCATCGATAATAGCAGCCAAACTGTGCATCTTTATAGCCGTTAATCCATCCGGGCTGAAAGATATACCCATAATTGTTTTTGACAGAATGTCAAACAACAATAGGTATTTCCTTTTCAACATCGGTCTGACAAAGCTTGTGGTCTGGTGTTTGTCAGCCTCTCTGAAGAGTTCACTCCTAATCAATTCGTCTTCATTTTCCCTGTAGTGAGCAGGAGAGATCTTTCCTTTGGGCAGGTTGAATAGACGAGAGATATCAGCATTTGTAAGTCTAATCTCCTCTCCATTGATCGATGACACCAGTTCATCTCCAGGAGTCTCCTTCTTCAAATTCCTCAAGAATTCTAGTGCCTCATACTGCATTACTGGATTGCAGTGAGCAGCACAATACTTTTCAAGACCGCACTTCTTCAGAATTTGTTCCACCTCATTGATTCCGGATCCCGTGTAACACCAAACATTACATATTTGTCTTCCACAATCTGGTGTGCCAAAATCGCATAATTACACATAATTTTGCCCAATCCGTGAGTGGTCATCTACAACAAAATAGACTCGATTAAGATTTGTGCATAATCATAAACATATCACATATTTGATTATCCAGATCAATTAATCGATTTGATTTATATCATACAGATATCAAACATTTGAGAAGGCACAACACAGGATATCAATACACATTCGCAATCTATATGACCAATGGATTTAGGAAACTAATTCGTCAAAAATAAAAGAAATGAATTACCAGATTCTGCTTTTCGATTTTGAAATAAGTTGAATCGCAAGAAACGCTTTGAATTGCAGAAAGGTAATTATGAATTTGTAGAGTGTAAAAATCACAGGAATTTTGAGAAGAGTACTTTGGAAGGGTTTTGATGAAGCTTATAAAAGGAAGGAGGGAAAATCAAGCGTTTGAAAAGAATAAACGACTCAGATTGAGCGGTTTTGATCGTGTGGTCAGGGTATGCACACACGATTGCTTTTTAGATTTTAAAAACACATTTAATAGCAATTAATACATATACCCCACGTCCGCATTAAATGTTTTGCAGGGTGTGCATCATAAAAGTATGTGCACAGTAAAAGTAAATATTATCCGATAATTTCAGATAAGTAACAAAGAAACAGAGATGCGTATTTGGTTGACTGATGTTGTAATCAGTCAATTGAAGATCTGACTGGTAGAAGATCTGCCTGATTTCTGTTGATCTTAATTTTTGTCTATCCCTTTGTATTTCCCAATAATGTCCCACATATCTGATTAGTCTCCTTCTGATCCTATCTGATCAATTGACGTTCCCCCTTCAAATGTTCTCTGATAAATTCTTGACTGATCTTTCTGATTAGTTAAGGTACCATACTCAACTGATCCTCCTTATCTGATCAGCCTCTTATCTGATCAGATTTCTGCTGATCCATTCTGATCAAGTCAAGTCCTGGAAAGTGTGCTCCCGCCAAAACTTAATCCTCGGGGAGTCGAATGGTCGCCTCGATTCCCTAAGTCGGCATGATGTGACATTCCTGTAATGATGGCCTTGCGACGCCAATTTCTCTGAAGGGTCTTGAGTAAATAAAATTTACATTTTTACCCCTACTTTTCCTCTATAAATAGAATGAGGCTTTATACCTTCAACCCATTGTACTTAAACACAACAACCCTCAATTTTCAAGTTTGCATATGAGTAAATCCGAAGAGTCCTTACTTCCGGTGAGTCCTCCGGCAAAAGGCTTCTTCTATTCAACACAAATGACTTCCGGTTCTCAGTCCCACCCTGTTCTTCCCTTGTATCTGATCTCGTCTTCAACGGAGAACACCCATACTTCTATTGCCAAGCTTCACTACCACTGGGGTAGCGGATCTACCGTCGGCAACATGAAGGTGGCCGTCTGTGCCTCTGGTGCCGAACGAGATGGCGTGGTTAACGACGATGAGTAACTTCTGACAAATATATTACAGCGATGAGTAACTTTTGACATTTATTATGGATTTAGTATTGTATATCGGATCTTGATCAAGCAATAATGCCTTACAATACAATCCTTGTATGTCACTCCGTGTTCATTTAAAGCGGGAAGTCTCATCGAGCTTAGGGTTTAGGGTTTATCTTCAGACCTCCAGGTCAGTTGTAATGAATTCTATTGTAATTTCGACCTCCGGGTCTTTATCAATGAAAAACTCTTTTATTCCATTGTTGTCTTGATTTCATTACTTGATGCGATAAATTGCCTTGTTCTTGTCTCAATATTTATTCACTTGTTAATCTGACCAGTTTCCCCATAATCTGTTATTTCTCTTCTGATTAGATCTGATCTGTTGAGGTACCTTTACTCAACTGATTCTTTCTATCTGGTCAGTCTCTTAACCAAATGGTCTTGGAGACCAGTCCACCGAACATTTCTGGTGCACTCTCTCCAAGGTCCAGAAGCCCTAGCTCATTGCATAATTCTCTGAATCTGACTTCAGCTAGCGGCTTGGTTAAAATACCAGCTTTCTGCTTATCAGTATGGATATTTTCCATTCTGATATTCTTCTTTTCAACATGATCTCTTATAAAATGATGTCTGACATCCACATGCTTGCATCTTGTATGTAGAACAGGATTCTGAGTGATTGCAATAGCACTATTACTGTCACAGAATATAGATACGTTCGTAGCTACAATGTTATAATCCCTCAGCTGCTGACTAAGCCAGAGAAGTTGGGAACAACAGCTTCCTGCAGCCATATATTCTGCTTCAGTAGTAGATGTGGCAACTGATGTCTGCTTCTTTGAAAACCAAGAGATCAGTTTACTATCTAAAAATTGACATGTACCTGAGGTTGATTTTCTGTCTATTCTGCAACCTCCATAATCAGAATCAAAATACCCACTATGCTCTAGATTATCATCTGATGGGTAGAATAAACCAAGGTTTACTGTCCCCTTCAGATACTTAAGAATCCTCTTAGGTGCTTCCAGGTGGCTTTGCATTGGATTTGCCTGAAATCTGGCACATACACCTACTGCAAAAGTTATATCTGGTCTGCTGATAGTCAGGTATAGTAGAGATCCAATGAGAGCACTGTATTCTTTCTGATTAGTTTTCTGACCATTCTCATCTGGATCCATCTTGAATCCAGTCATCATAGGAATTCTGGCTTCCTTACAGTTTTGAACTCCAAACTTAGCCAGCAAATTCCTAGTGTACTTCGCCTGGCAGATGAATATTCCTTCTGTACTTTGCCTGACTTGTAAACCCAGAGAGTAATTCATCTGACCCATCATGGACATTTCGAATTTCCCTTGCATCAGTTTGCTGAATTTATCACATAAACTCTTGTTGGGAGATCCGAAAATGATATCATCCACATAAATCTGAACCATCAGAATATCTTCTCCATCTTCTATTCTGAATAAGGTTCTATCCACTGTTCCTTTAGTGAATCCACTGTCTATCAAGAACTGAGATAGTGTATCATACCAGGCTCTAGGAGTTTGTTTCAGGCCAAAAAGAGCTTTTCTTAAACGGTACACCTGATTGCCTATTTCAAAGCTAGGAGGTTGTTCAACATAAACTTCCTCAGCTAGTACCCCGTTTAAGAATGCACTCTTTACATCCATCTGATACACAATAAACCCTCTATGGGCAGCATAAGCCAGAAACAACCGAATGGCTTCCAGGCGAGCGACTGGTGCAAAGGTCTCATCATAATCAATTCCTTCTGATTGTGAATACCCCTGAGCAACAAGTATTGCCTTATTTATGGTTATGACATTATTCTCATCTTTCTTGTTCTTGAATATCCACTTTGTGCCAATCACATCTTGATGGGTTGGTCTGTCCACCAGTTTCCAAACCGGATTCCTTTCAAACTGCTCTAATTCTTCTTGCATGGCTAAAATCCAGTTAGCATCCTGTAGAGCTTCTTCAATTTTGGTTGGTTCCTTCAAAGATAGATAACAACAATACATGGCACTTTCACCAAGCTGATGTCTAGTTTTAACTCTATCAGATGGGTCTCCGATGATCAGATCAGTTGGATGACTGGTTATCCAGGTCCTTCTTTTCTGATTTTCATCAGTTTGGAGAACATCATCCTCTTCTGATAGTAAATCATCACTAGAGATTTGGAGTGGTGCAGACATATGATCCACTTTACATGGACAAGTCTCAACTGATGTTGGAATCATCATATGCCGATGTCAGTCCGTAGGAGCATCAGGTGTTCCCCCTGAACCAGATGGTTCAGTTTTTACTGTCTCAGCTGTACCAGCTTCTTCATTGACAGTTGTACGTACCTTTGTGTCTGATTGGCCTGGTGAATCAGCAAGATCAAGATTTGAAACATACACTGTTACGTGATATGATCCTTTTTCCTTAATACTTAACTGATCCATTTTATGTGCATCAGGTACCGGTTGATCTGGGAATGCTTGTTCTGTGGCAGATTTCTCTTGTTCAGAAGATGTCTCATCAAAGACCACATGAAGTGTTTCCTCCACAACTAGGGTTTGCCTGTTGAATACCCTGAAAGCCTTGCTGGTAGAGGAATATCCTAAGAATATACCCTCATCTGACTTGGCCTCAAAAGTTTTCAACTGGCTATTCCCATTATTGTGTATGAAACACTTGCACCCAAAAACATGAAAGTAAGAAACACGAGGTTTTCTGACCTTCCAAAGTTCATAGTTTGTTTTGAAGTGAGCCTTAGTCAGAGAACATCTGTTCTGAGTGTGGCATGCAGTGTTGATGGCTTCTGCCCAGAAACGACTTGGAGTTGCATGTTCAGCTAACACAGTTCGAGCAGCTTCTTTGAGTGTTCTGTTTCTTCGTTCTGCTACTCCATTCTATTGTGGTGTTTTTGCAGCTGATGTTTCATGCGGTATTCCAAACTTAGTGCAAAAGTTAGTAATAAAGGAGTTCAGAAATTCTGTACCTTTATCGGATCTGATTTTTACGATACTGACACCCTTCTCATTTTGAAGTTTCTTGAGCAGCTCGGGTATCTTGGTGGTTGTCTCATTCTTCTTATATAAGAATACTACCCAGGTAAACTTGGAATAATAATCCACGATTACCAGAGTATACTTGCGTCCGCTGAGACTGACTGGTGTAACTGGTCCAAATAAATCCATATGGAGTAGTTGCAATACTCTGTTGGATGCTGGTCCTGGGATTCCCTTGAATGAGGCTTTTACCTATTTTCCCTTTTGACATGCGACACATGTCTGATCCTTAGAGAATACCTCATTCGGAAGACCCTCAACCAAAGACATCCTTGCTATCTTGTTAAGAGTTTTAAAGTTCAGATGGCTCATTCTCTCTTGCCAGAGCCAAATGGTGCTTTTGGAACTCTTAACAATCAGGCATGCATTTCTTGGACAACTGTTCCAATCTATAGTATAGATCGTTCCTTTCCTCGAACCAGTTAACAAAATCTGTTGAGTAGCTCGATTCTTGATTGTGCATTGATCAGTCGAGAACTCAACATTGAATCCGTTGTCGCAGAATTGTGAAACTGATAACAAGTTGTGCTTTAAACCTTCGACATACGAGACTCCAGTAACCTGTACATCATCATTCTCTAGGGTTTCGAATCCTCTGGTAAAACCAAAGTTATCATCACCAAAGAGTACACGTGGGCCTTCTTATTTTTGTGTAAGAGCTAAGGAGATGTTTGCTTCCAGTCATGTGCCTTGAGCAACCACTATCGATGTACCAGATAGTTGCTTGTACACCTCCTTTGCTGGCCAAACCCACGCGAACCTGCAATCAGATCAGGCTTTAGGTACCCCAGTAGAATCGGGTCCTGGGGGGTTAGAAGTACCTTTCGGGATCCAAACATATCTTGCACCTTTGTTAAAAATAGAGGGCTTGATAAGTCTCCCATAAACATCTACATAATCATACGTCTCTTCATATGCAATCTGGCCAGTATGATTATTAGTGTGAGCCTTGGATGACTCAGAAGACTTGGGATTTTTCATTGATACTTGTCTTCTTTTAATCCAGTGGGGCTCAGGTGCAACAACTCTAGGTTTCTGATTATAAGGGTAGGTACGACTGCTACCATTAAAAGATTCATATCTTTTTGGCATATCTGGTCTCAGCAGTTTACCCTTAGCTTGCTTGTTAGGCAGCTGGACCTGATTAGGCTTCAGATCAGATTTCCCTTTGTGAGGTTGTCTTTTCTGATTCCTAATTTGTTGATCAGGTTGAGGTCTCTTCAGAAGAACATGATTCTTCTGATGATTCCTTGGCTGATGCTTGATCAGTTGGGGTCCATTTCTGTTCCCTTTATGATCAGACACTAGCCTTGCCTGGTCAGCTGATCCTTATCCCTTATCTGATACAGATTTTACTTTTCGTGTATCCTTTTCAGAAACTCGTTTGATTACACTTTTCTGAAGTGAACCAGACGGGGCTTTTGAGGATGTAGAGAGGTGTTCATACCCAATTCCCTTCTTATTAGTTGACGTACGAAAATAGTTGTTCAGATCTTGAACAGTCTTAGATGATTTTGTAAAAACCTCTATTTTCTTACGTAAACTATCCTCAGTAGTTTTCAGACTCTCATGCAGTCAGAAGAGTTCATCAAACTTAGCCTGGAGGATTTTGAGATCATCAGCTTGCTTTTTGTTAGTAGCTAGCTGTTCCTTAATCAGTTTATCCTGATCAAAAGAACTGACTTTCAGAACCTCCAGTTCTGTAGTCATCTTCTGAACAGTTTCATCTAATTTCAGTTCAACAGCCTTTCTTGCAGCATTTTCTTTTACAAGCTGAATGTTCTCTGACCTCAACATATCGTTCTCAGCTTCCACTATCGTATAAGTGTCTACTGCATTATAGAGATCATCAAGCAATTGTTCATTGTAGAGCTGCAGATCAATCTCTCCAACAGGTGTGCTCAGCACAACAGGTGTGGAAACAGAAAACACAGAAGGTTTAGAAGATACCTCAGATTGGTCTTCTTCCTTGGCCATAAAACAGATGTCATCATCAGATGAGAACATCAGATCATCAAGGTTGTTGAAATCATTAGCATTGCTCATCAGGCAAAAATCTTCTACAGATGAGTAACCGGAGACCTCTGAAGGCAGATAAGTATCATCAATCCCAGATGTATCAGCAACCATGGCCTTTCTGTCTCTGTATCTTTGCTCTCTTCTGTTCCGCTTGTCTTCTCTTTCTTTTGGAGTCAGGTCAGGACAGTCTGCACTGTAGTGACCTGGTTTCTGACAGTTGAAACACACTCCACGCTCCACGGAACTTCTTCTGCCAGGTGAGTCATTCCGTCTGTAGAATCTGTCAGGTGACTTTCCTGTTTGCCTGTGATCAAAATTCCTCCTTTCTGATCTGTTGTCTCTTCTTTCGTCAGAACGATCATCTCTTTTCTTATCCTCTCTGTGATCCTCCCTATGATCATCTCTTCTTTCATCAAATCTATTCCTTTCTTGTGATATGTCAGTTGACCTCCTATCTCTTCCTCTGCTGTTCTGATAATCTCTGTAGAATTTTCAATATTTACCCAGTTGAATGTTGGATCTTTCAAGTTTTCTGGTCAGCAAAGCAATCTGTTCTGTCTGACTTATGATGTTCCCAATCAGTTTAGTAGACTTTGAGCTGCTGCTTTGAATGCAACTGCTTTTGATGTGGCAGGTGTGACTTCAGCAGGCAACTCGTCATCTTCTTCTTGCCCTCTTTCAATTAGATATCAAACTCATGGGCTTTAAAACTCAGAAACAGGTTGCTAGGCTTCATCTTCGCAATATCTTGACAATCCTTAATTACAGTCACTTTCATGTCCCATTTCTTTATCAGAGATCTCAATATCTTGTAGTTAATATCTTTGTCTGACATTTCTCGTCCCAGTTCCCGTATCTTGTTGATAGACATGGTGAGTCTTCCATCGAGCTGATTTATGGTTTCATTTTGCAGCATCTTAAGTTTCTCAAACTTTACCAGTTCGGCTTCCAATCTGCTATCTTTAATCAAATCGTTTCCTTCACACATCTCAGCAAGTGTATCCCACATCTGTTTGGCGGTCTTGCGATACTTGATCTTCTCTCTTGTGATCTTATCCATCGTCTTCATGATGATATGTCTTGCAACCGTATCCAGATTTGACAGCTTTCTTTCTTCAGCATCCATCAGATCTGGACTCTTTCTAATTCGAGCGCCAACTGGAAAATCTGGGTCACCTCCTTCAGCTGGATTGTTATGATAGATGATGATAGGTCCTTGTTCCAGAACTTCCATCATCCTGCTGCTTATCGCTCCCAGATGGTTGCTCATGAGTGTAACCCAATCTGCATACTCATCAATACCAAACTTTGGTATATCGTGATACATTCTGGATGTATTATCCATGGTTAGTGAGTTTTTGAAAACAGATGAAGTTTTGAAAATGGTTTTTCAAGATATGTTCAAGTGACCACAAAGATTCTTCCTCAAGAACCGATGATATTCAAAGCCAGTGGTCCGAAGAACCACTGCTCTGATACCACTTGTAGGTCCCAAATGGGTTTCGTGAGGGCAGAAGTCTAGAGGGGAGGGGTGAATAGACTTCTGAAAACTTTTCATGCAAGATCAGGTGTGATGGCAGGTTGCCTGATTAGAGTGCGAGTGAATCAGTTTGGACTGATATCCAACTTACTGATCGCCTGAAGGCTGATCAGTTCGGTGTTTATCAGTTTAACTGACGTGCGGAAGCTAGTTTTAACTAGTGTGAAAAACTAGTTTTATAAGTTCAGATTCTGCAGTCTGTTTTCAATCAGATGACCAACGTGTCAAACTGATCAGATCAGTTGCTTGATGCAAACTGATACTAACTCGGAATATGTATGCAATTTTAAACTCTGTTGTGTTCTATTTTGTAAAGCAGTTAAGAGCAAGTAAATACACACATGATTTTTATAGTGGCTCGGACAACCAGTCCTACGTCCACATTTCCCTATCACAAGGGGCACCAACTTAACCAACTGGACTTAGTTTATTGTGTTAGTCCAACACAGTACAACCAACAGATGTTTATAGAGTTCACACTCAATCCAATCCCAGAATTCAGAACTAGAAACCCTAGTCTTGAATCTTGCTAAACAAACTTAACCTAACTTTTGGTTTGGGTAAAAATTTGTTGTGGTTCCAACTGGAAATCTATCCTAGTGTTTATGTAGCCTAAAGCTAGAGGATGAGATTTCTATGCTAGGAACAGATGAGATTTCTTCGTGCGGAAATTTTGCTATACCTTGAGCTTGATGATAATTTTCGTGTCTTCACTCTGAAGAGTAATCCCATATTTATAGACCTCGAAATCAAAGAGCCGTTGGAGAGCAATTTGAATTTCAGGCTTATTTTTGGTAGGTTCCAGGATTGATGTGACGTGCTTCAGGAACGACATGGACGAAAGCGTGAATACTTATCCTTTCTAGCCGTTTGACTATGCAGTGCCGAATCCCGCATTGTCAGCTCCGTTCATACGTGTCTTATTCTCATTGGTTAACAAGTACACTTTTAAGTGTTTGTTCTACCAACTAAAGTTGACATTCTTCTTGTTCAGATCAACAACGTATGATATTGTGAAACATCAGTTGACACTTGGTGTGGTGACTGATCGAGATAAAAAGCGATCGATCTACGATAAGTCTTTTGGTGCCAGTTGTCTTAGCTCAACTCGCAGACTCGGCTGATGTAGGTCTTCTGTTCTGGATCTTCAGGTAGTCTTCTGAGCTTCAGGTCTTCTGAACTTGATCTTGATGTCTTCACCTGATCTATCTGACTAACTAATCTTCTGCCTTGTCTTGTATGCTGACCTCGTCTGGTCTTCTGATCTGACTTGTCTGACCTTACCTATACATATTGAGTTCCCCCTCAATATGTGACCTATCTTATACATCAGTTGTTCTATACAATAGTTATCAACTGGTCGTCTTATAGCTGGTAATTAAAAGCATCAGTCAGCTAACAGATCTGACTAGTCCTATTACATGTGTTTTGCAACTTTCATCAAAACTCTAAATTTCCCAACAGATGAGGCTGCAGACGAGGGTGATAGAGATCAGATGAGTAGGATGAGTTTTGAGTTAACAGATGAGCTGAGCAAAATCAAAAAAGAAGAAAAGTTAAGCCAGCTGATAAGAAGAATCAGAAGAGGAGGTTGCTGATTAGAAGAGGAGCAGATAAGACTAATCGAGATCAGACGTGATCGAGATAAGATGAGATGACCTGATGCAATTGATCTGATGTGCTAAACTAATGAGCTGATCTGATGCAGATGACCTGATGTAGATGACCTGATGAAGCTAATTTGATATGTTGACCTGAAGATGTGCTGATCTGATCAGACGAGAAGAAATCAAAAAACTGAAATCAGAAAACAAATATCAGAACACCAGAAATCTACATACCAGATCAGGTGACCAAATCAGAAGACCAGAATCAGAAGAGCTGAACAGTAAAACAGGAGTACTGATCTGATGTCCTCAGAAGACAAGTCATCTGAAGACATGTTCACTGAGATCCATAATACTGATGATCAGATAACCTGAGTCAAGTGACCTGAGGGTCAGGATGTCTGAAGTCAGAAGAGCTGAACTCAGTTAGCCTGACTGTCAGTATGCCTGATCAGAGAAGGTCCACCGAAGAGAAGTCTGCTGAGTCAAGAATCCTGAGTCCAAGGAAGCCTGAGTTCGAGAAAGATGAGGATCAAAATCCTGAAGATTATAGTCGTTAAATTCAGCTGACGTGGACCAATGAGAGGAAGACAACTAACCTAAAAAAGCTGCAAAAGCTATAGAATAATATGGATTTGAATGTGACTACATCCAACGGTAACATTCAAATCCACACTATAAATATAAGTTCTTCCTTCATTATTTAGTCTGAAATGCGTGAAAACACCATTGAGCTACAAAGCCAAATCATCAAGCATTTCCACCATAGAACACTGAGCAAGAAATACACCCATATATTCAAGAGTGTTCTATCCTAGATCTAAGCACAAATGTAATATCCTAAGCTTAGAGAGATTTTCTAATCCTTAGCATTGAGGCTAAACAAATGTAAGGGTTCGAGTATTGGGATTCTATGGTGATTTGGGCTTTTGGCAAACTCTTTAGGAGTGCCTATTCTTATTGATGAAAACACGTTAAATGGGGAATACGGTCAATTTGCTCGGGTTTTGGTTGAGGTAGATTTTAAGAAAGAAGTCAGGGATAGAATTTTGGTCAAGCGGGCAAATCATAGTACTTTTACATATGTGGTTATTGAGAACGCTCCTAATTTTTGCAATCAGTGTGGTATAGTGGGTCATGGTTGGGAAAACTGTAGACACAGGATTAAGGCACCAGTTGAGCAGGCCCCAATTTCGAAGAAGAGTGGGGATAAGGTTTGGGTAACTAAGGTGGACAACAGGGTTATTGATAGTTCAGATTTGGTTACTGAAAGTGAGGTAACAAAGGGACAGATGCTGGGGGTTCCTCGGTTGGAGGACTCTCGAGTGCGCCGATTATAAATGCTTTCAATGCTTTAGACGGGTGCGAAACAGACGATGATGATGGGGATAAGGATTCTAGCATGCCTCCTTTAATGGAGGTTGATGAGCAGGGGATTGCCAAGATTTGTAGCCCGGATGTACCGGTCTCGAAGGGGGTTGAGACTACTCTAGATTCTCCGAGCAATATATCGCCGATTAGTAGCAGGGAAAAACAGAGGAGACTCTCCCTAGAAAACTTTGAGCAATATTTGCAGGATTCAATGGTGGAACCTTTAACACTGAAGGTTCGTAAAGCTACACAATCAGAACCTCTCAAAATGAGGCCTATTGCCTTGTGCGCATGTCCTGAAGACAGTTCGGCAAGAAGGGCATTGAACATGGGCGGTAATCTGAAAATGGTTTCGAAAGACCACTCTCCGGTAGCAGCGGCCATGAATATAGCTGCAACAAGGGAGTTTAAGAGGCTTGATTCCATGAAACTACCTTGAAGTGGTTTTCCGTAAGCATTTGAGTTTTGAGGAGCTGCGGTATAGTTGACATTTTTTTGGGTCATGTTTGACTGGGTTTCGTTTCCTTTGGATGTGGCTTTTATGTTTGTCCTTTTTTGGTGTGATTGTTTTTTGGTTGTGGGGGACTTGCACTTCTAGCTGATAGGAGCTGTGTTCCTTATTAGTGAGTATATAGAAGGGTTGCTGTTGGTAAATTGTGAGCCTATGTATGGTTTTTTGCATAGTCTAGGTAGGATGGTTTGTGTTTCGTTAGATCCTATGTTTGCACGGGTTCACTGCTATTGGTTTGGGACTTAGTTGGACCTCGATGGCCTTGTTTGGGCCTGCTTGATACATTGGCCCATTTTGAGCGTCTGTTTTGGTTTTTGGGTTTTGTTCGTTCTTTGATTTTTTGTGGCTGGCCTTAATTTTGGGCTGCAGTTCTTTTGCGCTTTAACCTTGGGTCGGGTTATGGCCTCTCTTATCTTTTTCTTTCTTTTATTAAGATCTTGATTTTAGTGACACTTATTTGTAAAACAAATAACACAAATCAACTAATACCTTTATTTCTTAACAAGTGACACTTATTATTGAAACCGATAAAACTAATCAACTAATACCTTTCATTATAAACATGTGATACTCAATTGTGAAACATATAATACTAATCAACTAATACCTTTCATTTTAAACAAGTGACACTTATTAGAAAAACCGATAATACTAATCACTAATTTTTTTTCATTCTAAACAAGTGAAATTTATTAGTGAAACCAATAACACTAACCAACAAATACCATTCATTGCAACCAAGTGATACTTATTAGCGAAACAAACAACACTAATCATCTAAAACCTTTCATTCTTAACAAGTGAAACTTATTAGTGAAACTAAAAACACTAATCAACTAATAACTTTCATTATAAACAAGTGACACTTATTGGTGAAACCAATAACACTAATCAACTAATACATCTCATTGTCAACAAGTTACACTAATTGGTGAAACCAATAACACTAATCAACTAATACCTTTCATCCTTAAGTTTTCCTCTGACTTCTCTCTTCTCTCTCGCTCTAAAATTGTTGCTTCGGTTTCTGTCGCAAAATCTCCTTCTCCGATTATTCTTTCGTTTCTTTTTGCTAAGCTTCGTGATTTCTTCTTTTCTATGATTTCATTCCCCGCTATCTCTTGTAAACCTTCTTCTCCGAACTTAGGGTTTGCGGAACTGTGTTCTTCGATCTCCGGATTGATTGAGTTCGTCGTCTCAAATTTTTTTGAAAAATTCACCAATGGATCTGAGATAAAGGGGTGCCTTAAACAGGACGGTGCGAATACTAGATTCGACTCGGAATTTCCACGATTTGCGAAGTTAAAGGGGGATCGTCTTCTTTGTGGCCTCTTGTAGGAGGCAATTTTTACAGATTCAACCGCTACGACTGGGGTAAGGGCCTCTTTCGTTGACGCTGCTTTGCGGTAATTACATCGATTGTATCCCCCCAAGATCCCACGCCTGCAACATTTCCAGTTCCGATCAACGAAGGGGAGTTCTTTTTTGTCACCATTTCGGAGGGTGTCTACCAGCGGCAAGTGGAAGCTTTCAAGGATTCATTTCTTGGCAGGGCTTCCTTTGATAATCAGAAGCCGCTTTCGCACAAGCCGCTTAAGGTTAAACTTCAATCCGTTTGGGAGATTCACGGTCTTTGGAGGGTTACGCCTCTTGGGAGGGGTTTCTATAACATCTTCATCGATGATTCATCAGAACGAAGACGTGTTTTCTCCAAGAAATTTTGGGGGCTCAAACCGGGCTCCTTTCAACTTTCGAACTGGTGTCCTAATTTCAACCTCTACAAGATGAACTCGTCTAAGGCTCAGGTATGGGTGCATTTTTATGAATTGCCTTTTGAGTATTGGGATTCAGGTTTTATTTGGGGTCTTGCGAGCTCTTTGGGGACACCACTGAGAATTGATGATAACACGTTGAGCGGGGAGTTTAGGCACTTTGCAAGGGTTCTGATTGAAATTGATTTCAAAAATGATGTTAGGGATAGGATTATGATTAAGAGGAAGAATTATGTTTCATTTACGTTCGTGTGGATCGAAAATGCACCCGATTTTTACAATCATTGTGCAATTGTAGGCCACGATTTGGAGAATTGCAGGCATAGATTGAAGGGGTTTGATTTGCAGTTGTCTGTGCTTGAGAAGAATAGAGAAATGGTTTGGATCACGAAGGCGGATAATAGGGTGCTTTACAGTGTTGAAATCAACAAAACCTCAAGCTCGGGTTTGGGTATTGTTAATAAGGGCACAGTGGAGGTTAGCTCTCATGAGCAGGCCGGAAAAGATCATGTTTCGACTGATAATTCAGCAATGATAATATAAAACTCGTTCGACATTTTGAAAGATAGATCCTGATATGCCAACTCTATTTGAGTTGAATGAGGATGGCATTGAGTGTGAAGTTAAGGAGGATAAGTTCTTCGATGGTTTGGGTGCCGCTAAAGATTTGAGTTCATATTACACGACGGTGAGCAGTTCGGCCCCTATTCCGATCAGATCCAATGGGACAAAGGTTAAGCAAATTTTGAAGAGGCCGAAGTCCTCACTTGGACCGATTGCACTCTGTGCAAGGATTGAGGACAATCCTAATAAACGTGCTCCAAAAGGAGGCAGATCTAATGTGATGCTTGTTTCAAAAGACTAGTCAAATGCAGCAATGGTCATGAATATAGCAGCTACTCGGGATTACATAAGGTTGGACTTGATGAAGCCGCCTTGATAGGATTGGACTTGGCGTCCAAAGTTCGTGGCATGGTATTTGATAGATTAGAGGGACGAGCACAGGGTTGTGTATAAGTTCATATTGGAGGGGCTCTTGGCTTCTAGTGAACAATGGTTGAGTTTTATGATCTTTGGAGCTCGGATTGTAGCTTGATGATGGGTTTCTCTTATTTGGCTTGTTGTTTGTTAGCTTGGGCCATATATGGCTCCTTTCCTTGGGTCTTCACGCCGGGTGGTTTCTTCTTGGGTTTTTTGGTTTATTTTTTCTTTGGGCCTTTACAGCCTTTGTCTTAGTCTGTTTGTGCTCTTTGTTTATGCAGTTTGGGCCGATTGTCTGTCTCTTTAATTTTGGTTTTTTTGGGCTGGTCTTTTTTAGGCTACAACCTATTGCTTTGCACTTTGGACAAGGTTGTGGTCCCTCTTATATTTTTTTTTCTTCTTTTAATAAGATCTTGATTTTAGTGACACTTATTTGTAAAACAAATAACACAAATCAACTAATACCTTTATTTCTTAACAAGTGACACTTAATATTGAAACTGATAAAACTAATCAACTAATACCTTTCATTCTAAAGAAACGATACTTATTATTAAAAAGATAAAGTTAATGAACTAATAAACCTTTTATTCTAAACAAGTGAAACTCAGTAGTGAAAGATATAAAACTAAACAACTAATACCTTTCATTCTAAACAAGTGACACTTATTAGAGAAACCGATAATACTAATCACTAATTTTTTTCATTCTAAACAAGTGAAATTTATTAGTGAAACCAATAACACTAATCAACAAATATCATTCATTGTAAAAAGTTATACTTAATAGTGAAACCAATAACACTAATCAACTAATATCGTTCATTCTAAACAAGTGAAACGTATTAGTGAAACCAAAAGCACAAATCAACTAATAACTTTCATTGTAAACAAGTGACACTTATTGGTGAAACCAATAACACTAATCAACTAATATGTTTCATCCTAAACAAGTAAAACTTATTTGTGAAACCAATAACACTAATCAACTAATACCTTTCATTGTACGCAAGTGAAACTTATTAGTGAAACTTATAACAATAATCAACTAATACCTTTCATTCTAAAAAAGTGAAACTTATTCTTGAAATTAGTAATCCTAATCAACTAACACATTTCATTGTTAACAAGTTACACTAATTGGTGAAACCAATAACACTAATCAACCAATACCTTTCATCCTAAACAAGTGACACTTATTTGTAAAACAAATTAAACAAATAAAATAATACCTTTAGTTCTTAACAAGTGAAACTTATTATTGAATCCGAAAAAACTAATCAACTAATACCTTTCATTTTAAAGAAATGACACTTATTCGTGAAACCGATAAAACTAATGAACTAACCTTCATTCTAAACAAGTGAAACTCAATAGTGAAACATATAACACTAATCAACTAATACCATTAATTCTAAACAAGTTACACTTATTAGAGAAACTGATAATACTTATCACTAATTTTTTTCATTCTAAACAAGTGAAATTTATTAGTGAAACCAATATCACTAATCAACAAATACCATTCATTTTAAACAAGTGATACTTAATAGTGAAACCAATAACACTAATCAACTAATACATTTCATTCTAAACAAGTGAAACTTATTAGTAAAGCCAAAAACACTAATTAGCTAATAACTTTCATTGTAAACAGGTGACACTTATTGGTGAAACCAATAACACTAATCAAGTAATACGTTTCATCCTAAACAAGTAAAACTTATTTGTGAAACTAATAATACTAATCAACTAATACCTTTCATTGTACACAAGTGACGCTTATTAGTGAAACTTATAACAATAATACTCTAATACCTTTCATTCTAAAAAAGTGAAACTTATTTGTGAAATGGCGATTTTCGGCGATGAGATGCTATTTTCGGCGATGATAACATTGTGATCGAATCATGTTACACCCTGAATTAACCAATGCTTTTACTGCTTTTTTAGTTGAACTCGTGAATAATCCATTCGCTTTGCCGAACCTCTTGGATGCTGCAATGAAGGCTTCGCACCCGGTGACTAACACGGATGTCGCTGATAATCAGTATAGTGCGCGGTCCAATGCAATCATTGATCGATCATCCACTGATCATAGGGAGGATGAGTTTATCATGGCTCCCAATTTGCGGGATCCTAGGGTTTCTACTGCGCAGCCGCCTCCTCCGATCTTCGAAGATAAGTCCAACTCTAGGGTTTCCAATGGGCCGTCCGCTACTCAATCGACTTCTGATCTTCCCCATCTCACGTTACATAATTCTGGTGCCCTCAGGTAGTTCTCCCTAAAGGCGGTTCGTTGCTCCGCCGCGGCTCACCAACCCCATTATGCTGCGGGCTCTGCCTCGCTTGGCGATTCTTCGGCAGGGGACAGTGGACAGCTGATCTCCGGCATTAGGGTATCGAATCTAATTCTATTTTTACCCTGGTTCCTCTATTTCTCTTCCCTCTCGCAGGTTTCCTTCTTTGCAGGGTATTACACCAACCGTTGCTGTCTCGAATTATCCTCAAGGAGAGTTTGACTCGACGACCACAGATTCAATTGTTACCTCTACACGGGCTGGCTCTTTCACATATGCTCTTATAACCGGACGCTGCGTAGCCAATGAGGTTGCGCAACAAACGGGTACATTGGTTGCTAATTCCATGTCTAGTTTTGAGAGTTCTCCTATGCCTATAAATGCTTTGGTGCCCTCTTTTTGCAAGATTCTGTTGTTCCTCCTTGCATGATACAGGGACAGGGTCTTACGTTTGCGGAGACAATCACTACCCCTCCTCGGGGCCCACCACAACCAACTTCGCCTATTCGCAAAGGCGGTTATTTATCTGTCATGATTGATGATCAAGCACATCAATGGGGTGTTAGGGAATTCTAACATTCTTTGATTGCTCGTGTCTTATTACGGCCTAAGGTTGAGCCTATGTCGGATGCTGTGCTTCGTGGTGATATTAATGAGGTATGGCAGGTCCCTGGGGGATGGTTGTTCACTCCCATTGGTCGTGGCTACTACATAATACAGATTAGTAATTACGTTGAGCGTGATCCTATTCTGGAAAAGCGAATATGGAACTTTAAACATGGAACGGTTCGCCTGCAACGTTGGACCCCAGAGTTTAACCCTTGGAAAATTAATTCTCCCATAGCTCATGTTTGGATTCGTATGCATGAGCTTCCCATCGAGTATTTCTCGGACCCAATTATCAGGGATATTGCCTCTGCCATTGGCCCATTCATCAACATCGATTAACGTATTCAAACCCACCGGGTTTGCAAGTATGCTCGGGTCTTAGTCGAGGTCGATCTCCGCGCAGAGAGGGAGTACTCAGTCATGTATGAGCGCCCTTGCTTCTGTTCTATTATTTCGATTAGTTATGAGCACCTCCCTGAATATTGTACGGACTGTGGTATAATTGGACACTCGGTCAATGATTGTCGCCGACATGCTCCTACTGCCCCTTCTTCTAAACCCCCAGTTCGTAAGCCCGGAGCTTCGACCGTGCAGGAATGGCAACGTGTTACTCGTAGAAAAGGCAAGGTCAAAGCGGTCGCTACTAGCGCACCGATGAACACCTCCTCTGGCCCATCATCTACTGCTCCGGACATTGTCGTGTCGAATTCTTTCTCGACGCTGGTAGCGAGTTCCTCTGATCAGCCACATAACGTAATTGATGACTTGTCGGATATTTTAGACCCGTACCCCAATGACCCCTTGCAAGATAATTCTCCCTCCTCTCCGCCTAGTGGACAGGACCTTTCTTATATAACAGTTCGAAAGCAGCCACAGACACTGACTCGTTCAGAGGAGTATAACATTCGTAATCCCCCCTTGGGATTGATGAGGCATCGCGTAGGATCGTAGAAGCATCTTCACAACCGTATGTGCTTTGCCCGGTTGCACAGGGTGAGAATGTGATCTTTTCTTGGGCTGATTATGCTGATGATTCTACTATACCGCCGATGCACGGTACTTCTTGTGGTTCTCAATGATCGTGCTCTCATGGAATGCTCAAGGTCTTAGCAAATGATAATTATCCCAAATGACCGTCAAAAGGTCTTCTCTTCACCTCAGATGATAATTGTTTGTTTTCATGATCAGGTCCTATCTTATGATTTTGGGTTTGTTCATGCCTCTAAGTCGTACGTTGTGGGCCGATATTTTGTTGCATATCACGGACTCCTTCTGCGTACTTGGAGATTTTAATGCAGTTCTAGGGTCGCATGAGCGTCAACATGGCTCTGTTAGCTATCTTCGTGCTACCCAGGACTTCCAGGCTCTTGTTGATGAGGCTGATTTGTTTGATGTCGAGGCTGGGGGCTCTCCTTTTACCTGGTTCACTCGTCGTGGGAACCATCACATGGCTGCTCGTTTAGATAGGATGTTGGCCTCCCAACATTTTCTTAATTTGTGCGCGACGGTTGGTCTCTTGAATCTCCCGTGCGTTTCATCGGACCATCATCCTCTTTGTCTTCAGCTAGAAGTCTCACAACCGGTACTCTTTTGCCCCTTTCGTTTTCAGCGCATGTGGCTAGAACATGAATATTTCTTGGGCATTATATCGGATTCTTGGTCAATTCTCAGTTTTCACGGCAATCCTATCTTACGAGTGGTACAGAAATTGCGTCGACTGAGGGGTCGTCTTTGTGCTTGGAATGTCGATACTTTTGGTAACATTTTTCACGAGCTGGACGCTGCGACTACTGCCCTTGATACCATTCAACAGGAGGTCGCTTTGCACGGGGATTCCGATGAGCGATTCACCGAGGAGCTTGAGTGCACCGCCCGAGTCAATGGTTTTCTAGAGCGTCGTCGTCTTTTTCTCATACAACGTAACCACTTGCGGTGGTTACACGATGGAGACATGACTCTGCGTTCTTCCATAAACTGCATGGGGTTCGGAAGGCTCGGCATTCGATCAATGCTCTCTACATTGTTGATGTTCTCTCTACCCATACTCCTTCTATTGGTCAACATATTGTCGAGTATTACACTGATCTTTTCACTGGGATGGCACCGGCTGCAGATTTTTCCATTCTTGACAACTTTATGACTTATACTATTTCACCATCCCATAACGATGCCCTGGTTATGATTCCGGACGATGAGGAGATCCGTATAGCAGTCTTTTCCATGGATTCTGATAGCAGTCCTGGCCCTGATGGTTTTGGTGGGGTGTTTTATCAACGTTGTTCGGAGGTCATTGCTTTTGATGTGATTGAGGCGGTTCGTCACTTTTTCTTAACGCTAGTGATTCCGGATGGAGTAAATTCGAATCTTGTTGCATTGCTCCCTAAGTCAACCGTTGCTTTACGGGTGGCGGAATACATGCCAATTGTCATGGGCAATTATTTCAAAATCTTCACGAAGATTCTGGCGACTCACCTCAGTCGTTTCATTGGTGAATATCTATCACCTTTTCAATTTGGGTTTATCCCGGGTCGTCGTATTCACAATTGTATTGCTTTAACCTCTGATGCGGTTAACTGTATGGAGCTGGGGGATGCTAAGAATATGGCTATCAAAGTGTACATCACCAAGGCATTTGACACTATTTCTTGGCACTTCCTGCGGGCTGTCCTCACTCATATGGGTTTTTCCCCACGTTTTGTTTCTATGGTGGAGAGTACTTTATGCTCGTCCCATCTTTCTATTATGATTAATGGCTCCCCCCAGGGTTATTTTGGCTGTTCTCGCCGGGTGCATCAAGGGGACCCTCTTTCTCCACTTCTCTTTTGTGTGGCGGAGGACGCTTTGGCACGTTGGATTGATTTTGCAGTGGCTTCTGGCGACATTGACATCAACCCCCGATTGCCTCGCTACCTTCTCTATGCTGATGATATCATATTTTTTATGAAGGCCTCCCAGAAGAACATACGGAATTTCCATCGTATCCTTGAGCAGTATGGCAGTTGTCTGGACAGGTTTACAGTCCTCCTAAGTCCCGGGCTTTTTATGGTTCGAAAGTTCATCGTTTGATCAAGAACTATATGCTTCGTACCACTGGTATTGTGGCTGGTACTCTCTCGTTCACGTATCTGGGTGTCCCTATCTTTCGAGGGATATCTAGAGTTATTCACCTCCAGGATATTGCTGACTCTGTCATTGCTAAGTTCGGTCGATGGAAAGGGAGTTCTCTTTCTTTAGCTGGGCGCCGCTGCTTGATTAATAGTGCCATTGCTTCATCTCTGGTTCATTCTATGATGGTATACCGGTGGCCGGAGTCGCTGATCACACGCATTGAGAAAGCCACTCGTAACTTCCTTTGGACTGGGGACGTTAATAAGAAGGGCGGAGTACGGATTTCTTGGGCTCAATGCTGCCCACCGATTCAGGAGGGTGGCTTAGGTATACGGTCCATCCGCCTTACCAATGAGTCATTTCTTGGTCAATTTGCTTGGGACTTGATGACACGGAAGGAGAGGGACCTGGGGCTGCTTCACCGATGGTATTTTGATAGCCGTGCGACTGCCATCACTACACGAAGGGCTTCTTCTATTTGGTCGGGCATTCGTCCGCATATTCCCGGCCTTCTTGATGTTTCTCAGTGGTTTTTGGGTGATGGGTCCCTGGTTAGTTTCTGGAATGATAATTGGCTGGGTTACACCATTGCGGACAGGATCGGGGTTCCTGCTAATATTGCCTGCACACTCACGGAGAGGGTTAGTGACTACTATTTTGATGGTATTTGGCATTTCAGTCAGTTGTTTTTGGTTCGGTGTACTCGAGTCGTTATTGATATCCTGAATCTCCACATGGCGTCGGGGAAGGATGTAAGGGTATGGCCTGGTTCTCTATCTGGGGATCTCTCCTCCAAAGCTGCTTATGATATTTTACGTACCCCTTTTCTCCGTAATGACTGGGGTCGATGGATTTGGGGCGGTTTTATCCCGACTTATCGCAGTACTACGATTTGGCGTGTTATTTTGGGTTATCTGCCCACTATGGAGGCGGTTCGCCGGATGGGGGTCCCTGGTCCCACGGTTTGCCCCTTATGTTTCTCTAATGGGGAAACTATTGACCATCTCTTTGCGGATTGCACTTTCACTCGCCGTCTTTACGGTTATATTGCTTATATTTTCGATGTTACCCTGCATTACGAGTTTGGTTTCCATAATTTTTTTCTTGCAGGCTACTCGTATTCCTCTCAGCCCTTTGCTTTGGAATATCTGGCGGCTTACGATAGTCACAGTGATTTGGCTGATTTTGCGGACACGTAATCGTTTGGTTCACGACAGTGTGCACCCCAACTTTTGGAGGTTGCCTTGTGCAGTTGTTAGGCCTGATCCGAGAGGCTGATTCGTTGAGCTTAGGTTGCAGAGATTTTTTGGTTCGGGACTTTACGAATCTGCGACGTCTTCATGTGCATGGCACGTTCCGACCACCTTTGCACATGAGGGTGGTGCGTTGGCGTCCTCCGGTTGCTAGTTGGTACAAGGTGAACGTGGATGGTAGTTCCGACGGTTCTCCAGGTTTGATCTTTGGCGGTGCTATTTTCCGTAATAGTCGGGGTTTTTTTGTGGCAACATTCTCTCGCCCTGTTGGGTGGGGGCTGCCTCTGGAGGTGGAATTGGCTGCTGCACTCTGGGCTATACGATTTGCTTTTAATCGGGGTTGGCTCTGTTTGTGGCTAGAGACCGACTCGGAGATGGTAGTTCGTTTCCTCAATGCAAGTCATACTACAATTCCATGGGGTCTACGATCTTTATGGCGGAGATTTTGGTTATGCGGTCCTCTATGGAACTTTCAGTGACTCATATCTTCCGAGAAGCTAATTAGGCTGCTGATTTGTTGGCGAAACAACGCCATTCGCAAGAGTGGATCGGAGTTTGGCCTGACTTTATTGATCATTTTCTGTACTCTGATCTAAATTCTGATTATTTTCGTCTTGTACGTACTTTTTGAGAATTACCCTTGCGATGCGGGGTAATGCCTTGTAGAGGGGTATTCCTTTTTCCCTCGACTAAGGGTTTTGCCCTAAGGAGGATTTTACCTTAGCGAGGTTTTTAGTGGTGCCCCGACCTCTAGGACGACCTGTGTCCTTATGGTTTTAGGTTTTTTTTCATTTTTCCTTTTATTTCAGAGTCATTTGTCAATAACACTAATCAACTAATACATTTCATCCTAAACAAGTGATACTTATTTGTAAAATAAATAACACAAATAAAATAATACCTTTAGTTCTTAACAAGTGAAACTTATTATTGAATCCGAAAAAACTAATCAACTAATACGTTTCATTTTAAAGAAATGGAACTTATTCATGAAACCGATAAAACTAATGAATTAACCTTCATTCTAAACAAGTGAAACTCAATAGTGAAACATATAACACTAATCAACTAATACCTTTCACTCGAAACAAGTGACACTTATTAGAGAAAGCGATAATACTAATCACTAATTTTTTTCATTCTAAACAAGTGAAATTTATTAGTGAAACCAATAACACTAATCAACAAATACCATTCATTTTAAGCAAGTGATACTTAATAGTGAAACCAATAACACTAATTAGCTAATAACTTTCACTGTAAACAGGTGACACTTATTGGTGAAACCAATAACACTAATCAACTAATATGTTTCATCCTAAACAAGTAAAACTTATTTGTAAAACCAATAACACTAATTGTTGGGATATTTTAGTTTTGATGAATTATGCCAAAAACATTATCTACTTGTGTTATTCAAGCTAATTTACAGATAACAAGTTGAGGGGGAACAAGAGAACAAGTTGAGGGGGAACTCACAAAATCAGAAGAAGATGATCGAGATCAGACGAGGCTGATCAAGATCAGATGAGTTAGATGAGTTTCCGAAATTAACTGATGAGCCGCCGCAAAATCAAGAGAAGAAAAGCTAAGCCGCTTGATCAAGATCGATGACCGTAATCGCACCTAACCGTATGATCGAAGAATGTAAGAGCCGATATGGTGAATGAAGAACAGCATAAGCCGATCGAAAAGAAACCGACCGTAAGATCGGTCAGAGGTAGCCGATCGAAGAGGAGCGATGAGACTGATTAAGATCAGACGTGATTGTGATCGATGTCTTAACCTCGATGACAAATTTAATTCGATGCTATCCTCGATATATTGACTGAAGATGTGCCGATCCGATCATTCCAAATTGACGATCAGGCAAGAAGAAATCGATAGCTCGAGTCAAGTGACCGAGGGTCGATGTCCGTCAAGAGCCGAACTCGAAGCCCGAGCGTCAAGATACTCGGACGATAAGGTCCGGCCAAGAGAAGTCTGCTGAATCAAGAATCCTGAGTAAAAGAATTCTGAGACTCAAAAGATCCTGAAGACTCAGAGAAACCTGAAGACTCAGAAGTTCCCGAAGAATATAGCCGTTAGATTCAGCTGACGTGGACCAATGAGAGGAAGACAACCAGCCTGAAAAAGCTGCAGACCTTACAGAATAATATGGATTTGAATGTGATTCTCTTCAACGGTAACATTCAAATTCACACTATAAATACAAGATCTTCCATCAAATTAAGTGTGGAAAATGTGAAAAAAGATGCTACAGAGCCAAGAGCCATATACTCAAGCATTCCCACCATAGAACATAAATCTGTAGACATACAAATATATTCAAGAGTGTTCTTAAACCCAATCTAAGCAACCCACGATATATCCTAAGCTTAGAGAGATTTTCCCAACCTTAGCATTGTGGCTAAACAAATGTAAGGGAAAATCTCAACCTAGTTGGAGACACCAACCAAACCCAAACCCTATTGTTAGGTAGTTTGTGTGATTGTTGGAGTTGTAAAGAGTGAGTAAGCTGCAGAGTAGTCAGCCAGAAAACTCTAGCGAAGAAGTGAGTAAACTATCTTGGATATTCAGAAAGCTTGTGTGTGTTTGAGTAAGTAAGCTGCAGAGTAGTCAGCCAGAAAACTCAAATGTAGAAGAAGTGAGTAAACTATCTTGGATAGTCTGAAAGCTTATAGGAGATCCCGTGGAGGGTGATAAGTCCAGTTTGAAGGAAATTCCCTAGGAACAGGGAGAATGGATGTAGGAGCTTGAGTCTCCGAACCACTATACTTTGTTGTGTTCTTTATTACTTTTCGTTCTTATCTTGTCATATGCATTCGATTATAAGCAAAGCACAACACATGGGCTTAAAAACACAAAAATTTGGAATCACCACCCCTTCACCCCTATTTTATATGCATTACATGTTTTTTTCCGCATTTCACAGGTTTTGCACTGGGACAAACAAGTGGTATCAGAGCAGGAGTTCAAAAGATCACTTTTAATGTGATCACCTGAACTGATCTTTTTAAACAAAAACCCGTTTCTTTAAAAATGCATATATTTTAATGTTTTGGCGTCATTATCAAAGAGGGGGAAATTGTTGGGATATTTTAGTTTTGATGAATTATGCCAAAAACATTATCAACTTGTGTTATTCAAGCTAATTTACAGATAACAAGTTGAGGGGGAATAAGAAAATAAGTTGAGGGGGAACTCACGAAATCAGAAGAAGATGATCGAGATCAGACGAGGATGATCAAGATCAGATGAGTTAGACGAGTTTCCAGAATTAACTGATGAGCTGTACAAAAATAAGAAGAGAAGAAAAGTTAAAAGCTAGCCGATCGTAAGATCGATGACAAGAACAGACTGACCGGATGATCGAAGAATGCGAGGAAAACGATCTAGTGAAATGTAAGAAATGCACCCGGAAGATCGGAAGGAAGTAGCCGATCGGAAGAGGAGCGGATGAGACCGATCGAGATCGAGACGTGATTGAGATCGACATGTGCTAACTCGATCTGGTGGTGACGATGCTATCCCGATATATTGACTGAAGATGTGTTGATCGATCGATCGAGCCGATCGATCGAAAGAAGAAATCGGATAGCTCGAGTCAAGTGACCTGAGGGTCAGTGAGTAAAAGTGACCTGAGGGTCAGGATGTCTGAAGTCAGAAGAGCTGAACTCAATAAGCCTGAGTGTCAGTATGCCTGATCACACAAGGTCTGCTGAAGAGAAGTCTGCTGAATCAAGAATCCTAAGTAAAAGAATCCTGAGACTCAAAAGATCCTGAAGACTCAGAGAAACCTGAAGACTCAGAAGTTCCTGAAGAATATAGCCGTTAGATTCAAATTGACGGGACCAAAGAGAGAGGAAGACAACTCGCTCGAAAAAGCTGCAGACCTTATAGAATAGTATGGATTGAATGTGATTCTCTTCAACAGTAACATTCAAATCCACACTATAAATACAAGATCTTCCATCAAATTAAGTGTGGAGAATGTGGAAAAAGATGCTACAGAGCCAAGAGCCATATACTCAAGCATTCCCACCATAGAGCACAAAACTGTAGACATACAAATATATTCAAGAGTGTTCTTAAACCCAATCTAAGCAACCCACGATATATCCTAAGCTTAGAGAGATTTTTCCAACCTTAGCATTGTGGCTAAACAAATGTAAGGGAAAAATCTCAACCTAGTTTGAGAAACCAACCAAACCCAAACCTTATAGTTAGGTAGTTTGTGTGATTGTTGGAGTCGTAAAGTGTGAGTAAGCTGCAGAGTAGTCAGCCAGAAAACTCTAGAGAAGAAGTGAGTAAACTATCTTGGATAGTCAGAAAGCTTGTGTGTGTTTGAGTAAGTAAGCTGCAGAGTAGTCAGCCAGAAAACTCAAATGTAGAAGAAGTGAGTAAACTATCTTGGATAGTCAGAAAGCTTATAGGAGATCCCGTGGAGGGTGATAGTCCCGTTTGAAGGAATTTTCCTAGATACATGGAGAGTGGATGTAGGAGCTTAAGTCTCCGAACCACTATACTTTGTTGTGTTCTTTATTGCTTTACGTTCTTATCTTGTCATATGCATTCGATTATAAGCAAAACACAAAACATGGGCTTAAAACGCAAAAAAATGGAATCACCACTCCTTCACCCCTGTTTTATATGCATTACATGTTTTTTCCGCATTTCACGGGTTTTGCACCGGGACCAACACTAATCAACTAATACCTTTCATTGTACAAAAGTGAAACTTATTAGTGAAACTTATAACAATAATCAACTAATACATTTCGTTCTAAAAAAGTGAAACTTATTCGTGAAATCAATAACACTAATCAACTAGTACATTTCATTGTTAACAAGTTACACTAATTGGTGAAACCAATAACACTAATAAACTAATATCTTTCATCCTAAACAAGTGACACTTAGTTTTAAAACAAATAACACAAATAAAATAATACCTTTAGTTCTTAACAAGTGAAACTTATTATTGAATCCGAAAAAACTAATCAACTAATTCGTTTCATTTTAAAGAAATTATACTTATTCGTGAAACCGATAAAACTAATGAATTAACCTTCATTCTAAACAAGTGAAACTCAATAGTGAAACATATAACACTAATCAACTAATACCTTTCATTCGAAATAAGTGATACTTATTAGAGAAACCGATAATACTAATCACTAATTTTTTTCATTCTAAACAAGTGAAATTTATTAGTGAAACAAATAACACAAATCAACAAATACCATTCATTTTAAACAAGTGATACTTAATAGTGGTCAAAGTGGTATACCTCAAGTGGTTGGAGCCCCACTACCTAGGCCGAAAGGTCCTGGGTTCGAGACACTCAAGTTACATTATAAGACCATTCCAATTAAATTTGAATAAATTTGTCTAAGTGGTATAACTCAAGTGGTTGGAGCCCAACTACTTAGGCCGAAAGGTCTTTGGTTCGAGACACCCAAGTTACATTATAAGACCATTCCAATTAAAATTGGAATAAATGTTGGTCAAAGTGGTATAGCTCAAGTGGTTGGAGCCCCACTACCTAGGCCGAAAGGTCCTGGATTCGAGACACTCATCTTACATTATAAGACCATTCCAATTAAATTTGGAATAAATTTTTGTCCCTTCGGGGACGTCCGATAGAATTGGAACGATACATAGAAGATTAGCATGGCCCCTGCGCAACATGGCCCCTGCACAACGATACATAGAAGATTAGCATGGCCCCTGCTCAAGGATGACACGCATAAATCTTGGATGTGCTTCTTCCTATAGCGGTGCTTCTTTCGAGCGGCGCTATCTTTTTCTACAGTGGTTTGGGTTTCAATTTGACTGGTTCTACATCTTGTTGTTGGCGGTTAATTTCCGGCGACGAGGATTCTGATTTTATCGATTGGTTTCAGAGATGGTTTTGCAATGCGTTTAGATTTCTTAGGTTTGCTTGCTCTGTTTTCCGATGGCGTTTTCACGGCGGTTTCCAAGATGACACTCTTTGCCAATGAATTGTTGAATTGATTTGAGGTATTGATTCACTTTGGGTTTATCTTGGGTTTTTATTTTCGGGATCTATTTTGATGGTTACTAGTATCCGATTTGTTTGTGGTGTTGGGTCATCTCCACTGAGCTCTCATTTCTTTATCATCTTGGCGGCTCTGCTTCACCGGCGACTGTGTTTTCTTTCCAACGTCTTTTCTCAAGGCGGTTTCTTGTTCTAAATGCTGACTCCGATGAGTCGATCTCAGGTTTTTTACGTTACGCTTTCCTATGGTGGTTATTGAATCTGTTTGGATCGAGTGATTTGGAATTAATTTTGGATAGCTCTGTTTTGGCTCTGATGGTACACGGTGGTCGTTTAGAATCCATTTTGGAGCTGCAAGACATTTTGCATTCAAATTCGTCAAGATCATTTTCCATACGTTTACGGTTTCATTATTTTTTTGCATTTGAGATGATTTGGGTTCAACTGTTTGGTTTCGGATGTCTGAGTTTGAGCGACGCGCTGTTAGAGTGGTTGATTATTGGTATCATTTACTGGCGTTTAGGTGATGATGGGTATGTGTTGAAGTTACTTGGAAGGGATTTGTTGGTGAAGTATTGGATTCATTATTGACATGCCCGGTTTTGACCGCATTATCCAGCAGGGGCACTCATTTTTTTTTAGATTGGCTTTCAGCAGCCTATTCGGCTCTTTTGGACCTTTCTATGTTCTTTTAATTTGGGATTGCGTGCCATCTTGCTTTGTGTTGTTGTTGGTTAGCTTGGTTTGGGCTTTTGCCTTTTTTTGGTTGTTTTGTGGGGTCTTGGGCCTGCGTGCCTTCTTTGCTTGGCTTTTTGGGCTGTTTCCTTTTCCTTGTTTTGTCTCATTTTGGGCTGGCCTTAAGTTTGGGCTGCACCCTCCTCGAGCTTAACCTTGGACCGGGTTGTGATTTCTCCTTTTATCCTTTCTCTTTTATTAGATCTTTGATTTGAGTGATACTTAATAGTGAAACCAATAACACTAATCAACTAATACCTTTCATTATAAACAAGTGAAACTTATTAATGAAACCAAAAACACTAATTAGCTAATAACTTTCATTGTAAACAGGTGACACTTATTGGTGAAACCAATAACACTAATCAACAAATATGTTTAATCATAAACAAGTAAAACTTATTTGTAAAACCAATAACACTAATCAATTAATACCTTTAATTGAACACAAGTGACACTTATTAGTGAAACTTATAACAATAATCAACTAATACCTTTCATTCTAAAAAAGTGAAACTTATTCGTGAAATCAATAACACTAATCAACTAGTACATTTCATTGTTAACAAGTTACACTAATGGGTGAAGCCAATAACACTAATCAACTAATACCTTTCTTCCTAAACACGTGACACTTATTTGTAAAATAAATAACATATATAAAATAATACCTTTAGTTCTTAACAAGTGAAACTTATTATTGAATCCGAAAAAACTAATCAACTAATACGTTTCATTTTAAAGAAATTATACTTATTCGTGAAACCGATAAAACTAATGAATTAACCTTCATTCTAAACAAGTGAAACTCAATAGTGAAACATATAACACTAATCAGCTAATACCTTTCATTCGAAATAAGTGATACTTATTAGAGAAACCGATAATACTAATCACTAATTTTTTTCATTCTAAACAAGTGAAATTTATTAGTGAAACAAATAACACAAATCAACAAATACCATTCATTTTAAACAAGTGATACTTAATAGTGGTCAAAGTGGTATACCTCAAGTGGTTGGAGCCCCACTACCTAGGCCGAAAGGTCCTGGGTTCGAGACACTCAAGTTACATTATAAGACCATTCCAATTAAATTTGAATAAATTTGTCTAAGTGGTATAACTCAAGTGGTTGGAGCCCAACTACTTAGGCCGAAAGGTCTTTGGTTCGAGACACCCAAGTTACATTATAAGACCATTCCAATTAAAATTGGAATAAATGTTGGTCAAAGTGGTATAGCTCAAGTGGTTGGAGCCCCACTACCTAGGCCGAAAGGTCCTGGATTCGAGACACTCATCTTACATTATAAGACCATTCCAATTAAATTTGGAATAAATTTTTGTCCCTTCGGGGACGTCCGATAGAATTGGAACGATACATAGAAGATTAGCATGGCCCCTGCGCAACATGGCCCCTGCACAACGATACATAGAAGATTAGCATGGCCCCTGCTCAAGGATGACACGCATAAATCTTGGATGTGCTTCTTCCTATAGCGGTGCTTCTTTCGAGCGGCGCTATCTTTTTCTACAGTGGTTTGGGTTTCAATTTGACTGGTTCTACATCTTGTTGTTGGCGGTTAATTTCCGGCGACGAGGATTCTGATTTTATCGATTGGTTTCAGAGATGGTTTTGCAATGCGTTTAGATTTCTTAGGTTTGCTTGCTCTGTTTTCCGATGGCGTTTTCACGGCGGTTTCCAAGATGACACTCTTTGCCAATGAATTGTTGAATTGATTTGAGGTATTGATTCACTTTGGGTTTATCTTGGGTTTTTATTTTCGGGATCTATTTTGATGGTTACTAGTATCCGATTTGTTTGTGGTGTTGGGTCATCTCCACTGAGCTCTCATTTCTTTATCATCTTGGCGGCTCTGCTTCACCGGCGACTGTGTTTTCTTTCCAACGTCTTTTCTCAAGGCGGTTTCTTGTTCTAAATGCTGACTCCGATGAGTCGATCTCAGGTTTTTTACGTTACGCTTTCCTATGGTGGTTATTGAATCTGTTTGGATCGAGTGATTTGGAATTAATTTTGGATAGCTCTGTTTTGGCTCTGATGGTACACGGTGGTCGTTTAGAATCCATTTTGGAGCTGCAAGACATTTTGCATTCAAATTCGTCAAGATCATTTTCCATACGTTTACGGTTTCATTATTTTTTTGCATTTGAGATGATTTGGGTTCAACTGTTTGGTTTCGGATGTCTGAGTTTGAGCGACGCGCTGTTAGAGTGGTTGATTATTGGTATCATTTACTGGCGTTTAGGTGATGATGGGTATGTGTTGAAGATACTTGGAAGGGATTTGTTGGTGAAGTATTGGATTCATTATTGACATGCCCGGTTTTGACCGCATTATCCAGCAGGGGCACTCATTTTTTTTTAGATTGGCTTTTCAAATGACCTATTAAAACTCTTTTGGACCTTTCTATGTTCTTTTAATTTGGGATTGCGTGCCATCTTGCTTTGTGTTGTTGTTGGTTAGCTTGGTTTGGGCTTTTGCCTTTTTTTGGTTGTTTTGTGGGGTCTTGGGCCTGCGTGCCTTCTTTGCTTGGCTTTTTGGGCTGTTTCCTTTTCCTTGTTTTGTCTCATTTTGGGCTGGCCTTAAGTTTGGGCTGCACCCTCCTCGAGCTTAACCTTGGACCGGGTTGTGATTTCTCCTTTTATCCTTTCTCTTTTATTAGATCTTTGATTTGAGTGATACTTAATAGTGAAACCAATAACACTAATCAACTAATACCTTTCATTATAAACAAGTGAAACTTATTAATGAAACCAAAAACACTAATTAGCTAATAACTTTCATTGTAAACAGGTGACACTTATTGGTGAAACCAATAACACTAATCAACAAATATGTTTAATCATAAACAAGTAAAACTTATTTGTAAAACCAATAACACTAATCAATTAATACCTTTAATTGAACACAAGTGACACTTATTAGTGAAACTTATAACAATAATCAACTAATACCTTTCATTCTAAAAAAGTGAAACTTATTCGTGAAATCAATAACACTAATCAACTAGTACATTTCATTGTTAACAAGTTACACTAATGGGTGAAGCCAATAACACTAATCAACTAATACCTTTCTTCCTAAACACGTGACACTTATTTGTAAAATAAATAACATATATAAAATAATACCTTTAGTTCTTAACAAGTGAAACTTATTATTGAATCTGAAAAAACTAATCAACTAATACCTTTCATTTTAAAGAAATGACACTTATTCGTGAAACCCATAAAACTAATGAATTAACCTTCATTCTAAACAAGTGAAACTCAATAGTGAAACATATAACACTAACCAACAAATACCTTTCATTCTAAACAAGTGACACTTATTAGAGAAACCGATAATACTAATCACTATTTTTTTTCATTCTAAACAAGTAAAATTTATTAGAGAAACCAATAACACTAATCAACAAATACTATTCATTTTAAACAAGTGATACTTAATAGTGAAACCAATAACACTAATCAACTAATACCTTTCATTCTAAACAAGTGAAACTTATTAGTGAAACCAAAAACACTAATTAGCTAATAACTTTCATTGTAAACAGGTGACACTTATTGGTGAAACCAATAACACTAATCAACTAATACGTTTCATCCTAAACATGTAAAACTTATTTGTGAAACCAATAACACTAATCAACTAATATCTTTCATTGTACACAAGTGACACTTATTAGTGAAACTTATAACAATAATCAACTAATGCCTTTCATTCTAAAAAAGTTACACTAATTGGTGAAACCATAACACTAATCAACTAATACCTTTCATCCTAAACAAGTGACACTTATTTGTAAAACAAATAAAATAAATAAAATAATACCTTTAGTTCTTAACAAGTGAAACTTATTGTTGAATCCGAAAAAACTAATAAACTAATACCTTTCATTTTAAAGAAATGACACTTATTCGTGAAACCGATAAAACTAATGAATTAACCTTCATTCTAAACAAGTGAAACTCAATAGTGAAACATATAACACTAACCAACTAATACCTTTTATTCTAAACAAGTTACACTTATTAGAGAAACAAGTAATACTAATCACTAATTTTTTTCATACTAAACAAGTGAAATATATTAGTGAAACCAGTAACACTAATCAACAAATACCATTCATTTTAAACAAAGGTCCTAGGTTCGAGAAACCCAAGTTACATTATAAGACCAGTCCAATTAAATTTGGAATATAATTTTAGTCAAAGTGGTATAGCTCAAGTGGTTGGAGCCCCACTACCTAGGCATACTGGATCTGGGTTCGAGACACCCAAGTTACATTATAAGACCATTCCAATTAAATTTAGAATAAAATTTTGTCAAAGTGGTAAAACTCAAGTGGTTGGAGACCCACTACCTAAGCTGAAAGGTCCTGGGTTTGAGACACCCAAGTTACATTATAAGACCATTCCAATTAAATTTGGAATAAAATTTAAAGTCAAAGTTATATAGCTCAAGTGGTTGGAGCCCCACTACTTCAATACATCCAAGTTACATTAAAGGTCTATTCCAATTTTTGGAATAAAATTTTACCCAAGTTACATTATAAGACCATTCCAATGAAATTTGGAATAAAACTTAAAGACCATTCCAATGAAATTTGGAATAAAACTTAAAGCTCTCAAGTGGTTGGAGCCCCACTACCTAAAGCCGAAAAGGTCCTGGGTTCGAGACACCCAAGTTACATTATAAGACTATTCCAATTAAATTTGGAATAAAATTTTAGTCAAAGTGGTATAGCTCAAGTGGTTGGAGCCCCACTACCTAGGCCGAAAGGTCCTGGGTTCGAGACACCTAAGTTACATTATAAGACAATTCCAATTAAATGTGGAATAAAATTAAAAGTGAAATTGGTATAGTGGTTGGAGACCCACTACCTAGGCCGAAAGGTCCTGGGTTCGAGACACCCAAGTTCTATTATAAGATCATTCCAATTAATTTTGGAATAAAATTTTGTCAAAGTGGTATAGCTCAAATGGTTGGAGCCCCACTACCTAGGCCGAAAGGTCCTGGGTTCGAGACACCCAAGTTACATTATAAGGACATTCCAATTAAATTTGGAATAAAATTTTGTCAAAGTGGTACAACTCAAGTGGTTGGAGCCCCACTACCTAGGCCGAAAGATCCTGGGTTCGATACACCCAAGTTACATTATAAGACCATTCCAATTAAATTTGGAATAAAATTTGTCAAAGTGGTATAGCTCAAGTGGTTGGAGCCCCACTACCTAGGCCGAAAGGTCCTTTGTTCGAGAGACTCAAGTTACATTATAAGACTATTCCAATTAAATTTGGAATAAAATTTTAAGTCAAAGTGGTATAGCTCAAGTGGTTGGAGCCCCACTACCTAGGCCGAAAGGTCCTGGGTTCGAGACAATCAAGTTACATTATAAGACAATTCCAATAAAATTTGGAATAAAGTTTTGCCGGTAGGTACTGGGTTTAAGTCGCAGGTAGCGAAAATTTAGTAATTTTTTGTCAAAGTGGTATAGCTAAAGTGGTTGGAGCCCCACTATCTAGGTCGAAAGGTCCTGGGTTCGAGACACCCAAGTTACATTATAACACCATTCCAATTAAATTTGGAATAAAATTTTGTCAAAGTGGTATAGCTCAAGTGGTTGGAGCCCCACTACCTAGGCCGAAAGGTCCTGGGTTCGATACACCCAAGTTACATTATAAGACCATTCCAATTAAATTTGGAATAAAATTTGTCAAAGTGATATAGCTCAAGTGGTTGGAGCCCCACTACCTAGGCCGAAAGGTCCTTTGTTCGAGAGACTCAAGTTACATTATAAGACTATTCCAATTAAATTAGGAATAAAATTTTAAGTCAAAGTGGTATAGCTCAAGTGGTTGGAGCCCCACTACCTAGGCCGAAAGGTCCTGGGTTCGAGACACTCAAGTTACATATTATAAGACCATTCCAATTAAATTTGGAATAAAATTTTACCGGTTGGTACTGGGTTCAAGTCGCAGGTAGCGAAAATTTAGTAATTTTTTGTCAAAGTGGTATAGCTCAAGTTGTTGGAGCCCCACTATCTAGGTCGAAAGGTCCTGGGTTCGAGACACCCAAGTTACATTATAACACCATTCCAATTAAATTTGGAATAAAATTTTTTCAAAGTGGTACAGCTCAAGTGGTTGGAGCCCCACTACCTAGGCCGAAAGGTCCTGGGTTCGATACACCCAAGTTACATTATAAGACCATTCCAATTAAATTTGGAATAAAATTTTGTCAAAGTGGTATAGCTCAAGTGGTTGGAGCCCCACTACCTAGGCCGAAAGGTCCTGGGTTCGAGTCACCTAAGTTACATTATAAGACCATTCCAATTAACTTTGGAATAAAATTTTGTCAAAGTGGTACAGCTCAAGTGGTTGGAGCCCCACTACCTAGGCCGAAAGGTCCTGGGTTCGAGACACCCAAGTTACATTATAAGACTATTCCAACTAAATTTGAAATAAAATTTTAAGTCAAAGTGGTATAGCTCAAGTGGTTGGAGCCCCACTACCTAGGCCGAAAGGTCCTGGGTTCGAGACACCCAAGTTACATTATAAGACCATTCCAATTAAATTACAAATAAAATTTAAAGTCAAAGTGGTATAGCTCAAGTGGTTGGAGCCCCACTACCTAGGCCTAAAGATCCTGGGTTCGAGACACCCATGTTACATTATAAAAACCTTTCAATTAAATTTGGAATAAAATTTTAGTCAAAGTGGTATAGCTCAAGTGGTTGGAGCCCAACTACCTAGGCCGAAAGGTCCTGGGTTCGATACACCCAAGTTACATTATAAGACCATTCCAATTAAATTTGGAATAAAATTTGTCAAAGTGGTATAGCTCAAATGGTTGGAGCCCCACTACCTAGGCCGAAAGGTCCTTTGTTCGAGAGACTCAAGTTACATTATTAGACTATTCCAATTAAATTTGGAATAAAATTTTAAGTCAAAGTGGTATAGCTCAAGTGGTTGGAGCCCCACTACCTAGGCCGAAAGGTCCTGGGTTCGAGACACTCAAGTTACATTATAAGACCATTCCAATTAAATTTGGAATAAAATTTTGCCGGTAGGTACTGGGTTCAAGTCGCAGGTAGCGAAAATTTAGTAATTTTTTGTCAAAGTGGTATAGCTCAAGTGGTTGGAGCCCCACTATCTAGGTCGAAAGGTCCTGGGTTCGAGACACCCAAGTTCTATTATAAGATCATTCCAATTAATTTTGGAATAAAATTTTGCCAAAGTGGTATAGCTCAAATGGTTGGAGCCCCACTACCAAGGCCGAAAGGTCCTGGGTTCGAGACACCCAAGTTACATTATAAGACCATTCCAATTAAATTTGGAATAAAATTTTGTCAAAGTGGTACAGCTCAAGTGGTTGGAGCCCCACTACCTAGGTCGAAAAGGTCCTGGGTTCGATACACCCAAGTTACATTATAAGACCATTCCAATTAAATTTGGAATAAAATTTATCAAAGTGATATAGCTCAAGTGGTTGGAGCCCCACTACCTAGGCCGAAAGGTCCTTTGTTCGAGAGACTCAAGTTACATTATATAAGACTATTCCAATTAAATTTGGAATAAAATTTTAAGTCAGTGGTATAGCTCAAGTGGTTGGAGCCCCACTACCTAGGCCGAAAGGTCCTGGGTTCGAGACACTCAAGTTACATTATAAGACCATTCCAATTAAATTTGGAATAAAATTTTGCCGGTAGGTACTGGGTTCAAGTCGCAGGTAGCGAAAATTTGGTAATTTTTTGTCAAAGTGGTATAGATCAAGTGGTTGGAGCCCCACTACCTAGGTCGAAAGGTCCTGGGTTCGAGACACCCAAGTTATATTATAAGATCATTCCAATTAAATTTGGAATAAAATTTTGTCAAAGTGGTATAGCTCAAGTGGTTGGAGCCCCACTACCTAGGCCGAAAGGTCCTGGGTTCGAGACACCCAAGTTACATTATAAGACCATTCCAATTAAATTTGGAATAAAATTTTATCAAAGTGGTATAGCTCAAGTGGTTGGAGCCCCACTACCTAGGCCGAAAGGTCCTGGGTTCGAGACACCCAAGTTACATTATAAGACTATTCCAACTAAATTTGAAATAAAATTTTAAGTCAAAGTGGTATAGCTCAAGTGGTTGGAGCCCCACTACCTAGGCCGAAAGGTCCTGGGTTCGAGACACCCAAGTTACATTATAAGACCATTCCAATTAAATTTGGAATTTGGAATAAAATTTTGGAGCCCCACTATCTAGGGTTTAAAGGTCCCGGTTCATGACACCCAAGTTACATTATAAGAAATTCCAATAAATTTTTTGTAAAATTTTTTAGTCAAAGTGGTATAGCTCAAGTGGTTGGAGCCCCACTACCTAGGTCGAAAGGTCCTGGGTTCGAGACACCCAAGTTACATTATAAGACCATTCCAATTAAATTTGGAATAAAATTTTTTCAAAGTGGTATAGCTCAAGTGGTTTGGAGCCCCACTAAGTCGAAAGGTCCTGGGGTTCGTTCAAGACACCCAAAATTTATAAGACCATTCCAATTAAATTTGGAATAAAATTTTTTTTTGTCAAAGTGTTGGAGCCCCACCCCATCTGGGGTCGAAAAGGTCCCGGGTTCGAGACACCCAAGTTACATTATAAGACCATTCCAATTAAATTTGGAATAAAATTTTGTCAAAGTGGTATAGCTCAAGTGGTTGGAGCCCCACTACCTAAGCCGAAAGGTCCTGGGTTCGAGACACCCAAGTTACATTATAAGACCATTCCAATTAAATTTGGAATAAAATTTTACGTAAAAAGTGGTATAGCTCAAGTGGTTGGAGGGCCCACTACCTAGGCGAAAAGGTCCTTTGTTCGAGACACCCAAGTTACATTATAAGACCATTCCAATTAAATTTGGAATAAAATTTTAAAAAAGTGGTATAGCTCAAGTGGTTGGATCCCCACTACCTAGGCCGAAAAGGTCCCGGGTTCGAGACACCCAAGTTACATTATAAGACCATTCCAATTAAATTTGGAATAAAATTTTAAGTCAAAGTGGTATAGCTCATTTGTGGTTGGAGCCCCACTACCTAGCTAAAGGCGAAAAAGGTCCTTTGGGTTCGAGACACCCAAGTTACATTATAAGACCATTCCAATTAAATTTGGAATAAAATTTTAAGTCAAAGTGGTATAACTCAAGTGGTTGGAGCCCCACTACCTAGGCCGAAAGGTCCTGGGTTCGAGACACCCAAGTTACATTATAAGACCATTCCAATTAAATTTGGAATAAAATTTTAGTCAAAGTGGTATAGCTCAAGTGGTTGGAGCCCCACTACCTAGGCCGAAAGGTCCTTTGTTCGAGAGACTCAAGTTACATTATAAGACTATTCCAACTAAATTTGGAATAAAATTTTAAGTCAAAGTGGTATAGCTCAAGTGGTTGGTGCCCCACTACCTAGGCCAAAAGGTCCTGGGTTCGAGACACTCAAGTTACATTATAAGACCATTCCAATTAAATTTGGAATAAAATTTTGGTATAGCTCAGGTTTTGGGTTTAAGTCGGGTTCGAGACACCCAAGTTACATTATAAGACCAAAAAATTTGGTAATTTTTTGTCAAAGTGGTATAGATCAAGTGGTTGGAGTCCCACTACCTAGGTCGAAAGGTCCTGGGTTCGAGACACCCAAGTTATATTATAAGATCATTCCAATTAAATTTGGAATAAAATTTTGTCAAAGTGGTATAGCTCAAGTGGTTGGAGCCCCACTACCTAGGCCGAAAGGTCCTGGGTTCGAGACACCTAAGTTACATTATAAGACCATTCCAATTAAATTTGGAATAAAATTTTGTCAAAGTGGTATAGCTCAAGTGGTTGGAGCCCCACTACCTAGGCCGAAAGGTCCTGGGTTCGAGACACCCAAGTTACATTATAAGACTATTCCAACTAAATTTGAAATAAAATTTTTAGTCAAAGTGGTATAGCTCAAGTGGTTGGAGCCCCACTACCTGGGCGCCAAAAGGTCCCCGGGTTCGAGACACCCAAGTTATATTATAAGATCATTCCAATTAAATTTGGAATAAAATTTTTGTCAAAGTGGTATAGCTCAAGTGGTTGGAGCCCCACTACCTAGGCCGAAAGGTCCTGGGTTCGAGACACCTAAGTTACATTATAAGACCATTCCAATTAAATTTGGAATAAAATTTTGTCAAAGTGGTACAGCTCAAGTGGTTGGAGCCCCACTACCTAGGCCGAAAGGCCCTGGGTTCGAGACACCCAAGTTACATTATAAGACTATTCCAACTAAATTTGAAATAAAATTTTTAGTCAAAGTGGTACAACTCAAGTGGTTGGAGCCCCACTACCTAGGCCGAAAGGTCCTGGGTTCGATACACCCAAGTTACATTATAAGACCATTCCAATTAAATTTGGAATAAAATTTGTCTCAGGTGGTTGGAGCCCCACTACCTAAAATTTTGGTCCTTTGTTAGAGACACCAAGTTACATTATAAGACTATTCCAACTAAATTTGGAATAAAATTTTAAGTCAAAGTGGTATAGCTCAAGTGGTTGGTGCCCCACTACCTAGGCCAAAAGGTCCTGGGTTCGAGACACTCAAGTTACATTATAAGACCATTCCAATTAAATTTGGAATAAAATTTTAGTAAAAGTGGTACAGCTCAAGTGGTTGGAGCCCCACTACCTAGGCCGAAAGGTCCTAGGTTCGATACACCAAAGTTACATTATAAGACCATTCCAAATTAAATTTGGAATAAAATTTTGTCAAAGTGGTATAGCTCAAGTGGTTGGAGCCCCACTACCTAGGTCGAAAGGTCCTGGGTTCGATACACCCAAGTTACATTATAAGACCATTCCAATTAAATTTGGAATAAAATTTGTCAAAGTGGTATAGCTCAAGTGGTTGGAGCCCCACTACCTAGGCCGAAAGGTCCTTTGTTCGAGAGACTCAAGTTACATTATAAGACTATTCCAATTAAATTTGGAATAAAATTTTAAGTCAAAGTGGTATAGCTCAAGTGGTTTGACCCCCACTACCTAGGCCGAAAGGTCCTGGGTTCGAGACACTCAAGTTACATTATAAGACCATTCCAATTAAATTTGGAATAAAATTTTTGGTATAAGTCGCAGTGGCTCAAATTTAGTGGTTGTGAGGTGGTATAGGGTTCAAAAGGTCTGGGGTCCGGTTTTGAGACACCCAAGTTACATTATAATTCCAATTTAATTTGGAATTTTTTTTAAAGTCAAAGTGGTATAGCTCAAGTGGTTGGAGCCCCACGACCTAGGCCGAAAGGTCCTGGTTTTGAGACACCCAAGTTACATTATAAGACCATTCCAATGAAATTTGGAATAAAACTTAAAGTCAAAGTGGTATAGCTCAAGTGGTTGGAGCCCCACTACCTAGGCCGAAAGGTCCCCTTGTTCGAGACACCCAAGTTACATTATAAGACTATTCCAATTAAATTTGGAATAAAATTTTAAGTCAAAGTGGTATAGCTCAAGTGGTTGGAGCCCCACTACCTAGCCGAAAGGTCCTGGGTTCGAGACACCCAAGTTACATTATAAGACCATTCCAATTAAATTTGGAATAAAATTTTGTCAAAGGTATATAGGTGGTTGGAGCCCACTACCTAAAGCCGAAAGGTCCCGGGTTCGAGACACCCAAGTTACATTAAAGGTCCTTTTTTTGAATAAAATTTTGTCAAAGTGGTATAGTTACATTATAAGACTATTCCAATTAAATTTGGAATAAAAATTTTAAAGACCATTCCAATTAAATTTGGAATAAAGATTTTAAAAGTTGATATAGCTCAAATGGTTGGAGCCCCACTACTACCTAGGCCGAAAGGTCCTTTGGTTCGAGACACCCAAGTTACATTATAAGACCATTCCAATTAAATTTGGAATAAAATTTTTAGTCAAGGTGGTATAGCTCAAATGGTTGGGCCCCACTACCTGGTAAGTCGTCCCGGGTTCGAGACACCCAAGTTACATTAAAATTTTTGGAATTTTTGTCAAAGTGGTATAGCTCAAGTGGTTGGAGCCCCACTATCTAGGTCGAAAAACGTCCCGGGTTCGAGACACCCAAGTTACATTATAAGACCATTCCAATTAAATTTGGAATAAAATTTGTCAAAGTGGTATAGCTCAAGTGGTTGGAGCCCCACTACCTAGGCCGAAAGGTCCTGGGTTCGATACACCCAAGTTACATTATAAGACCATTCCAATTAAATTTGGAATAAAATTTGTCAAAGTGATATAGCTCAAGTGGTTGGAGCCCCACTACCTAGGCCGAAATGTCCTTTTTGTTCGAGAGACTCAAGTTACATTATAAGACTATTCCAATTAAATTTGGAATAAAATTTTAAGTCAGTGGTATAGCTCAAGTGGTTGGAGCCCCACTACCTAGGCCGAAAGGTCCTGGGTTCGAGACACTCAAGTTACATTATAAGACCATTCCAATTAAATTTGGAATAAAATTTTACAAGTTGGTACTTGGTTCAAGTCGCAGGTAGCGAAAATTTAGTAATTTTTTGTCAAAGTGGTATAGCTCAAGTTGTTGGAGCCCCACTATCTAGGTCGAAAGGTCCTGGGTTCGAGACACCCAAGTTACATTATAACACCATTCCAATTAAATTTGGAATAAAATTTTGTCAAAGTGGTACAGCTCAAGTGGTTGGAGCCCCACTACCTAGGCCGAAAGGTCCTGGGTTCGATACACCCAAGTTACATTATAAGACCATTCCAATTAAATTTGGAATAAAATTTGTAAAAGTGGTATAGCACAAGTGGTTGGAGCCCCACTACCTAGGCCGAAAGGTCCTTTGTTCGAGAGACTCAAGTTACATTATAAGACTATTCCAACTAAATTTGGAATAAAATTTTAAGTCAAAGTGGTATAGCTCAAGTGGTTGGATCCCCACTACCTAAAGTTTGAAAAGGGCCCGGGTTCGAGACACCCAAGTTACATTATAAGACCATTCCAATTAAATTTGGAATAAAATTTAAAGTCAAAGTGGTATAGCTCAAGTGGTTGGAGCCCCTACCTAAAGTTGTAAAAGGTCCTGGGTTCGAGACACCCATGTTACATTATAAGACTATTCCAATTAAATTTGGAATATAATTTTAGTCAAAGTGGTACAACTCAAGTGCTTGGAGCCCCACTACCAAGGCCGAAAGGTCCTGGGTTCGATACACCCAAGTTACATTATAAGACCATTCCAATTAAATTTGGAATAAAATTTGTCTCAGGTGGTTGGAGCCCCACTACCTAGGCCGAAAGGTTCTTTGTTCGAGAGACTCAAGTTACATTATAAGACTATTCCAACTAAATTTGGAATAAAATTTTAAGTCAAAGTGGTATAGCTCAAGTGGTTGGAGCCCCACTACCTAGGCCAAAAGGTCCTGGGTTCGAGACACTCAAGTTACATTATAAGACCATTCCAATTAAATTTGGAATAAAATTTTGTCGGTAGGTACTGGGTTTAAGTCGCAGGTAGCGAAAATTTGGTAATTTTTTGTCAAAGTGGTATAGATCAAGTGGTTGGAGTCCCACTACCTAGGTCGAAAGGTCCTGGGTTCGAGACACCCAAGTTATATTATAAGATCATTCCAATTAATTTTGGAATAAAATTTTGTCAAAGTGGTATAGCTCAAGTGGTTGGAGCCCCACTACCTAGGCCGAAAGGTCCTGGGTTCGAGACACCCAAGTTACATTATAAGACTATTCCAACTAAATTTGGAATAAAATTTTAAGTCAAAGTGGTATAGCTCAAGTGGTTGGAGCCCCACTACCTAGGCCGAAAGGTCCTGGGTTCGAGACACCCAAGTTACATTATAAGACCATTCCAATTAAATTACAAATAAAATTTAAAGTCAAAGTGGTATAGCTCAAGTGGTTGGAGCCCCACTACCTAGGCCTAAAGATCCTGGGTTCGAGACACCCATGTTACATTATAAAAACCTTTTCAATTAAATTTGGAATAAAATTTTAGTCAAAGTGGTATAGCTCAAGTGGTTGGAGCCCCACTACCTAAAGCCGAAAAGGTCCTGGGGTTCGATACACCCAAGTTACATTATAAGACCATTCCAATTAAATTTGGAATAAAATTTTAAAAAAGTGGTATAGCTCAAATGGTTGGAGCCCCACTACCTAAGCCGAAAGGTCCTTTTGTTCGAGACACCCAAGTTACATTATAAGACCATTCCAATTAAATTTGGAATAAAATTTTTAAAATCAAAGTGGTATAGCTCAAGTGGTTGGAGCCCCACTACCTAAGCCAAAAGGTCCTGGGTTCGAGTCACCTAAGTTACATTATAAGACCATTCCAATTAAATTTGGAATAAAATTTTTCAAAGTGGTATAGCTCAAGTGGTTGGAGCCCCACTACCTAGGCCGAAAGGTCCTGGGTTCGAGACACCCAAGTTACATTATAAGACCATTCCAACTAAATTTGGAATAAAATTTTAAGTCAAAGTGGTATAGCTCAAGTGGTTGGAGCCCCACTACCTAGGTAGAAAAGGTCCCGGGTTCGAGACACCCAAGTTACATTATAAGACCATTCCAATTAAATTTGGAAATAAAATTTTTAAGTCAAAGTGGTATAGCTCAAGTGGTTGGAGCCCCACTACCTAGCCGAAAGATCCCGGGTTCGAGACACCCATGTTACATTATAAAACCATTTCAATTAAATTTGGAATAAAATTTTTAGTCAAAGTGGTATAGCTCAAGTGGTTGGAGCCCCACTACCCACCCGGGTTACCCATTCCAATTAAATTTGGAATAAAATTTTAAATCAAAAGGTCCTTTCAAATGGTTCGAGACACCCAAGTTACATTATAAGACCATTCCAATTAAATTTGGAATAAAATTTTAAAGTCAAAGTGGTATAGCTCAAGTGGTTGGAGCCCCACTACCTAGGTAGAAAGGTCCCTTTGTTCGAGACACCCAAGTTACATTATTAGACCATTCCAATTAAATTTGGAATAAAATTTTTGGAAGTCAAAGTGGTATAGCTCAAGTGGTTGGAGCCCCACCACCTAAATTTGGAAAAAATCCTTATAGTTCGAGACACTCAAGTTACATTATAAGACTATTCCAATTAAATTTGGAATAAAATTTTAAGTCAAAGTGGTATAGCTCAAGTGGTTGGAGCCCCACTACCTAGGCCGAAAGGTCCTGGGTTCGAGACACTCAAGTTACATTATAAGACCATTCCAATTAAATTTGGAATAAAATTTTAAGTGAAAGCCATAGCTCAAGTGGTTGGAGTTCACTACCCAGGCAAAGGTCCAGGTTCACACACCAAGCGAAAATTATAAGACCATTCCAATTTTTTGGAATCAAATTTTAAAGTCGCAGTATAGCTCAAGTGGTTGGAGCCCCACTATCTAGGTCGAAAGGTCCTGGGTTCGAGACACCCAACATCTATTATAAGATCATTCTAATTAATTTTGGAATAAAATTTTTGTCAAAGTGGTATAGTTCAAATGGTTGGAGCCCCCCCTACCAAAGGCGAAAAGGTCCCGGGTTCGAGACACCCAAGTTACATTATAAGACCATTCCAATTAAATTTGGAATAAAATTTTGTCAAAGTGGTACAGCTCAAGTGGTTGGAGCCCCACTACATAGGTCGAGAGGTCCTGGGTTCGATACACCCAAGTTACATTATAAGACCATTCCAATTAAATTTGGAATAAAATTTTTGTCAAAGTGGTATAGCTCAAGTGGTTGGAGCCCCACTACCTAGGCCGAAAGGTCCTTTGTTCGAGACACCCAAGTTACATTATAAGACTATTCCAATTAAATTTGGAATAAAATTTTAAGTCAAAGTGGTATAGCTCAAGTGGTTGGAGCCCCACTACCTGGGCGAAAAGGTCCCGGGTTCGAGACACCCAAGTTACATTATAAGACCATTCCAATTAAATTTGGAATAAAATTTAAAGAATAAAAAGTTGGTTTTAAAATTTAGTAATTTTTTGTCAAAGTGGTAAGCTCAAGTTGTTGGAGCCCCACTATCTAGGTCGAAAGGTCCTGGGTTCGAGACACCCAAGTTACATTATAAGACCATTCCAATTAAATTTGGAATAAAATTTTGTCAAAGTGGTACAGCTCAAGTGGTTGGAGCCCCACTACCTAGACCGAAAGGTCCTGGGTTCGATACACCCAAGTTACATTATAAGACCATTCCAATTAAATTTGGAATAAAATTTGTAAAAGTGGTATAGCACAAGTGGTTGGAGGGCCCACTACCTAGGCCGAAAGGTCCTTTGTTCGAGAGACTCAAGTTACATTATAAGACTATTCCAACTAAATTTGGAATAAAATTTTAAGTCAAAGTGGTATAGCTCAAGTGGTTGGATCCCCACTACCTAGGCCGAAAGGTCCTGGGTTCGAGACACCCAAGTTACATTATAAGACCATTCCAATTAAATTACGAATAAAATTTAAAGTCAAAGTGGTATAGCTCAAGTGGTTGGAGCCCCACTGCCTAGGCCGAAAGGTCCTGGGTTCGAGACACCCATGTTACATTATAAGACCATTCCAATTAAATTTGGAATAAAATTTTAGTCAAAGTGGTACAACTCAAGTGGTTGGAGCCCCACTACCTAGGCCGAAAGGTCCTGGGTTCGATACACCCAAGTTACATTATAAGACCATTCCAATTAAATTTGGAATAAAATTTTGTCAAAGTGGTATAGCTCAAGTGGTTGGAGCCCCACTACCTAGGCCGAAAGGTCCTTTGTTCGAGAGACTCAAGTTACATTATAAGACTATTCCAACTAAATTTGGAATAAAATTTTAAGTCAAAGTGGTATAGCTCAAGTGGTTGGATCCCCCACCTAGGCCCAAAAAGGTCCCGGGTTAAAGACACCCAAGTTACATTATAAGACCATTCCAATTAAATTTGGAATAAAATTTTAAGTCAAAGTGGTATAGCTCAAGTGGTTGGAGCCCCACTACCTAGGCCCAAAGGTCCTGGGTTCGAGACACCCAAGTTACATTATAAGACCATTCCAATTAAATTTGGAATAAAATTTTAGTCAAATGGTACAACTCAAGTGGTTGGAGCCCCACTACCTAGGCCGAAAGGTCCTGGGTTCGATACACCCAAGTTACATTATAAGACCATTCCAATTAAATTTGGAATAAAATTTTTTGTCAAAGTGGTATAGCTCAAGTGGTTGGAGCCCCACTACCTAGGCCGAAAGGTCCTTTGTTCGAGAGACTCAAGTTACATTATAAGACTATTCCAACTAAATTTGGAATAAAATTTTAAGTCAAAGTGGTATAGCTCAAGTGGTTGGAGCCCCACTACCTAGGCCGAAAGGTCCTGGGTTCGAGACACCCAAGTTACATTATAAGACCATTCCAATTAAATTTGGAATAAAATTTTAGTCAAAGTGGTATAGCTCAAGTGGTTGGAGCCCCACTACCTAGGCAAAAGGTCCCGGGTTCGATACACCCAAGTTACATTATAAGACCATTCCAATTAAATTTGGAATAAAATTTTGTCAAAATGGTATAGCTCAAGTGGTTGGAGCCCCACTACCTAGGCGAAAAAAGGTCCTGGGGTTCGAGACACCCAAGTTACATTATAAGACCATTCCAATTAAATTTGGAATAAAATTTTTAGTCAAAAGTGGTATAGCTCAAGTGGTTGGAGCCCCACTACCTAGGCCGAAAGGTTCTTTGTTAGAGAGACTCAATTTACATTATAAGACTATTCCAACTAAATTTGGAATAAAATTTTAAGTCAAAGTGGTATAGCTCAAGTGGTTGGAGCCCCACTACCTAGCCGAAAAAGTCCTTGGTTCGAGACACCCAAGTTACATTATAAGACCATTCCAATTAAATTTGGAATAAAATTTTAAAGTCAAAGTGGTATAGCTCAAAATTTTCAAGTCGCAGGTCCTGGGTTCGAATTTGGTAAGACCATTCCAATTTTTGTCAAAATTTTTGGTGGTATAGATCAAGTGGTTGGAGCCCCACTACCTAGGTCGAAAAGGTCCCGGGTTCGAGACACCCAAGTTACATTATAAGATCATTCCAATTAAATTTGGAATAAAAATTTGTCAAAGTGGTATAGCTCAAGTGGTTGGAGCCCCACTACCTAGGCCGAAAGGTTCTTTGTTAGAGAGACTCAATTTACATTATAAGACTATTCCAACTAAATTTGGAATAAAATTTTAAGTCAAAGTGGTATAGCTCAAGTGGTTGGAGCCCCACTGCCTAGCCCGAAAAGTCCTTGGTTCGAGACACCCATGTTACATTATAAGACCATTCCAATTAAATTTGGAATAAAATTTTAGTAAAAGTGGTATAGCTCAAGTGGTTGGAGCCCCACTACCTAGGCCGAAAGGTCCTGGGTTCGAGACACCCAAGTTACATTATAAGACCATTCCAATTAAATTTGGAATAAAATTTGTCAAAGTGGTATAGCTCAAGTGGTTGGAGCCCCACTACCTAGGCCGAAAGGTCCTTTGTTCGAGACACTCAAGTTACATTATAAGACTATTCCAACTAAATTTGGAATAAAATTTTATGTCAAAGTGGTATAGCTCAAGTGGTTGGAGCCCCACTACCTAGGCCAAAAGGTCCCGGGTTCGAGACACTCAAGTTACATTATAATTATTCCAGATTAAATTTGGAATAAAATTTTGCTTAATTTGGTTTAAGTCGCATTATTGAAAAATTTTAATTTTTTGTCAAAGTGGTATAGCTCAAGTGGTTGGAGCCCCACTACCTAGGTCAAAAGGTCCTGGGTTCGAGACACCCAAGTTACATTATAAGACCATTCCAATTAAATTTGGAATAAAATTTTAGTCAAAGTGGTATAGCTCAAGTGGTTGGAGCCCCACTACCTAGGCCGAAAAGGTCCTTTGGTTCGAGACACCCAAGTTACATTATAAGACCATTCCAATTAAATTTGGAATAAAATTTTTGTCAAAGTGGTATAGCTCAAGTGGTTGGAGCCCCACTACCTAAAGGTCGAAAAGGTCCTGGGTTCGAGACACCCAAGTTACATTATAAGACCATTCCAATTAAATTTGGAATAAAATTTTTAGTCAAAGTGGTATAGCTCAAGTGGTTGGAGCCCCACTACCTAAGGCCGAAAAGGTCTTGGGTTCGAGACACCCAAGTTACATTATAAGACCATTCCAATTAAATTTGGAATAAAATTTTTGTCAAATTGGTATAGCTCAAGTGGTTGGAGCCCCACTACTACTAAAGCCGAAAAGGTCCCGGGTTCGATACACCCAAGTTATATTGTAAGACCATTCCAATTAAATTTTGAATAAAATTTGTCAAAGTGGTATAGCTCAAGTGGTTGGAGCCCCACTACCTAGGCCGAAAGGTCCTTTGTTCGAGAGACTCAAGTTACATTATAAGACTATTCCAACTAAATTTGGAATAAAATTTTAAGTCAAAGTGGTATAGCTCAAGTGGTTGGAGCCCCACTACCTAGGTCAAAAGGTCCTGGGTTCGAGACACTCAAGTTACATTATAAGACTATTCCAATTAAATTTGGAATAAAATTTTAGTCAAAGCGGTATAGCTCAAGTGGTTGGAGCCCCACTACCTAGTCCGAAAGGTCCTGGGTTCGAGACACCCAAGTTACATTATAAGACCATTCCACTTAAATTTGATATAAAATTTTGTCTAAGTTTAATAACTCTAGTGGTTGGAGCCCCACTACCTAGGCCGAAAGGTCCTGGGTTCGAGACACCCTAGTTACATTATAAGACCATTCCAATTAAATTTGAAATAAAATTTTGTCTAAGTTTAATAACTCTAGTGGTTGGAGCCCTATTATCTAGGCTGAACGGTCCACGTTTCGAGACACCCAAATTATATTATAAAATCATTCCAACTAAATTTGGAATAATTTTTTTGTCAAAGTGGTATATCTCAAGTGGTTGGAGCCCCACTACCTAGGCCGAAAAGATCTGGGTTCGAGACACCCAAGTTACATTATAAGACCATTCTAATTAAATTTTGAATAAAATTTGAACAAAGTGGCATAGCTCAAGTGGTTAGAGCCCCACCATCTGCGTTTGAGACATTATAAGACCATTCCAAATTTAATTGAAAATTATTTTAAAAGTCAAAGTTGTATAGCTCAAGTGGTTGGAGCCCCACTACCTAGGCCGAAAGGTCCTCTGTTCGAGACACCCAAGTTACATTATAAGACCATTCCAATTAAATTTGGAATAAAATTTTGTCAAAGTGGTATAGCTCAAGTGGTTGGAGCCCCACTACCTAAGTCGAAAGGTCCTGGGTTAGAGACACCCAAGTTACATTATAAAACAATTCCAATTAAATGTGGAATAAAATTAAAAGTGAAATAGGTATAGCTCAAGTGGTTGTAGACCCACTACCAAGGCCGAAAGGTCCTGGGTTTGAGACACCCAAGTTATATTATAAGACCATTCCAATTAAATTTGGAATAAAATTTTAGTCAAAGTGGTATGGCTCAAGTGGTTGGAGCCCCACTACCTAGGCCGAAAGGTCCTTTGTTCAAGAGACTAAAGTTACATTATAAGACTATTCCAACTAAATTTGGAATAAAATTTTAAGTCAAAGTGGTATAGCTCAAGTGGTTGGAGCCCCACTACCTAGGCCGAAAGGTCCTGGGTTCGAGACAATCAAGTTACATTATAAGACCATTCCAATTAAATTTGGAATAAAATTTTTGTCAAAGTTATAAGGTATTGGGTTCAAGTCGGTATAATTTTTTTAAATTCAAAGTGGTATAGCACAAGTGGTTGGATCCCCACTACATAGGTCGAAAGGTCCTGGGTTCGAGACACCCAAGTTCTATTATAAGATCATTCTAATTAAATTTGGAATAAAATTTTGTCAAAGTGGTATATCTCAAGTGGTTGGAGCCCCACTACCTAGGCCGAAAGGTCCTGGGTTCGATACACCCAAGTTACATTATAAGACCATTCCAATTAAATTTGGAATAAAATTTGTCAAAAAGTGTATAGCTCAAGTGGTTGGAGCCCCACTACCTAGGCCGAAAGGTCCTTTGTTCGAGAGACTCAAGTTACATTATAAGACTATTCCAACTAAATTTGGAATAAAATTTTAAGTCAAAGTGGTATAGCTCAAGTGGTTGGAGCCCCACTACCTTGGCCGAAAAAGTCCCGGGTTCGAGACACCCAAGTTACATTATAAGACCATTCCAAGACCATTCCAATTAAATTTGGAATAAAATTTTTTTGCCCTATGGGGTAAAATTTTACAAAAAAATTTGGTAATTTTTTGTCAAAGTGGTATAGATCAAGTGGTTGGAGCCCCACTACCTAGGTCGAAAGGTCCTGGGTTCGAGACACCCAAGTTCTATTATAAGATCATTCCATTTAAATTTGTAATAAAATTTTGTCAAAGTGGTATAGCTCAAGTGGTTGGAGCCCCACTACCTAGGCCGAAAGGTCCTGGGTTCGAGACACCCAAGTTACATTATAAGACCATTCCAATTAAATTTGGAATAAAATTTTGTCAAAGTGGTATAGCTCAAGTGGTTGGAGCCCCACTACCTAGGCCGAAAGGTCCTGGGTTCGAGACACCCAAGTTACATTATAAGACTATTCCAATAAAATTTTAGTCAAAGTGGTATAACTCAATTGGTTGGAGCCCCACTACCTAGGCCGAAAGGTCCTGGGTTCGAGACACCAAATTTTCATTATAAGACCATTCCAATTAAATTTGAAATAAAATTTTGTCAAAGTTTAATAACTCTAGTGGTTGGAGCCCTACTATCTAGGCTGAAAGGTCCAGGGTTCGAGACACCCAAATTATATTATAAAATCATTCCAAGTAAATTTGGAATAATATTTTTTTGTCAAAGTGGTATATCTCAAGTGGTTGGAGCCCCACTACCTAGGCCGAAAAGATCTGGGTTCGAGACACCCAAGTTACATTATAAGACCATTCTAATTAAATTTTGAATAAAATTTGAACAAAGTGGCATAGCTCAAGTGGTTAGAGCCCCACCATCTAGGCCGAGAGGTCCTGCGTTTGAGACATTATAAGACCATTCCAAATTTAATTGAAAATTATTTTAAAAGTCAAAGTTTTATAGCTCAAGTGTTTGGAGCCCCACTACCTAGGCCGAAAGGTCCTATGTTCGAGACACCCAAGTTACATTATAAGACCATTCCAATTAAATTTGGAATAAAATTTTCTTTAGTAGGTGGTATATAGGTTTAAGGTTGGAAGTCCACTAAAAAAAAAATTTGGTAATTTTTTTGTCAAAGTGGTATAGATCAAGCTCAAGTGGTTGGAGTCCCACTACCTAGGTCGAAAGGTCCTGGGTTCGAGACACCCAAGTTATATTATAAGATCATTCCAATTAAATTTGGAATAAAATTTTGTCAAAGTGGTATAGCTCAAGTGGTTGGAGCCCCACTACCTAGGTCGAAAGGTTCTGGGTTCGAGTCACCCAAGTTACATTATAAGACCATTCCAATTAAATTTTGGAATAAAATTTTGTCAAAGTGGTACATCTCAAGTGGTTGGAGCCCCACTACCTAGGCCGAAAGTTCCTGGGTTCGATACACCCAAGTTACATTATAAGACCATTCCAATTAAATTTGGAATAAAATTTGTCAAAGTGGAGCTCAAGTGGTTGGAGCCCCACTACCTAGGCCGAAAGGTCCTTTGTTCGAGAGACTCAAGTTACATTATAAGACTATTCCAACTAAATTTGGAATAAAATTTTAAGTCAAAGTGGTATAGCTCAAGTGGTTGGTGCCCACTACCTTGGCTGAAAGGTCCTGGGTTCGAGACACTAAAGTTACATTATAGGACCATTCCAATTAAATTTGGAATAAAATTTTTTATAAAGAAAAGTCGCATTATAAGTAGCTTAAAAATTTGGTAATTTTTTGTCAAAGTGGTATAGATCAAGTGGTTGGAGCCCCACTATCTAGGCCGAAAGGTCCTGGGTTCGAGACACCCAAGTTACATTATAAGACCATTCCAATTAAATTTGGAATAAAATTTTGTCAAAGTGGTATAGCTCAAGTGGTTGGAGCCCCACTACCTACGCCGAAAGGTCCTGGGTTCGAGACACCCAAGTTACATTATAAGACTATTCCAATTAAATTTGGAATAAAATTTTAGTCAAAGTGGTATAACTCAATTGGTTGGAGCCCCACTACCTAGGCCGAAAGGTCCTGGGTTCGAGACACCAAATTTACATTATTAGACCATTCCAATTAAATTTGAAATAAAATTTTGTCAAAGTTTAATAACTCTAGTGGTTGGAGCCCTACTATCTAGGCTGAAAGGTCCAGGGTTCGAGACACCCAAATTATATTATAAAATCATTCCAAGTAAATTTGGAATAATTTTTTTTGTCAAAGTGGTATATCTCAGGTGGTTGGAGCCCCACTACCTAGGCCGAAAAGATCTGGGTTCGAGACACCCAAGTTACATTATAAGACCATTCCAAATTTAATTGAAAATTATTTTAAAAGTCAAAGTTTTATAGCTCAAGTGGTTGGAGCCCCACTACCTAGGCCGAAAGGTCCTATGTTCGAGACACCCAAGTTACATTATAAGATCATTCCAATTAAATTTGGAATAAAAGTTTAGTTAAAGTGGTATTGCTCAAGTGGTTGAAGCCCCACTACCTAGGCAGAAAGGTCCTCGGTTCGAGACACCCAAGTTACATTATAAGACCATTCCAATTAAATTTGGAATAAAATTTTGTCAAAGTGGTATAGCTCAAGTGGTTGGAGCCCCACTACCTAAGCCGAAAGTTCCTGGGTTCGAGACACCCAAGTTACATTATAAGACTATTCCAATTAAATTTGGAATAAAATTTTAGTCAAAGTGGTATAGCTCAAGTGGTTGGAGCCCCACTACCTAGGCCGAAAGGTCCTGGGTTCGAGACACCCAAGTTACATTATAAGACAATTCCAATTAAATGTGGAATAAAATTTTAGTCAAAATTTGTATAGCTCAATTGGTTGGAGACCCACTACCTAGTTCGAAAGGTCCTGGGTTCTAGACACCCAAGTTACATTATAAGACTATTCCAATTAAATTTGGAATAAAATTTTAGTCAAAGTGGTATGGCTCAAGTGGTTGGAGCCCCACTACCTAGGCCGAAAGGTCCTGGGTTCGAGACACCCAAGTTACATTATAAGACAATTCCAATTAAATGTGGAATAAAATTAAAAGTGAAATTTGTATAGCTCAATTGGTTGGAGACCCACTACCTAGTTCGAAAGGTCCTGGGTTCTAGACACCCAAGTTACATTATAAGACTATTCCAATTAAATTTGGAATAAAATTTTAGTCAAAGTGGTATGGCTCAAGTGGTTGGAGCCCCACTACCTAGGCCGAAAAGATCTGGGTTCGAGACACCCAAGTTACATTATAAGACCATTCTAATTAAATTTTGAATAAAATTTGAACAAAAAAAGTGGTATAGCTCAAGTGGTTGAAGCCCCCTACCATCTAAAGTCCCTTTGATGTCCTCACCGTTTTCAATTATTATAAGACCATTCCAAATTTAATTGAAAATTATTTTAAAAGTCAAAGTTGTATAGCTCAAGTGGTTGGAGCCCCACTACCTAGGCCGAAAGGTCCTTGGTTCGAGACACCCAAGTTACATTATAAGATCATTCCAATTAAATTTGGAATAAAATTTTAGTCAAAGTGGTATTGCTCAAGTGGTTTGAGCCCCAATACCTAGGACGAAAGGTCCTCTGTTCGAGACACCCAAGTTACATTATAAGACCATTCCAATTAAATTTGGAATAAAATTTTGTCAAAGTGGTATAGCTCAAGTTGTTGGAGCCCCACTACTTAAGCCGAAAGGTCCTGGGTTAGAGACACCCAAGTTACATTATAAGACAATTCCAATTAAATGTGGAATAAAATTAAAAGTGAAATAGGTATAGCTCAAGTGGTTGTAGACCCACTACCTAGGCCGAAAGGTCCTGGGTTAGAGACACCCAAGTTATATTATAAGACCATTCCAATTAAATTTGGAATAAAATTTTAGTCAAAGTGGTATAGCTCAAGTGGTTGGAGCCCCACTACCTAAGCCGAAAGGTCCTGGGTTCGAGACACCCAAGTTACATTATAAGACCATTCCAATTAAATTTGGAATAAAATTTTAGTCAAAGTGGTATAGCTCAAGTGGTTGGAGCCCCACTACCTAAATTTTTTAAAGGTCCTGGGTTCGAGACACCCAAGTTACATTATAAGACCATTCCAATTAAATTTGGAATAAAATTTTTTCAAAGTGGTATAGCTCAATTGGTTGGAGCCCCACTACCTAGTTCGAAAAGGTCCCGGGTTCGAGACACCCAAGTTACATTATAAGACCATTCCAATTAAATTTGGAATAAAATTTTTAGTCAAAAGTGGTATAGCTCAAGTGGTTGGAGCCCCACTACCTTAAGTCGAAAAGGTCCTTTGTTCGAGACACCCAAGTTACATTATAAGACCATTCCAATTAAATTTGGAATAAAATTTTAAGTCAAAGTGGTATAGCTCAAGTGGTTGGAGCCCCACTACCTGAGGTCGAAAAGGTCCTGGGGTTCGAGACACCCAAGTTACATTATAAGACCATTCCAATTAAATTTGGAATAAAATTTTTAAAGTCAAAGTGGTATAGCTCAAGTGGTTGGAGCCCCACTACCTAGGGCCAAAAAAGGTCCTTTGTTCGAGACACCCAAGTTACATTATAAGACCATTCCAATTAAATTTGGAATAAAATTTTTAAGTCAAAGTGGTATAGCTCAAGTGGTTGGAGCCCCACTACTACCTGGTAAAAAGGTCCCGGGTTCGAGACACCAAGTTACATTATAAGACCATTCCAATTAAATTTGGAATAAAATTTTGTTTTAAATCTTTTGTGGTTGGAGCCCCCCTTTACCTAAGTTTCGAGACAAAGACCATTCCAATTAAATTTGGTAATTTTTTTTTGTCAAAGTGGTATAGCTCAAGTGGTTGGAGCCCCACTACCTAAGTCGAAAAGTCCCGGGTTCGAGACACCCAAGTTACATTATAAGACCATTCCAATTAAATTTGGAATAAAATTTTTGTCAAAGTGGTATAGCTCAAGTGGTTGGAGCCCCACTACCTAGGCCGAAAAGGTCCCGGGTTCGAGACACCCAAGTTACATTATAAGACCATTCCAATTAAATTTGGAATAAAATTTTGTCAAAGTGGTATAGCTCAAGTGGTTGGAGCCCCACTACCTAAAGCCGAAAAAAGGTCCCGGGTTCGAGACACCCAAGTTACATTATAAGACCATTCCAATTAAATTTGGAATAAAATTTTTTCAAAGTGGTATAGCTCAAGTGGTTGGAGCCCCACTACCTAAAGCCGAAAGGTCCCGGGTTCGAGACACCCAAGTTACATTATAAGACCATTCCAATTAAATTTGGAATAAAATTTTTAGTCAAAGTGGTATAGCTCAAGTGGTTGGAGCCCCACTACCTAAGCCGAAAAAGGTCCCGGGTTCGAGACACCCAAGTTACATTATAAGACCATTCCAATTAAATTTGGAATAAAATTTTTTTCAAAGTGGTATAGCTCAAGTGGTTGGAGCCCCACTACCTAAAGGCGAAAGGTCCCGGGTTTGAGACACCCAAGTTACATTATAAGACCATTCCAATTAAATTTGGAATAAAATTTTAAAGTCAAATTGGTATAGCTCAATTGGTTGGAGACCCACTACCTAGTTCGAAAAGGTCCTTTGGTTCGAGACACCCAAGTTACATTATAAGACCATTCCATTAAATTTGGAATAAAATTTTAAAGTCAAAGTGGTATAGCTCAAGTGGTTGGAGCCCCACTACCTAGGGAAAAAGGTCCTAGGTTCGAGACACCCAAGTTACATTATAAGACCATTCCAATTAAATTTGGAATAAAATTTTAGTCAAAGTGTGGTATAGCTCAAGTGGTTGGAGCCCCACTACCTAAAGAAAAGGTCGAAAGGGTCTTGGGGTTCGAGACACCCAATTTACATTATAAGACCATTCCAATTAAATTTGAAATAAAATTTTGTCAAAGTTTAATAACTCTAGTGGTTGGAGCCCTACTATCTAGGCTGAAAGGTCCAGGGTTCGAGACACCCAAGTTACATTATAAGACCATTCCAATTAAATTTGGAATAAAATTTTTTGTCAAAAGTGGTATATCTCAAGTGGTTGGAGCCCCACTACCTAGGGCCGAAAAGTCCTTTGTTCGAGACACCCAAGTTACATTATAAGACCATTCCAATTAAATTTTGAAATAAAATTTGAACAAAGTGGTATAGCTCAAGTGGTTGAGAGCCCCACCATCTAGTTTTAAAGGTCCTGGGTTCGAGACACCCAGTTACATTATAAGACCATTCCAAATTAAATTGAAAATAAAATTTTGTCAAAGTTTTATAGCTCAAGTGGTTGGAGCCCACTACTACCTAGTTGGAGAACCCACTACAAAGGTCCCTATGTTCGAGAAACCCAAGTTACATTATAAGACCATTCCAATTAAATTTGGAATAAAATTTTTGTCAAAGTGGTATAGCTCAAGTGGTTGGAGCCCCACTACCTAGGCCGAAAGGTCCTGGGTTCGAGACACCCAAGTTACATTATAAGACCATTCCAATTAAATTTGGAATAAAATTTTTTGTCAAAGTGGTATAGCTCAAGTGGTTGGAGCCCCACTACCTAGTTCCGAAAGGTCCTGGGTTCGAGACACCCAAGTTACATTATAAGACCATTCCAATTAAATTTGGAATAAAATTTTAGTCAAAGTGGTATAGCTCAAGTGGTTGGAGCCCCACTACCTAGTTCGAAAGGTCCTGGGTTCGAGACACCCAATTATACATTATAAGACCATTCCAATTAAATTTGGAATAAAATTTTTAGTCAAAGTGGTATAGCTCAAGTGGTTGGAGCCCCACTACCTAGGCCGAAAGGTCCTTGGTTCGAGACACCCAAGTTACATTATAAGACCATTCCAATTAAATTTGGAATAAAATTTTTTGTCAAAGTGGTATAGCTCAAGTGGTTGGAGCCCCACTACCTAAAGGCCGAAAGGTCCCGGGTTCGAGACACCCAAAGTTACATTATAAGACCATTCCAATTAAATTTGGAATAAAATTTTGTCAAAGTGGTATAGCTCAAGTGGTTTGGAGCCCCACTACCTAGTTCGAAAAGGTCCCGGGTTCGAGACACCCAAGTTACATTATAAGACCATTCCAATTAAATTTGGAATAAAATTTTTTCAAAGTGGTATAGCTCAAGTGGTTGGAGCCCCACTACCTAAAGCCGAAAGGTCCCGGGTTCGAGACACCCCAAGTTACATTATAAGACTATTCCAATTAAATTTGGAATAAAATTTTAGTCAAAAGTGGTATAGCTCAAGTGGTTGGAGCCCCACTACCTGGGCCGAAAAGGTCCTTTGTTTCGAGACACCCAAGTTACATTATAAGACCATTCCAATTAAATTTGGAATAAAATTTTTCAAAAAGTGGTATAGCTCAAGTGGTTGGAGCCCCACTACCTAGGCCGAAAAGTCCTTTGTTCGAGACACCCAAGTTACATTATAAGACCATTCCAATTAAATTTGGAATAAAATTTTTGTCAAAGTGGTATAGCTCAAGTGGTTGGAGCCCCACTATCTAGGCCGAAAAAGGTCCTTTGGTTCGAGACACCCAAGTTATATTATAAGACCATTCCAATTAAATTTGGAAATTTTTTTAAAAGTCAAAGTGGTATAGCTCAAGTGGTTGGAGCCCCACTACCTAGGCCGAAAAAAGGGTCCTTTGGTTCGAGACACCCAAGTTACATTATAAGACCATTCCAATTAAATTTGGAATAAAATTTTTAGTCAAAGTGGTATAGCTCAAGTGGTTGGAGCCCCCACTACCTAGGCCGAAAAAGGTCCTCGGTTCGAGACACCCAAGTTACATTATAAGACCATTCCAATTAAATTTGGAATAAAATTTTGTTATAAGACCAGTGGTATAGCTCAAATTTTTGTCAAAAGTGGAGCCCCACTTGGAGCCCCACTATTCCGAAAAAAAGGTCCGGGTTCGAGACACCCAAGTTACATTATAAGACCATTCCAATTAAATTTGGAATAAAATTTTTAAAGTCAAAGTGGTATAGCTCAAGTGGTTGGAGCCCCACTACCTAGGCCGAAAAGGTCCCGGGTTCGAGACACCCAAGTTACATTATAAGACCATTCCAATTAAATTTGGAATAAAATTTTTTGTCAAATTGGTATAACTCAAGTGGTTGGAGCCCCACTACCTAGGGCGAAAAGGTCCCGGGTTCGAGACACCCAAGTTACATTATAAGACCATTCCAATTAAATTTGGAATAAAATTTTTTCAAAGTGGTATAGCTCAAGTGGTTGGAGCCCCACTACCTGGGCGAAGGTCCCCCGGGTTCGAGACACCCAAGTTACATTATAAGACCATTCCAATTAAATTTGGAATAAAATTTTTGTCAAAGTGGTATAGCTCAAAGTGGTTGGGAGCCCCACTACCTAGGGTTCTAAAGGTCCGGGTTCGAGACACCCAAGTTACATTATAAGACCATTCCAATTAAATTTGGAATAAAATTTTTGTCAAAGTGGTATAGCTCAAGTGGTTGGAGCCCCACTACCTAGTTCGAAAAGGTCCCGGGTTCGAGACACCCAAGTTACATTATAAGACCATTCCAATTAAATTTGGAATAAAATTTTTCAAAGTGGTATAGCTCAAGTGGTTGGAGCCCCACTACCTAGGCCGAAAAGGTCCCGGGTTCGAGACACCCAAGTTACATTATAAGACCATTCCAATTAAATTTGGAATAAAATTTTGTCAAAGTGGTATATAGCTCAAGTGGTTGGAGCCCCACTACCTAGGCCGAAAGTCCCGGGTTCGAGACACCCAAGTTACATTATAAGACCATTCCAATTAAATTTGGAATAAAATTTTTTTGTCAAAAATTGGTATAGCTCAAGTGGTTGGAGCCCCACTACCTAGGCCGAAAAGGTCCTTTTGTTCGAGACACCCAAGTTACATTATAAGACCATTCCAATTAAATTTGGAATAAAATTTTAATTTTTTTTTTGTCAAAGTGGTATAGCTCAAGTGGTTGGAGCCCCACTACCTAGGCCGAAAGGTCCTGGGTTCGAGACACCCAAGTTACATTATAAGACCATTCCAATTAAATTTGGAATAAATTTTTAAATGTCAAAGTGGTATAGCTCAAGTGGTTGGAGCCCCACTACCTAGGCCGAAAAGGTCCGGGTTCGAGACACCCAAGTTACATTATAAGACCATTCCAATTAAATTTGGAATAAAATTTTAAGTCAAAAGTGGTATAGCTCAAGTGGTTGGAGCCCCACTACCTAGGCCGAAAAGGTCCTTTGTTCGAGACACCCAAGTTACATTATAAGACCATTCCAATTAAATTTGGAATAAAATTTTAAAGTCAAAGTGGTATAGCTCAAGTGGTTGGAGCCCCACTACCTAGGCCCGAAAGGTCCCCTGGGTTCGAGACACCCAAGTTACATTATAAGACCATTCCAATTAAATTTGGAATAAAATTTTGTCAAAGTGGTATAGCTCAAGTGGTTGGAGCCCCACTATCTAGGCCGAAAGGTCCTGGGTTCGAGACACCAAGTTACATTATAAGACCATTCCAAATTTAATTGAAAAATATTTTAAAAGTCAAAGTTGTATAGCTCAAGTGGTTGGAGCCCCACTACCTAGGCCAAAAGGTCCTTGGTTCGAGACACCCAAGTTACATTATAAGACCATTCCAATTAAATTTGGAATAAAATTTTAGTCAAAGTGGTATAGCTCAAGTGGTTTGGAGCCCCACTACCTAGGCCGAAAAGGTCCTGGGTTCGAGACACCCAAGTTACATTATAAGACCATTCCAATTAAATTAGGAATAAAATTTAAAGTCAAAGTGGTATAGCTCAAGTTGTTGGAGCCCCACTACCTAAAGCCGAAAGGTCCCGGGTTAGAGACACCCAAGTTACATTATAAGACCATTCCAATTAAATTTGGAATAAAATTTTGTCAAAGTGGTATAGCTCAAGTGGTTGGAGCCCCACTACCTAAAGTCGAAAAGGTCCCGGGTTAGAGACACCCAAGTTACATTATAAGACCATTCCAATTAAATTTGGAATAAAATTTTAAAGTCAAAGTGGTATAGCTCAAGTGGTTGGAGCCCCACTACCTAAGGCGAAAAGGTCCCGGGTTCAGACACCCAAGTTACATTATAAGACCATTCCAATTAAATTTGGAATAAAATTTTTTGAAGTCAAAGTGGTATAGCTCAAGTGGTTGGAGCCCCACTACCTAGGCCGAAAAGGTCCCGGGTTTGAGACACCCAAAGTTACATTATAAGACCATTCCAATTAAATTTGGAATAAAATTTTTTGTCAAATTGGTATAGCTCAATTGGTTTGGAGCCCCACTACCTAGTTTGAAAGGTCCTGGGTTTGAGACACCCAAAGTTACATTATAAGACCATTCCAATTAAATTTGGAATAAAATTTTAGTCAAAGTGGTATATTCTCAAGTGGTTGGAGCCCCACTACCTAGGCCGAAAGGTCCCGGGTTAATACACCCAAGTTACATTATAAAGACCATTCCAATTAAATTTGGAATAAAATTTTGTCAAAAAGTGGTATAGCTCAAGTGGTTGGAGCCCCACTACCTAGGTATTTAAAGGTCCTGGGTTCGAGACACCCAAGTTACATTATAAGACCATTCCAATTAAATTTGGAATAAAATTTTTAAAGTCAAAGTGGTATAGCTCAAGTGGTTGGAGCCCCCACTACCTAGGCCGAAAAAGTTCCTTTGTTCGAGACACCCAAGTTACATTATAAGACCATTCCAATTAAATTTGGAATAAAATTTTTTGTCAAAGTGGTATAGCTCAAGTGGTTGGAGCCCCACTACTACCTAGGCCGAAGGTCCCGGGTTCGAGACACCCAAGTTACATTATAAGACCATTCCAATTAAATTTGGAATAAAATTTTAAAACCATTCCAATTGGTTGGAGTAGAAATAAAATTTTTTTGACACAAAGTTACATTATAAGACCATTCAATTGGTTTGGAATAAAATTTTTTCAAAGTGGTATAGGTCGAAAAGGTCCCCTACCCTTCGAGACCCCAAGTTACATTATAATAAGACCATTCCAATTAAATTTGGAATAAAATTTTTGTCAAAGTGGTATAGCTCAAGTGGTTGGAGCCCCACTACCTAGGCGAAAGGTCCCGGGTTTCGAGACACCCAAGTTACATTATAAGACCATTCCAATTAAATTTGGAATAATAATTTTTGTCAAAGTGGTATAGCTCAAGTGGTTGGAGCCCCACTACCTAAAGCCGAAAAGGTCCCGGGTTCGAGACACCCAAGTTACATTATAAGACCATTCCAATTAAATTTGGAATAAAATTTTGTCAAAGTGGTATAGCTCAAGTGGTTGGAGCCCCAGTACCTAGGCCGAAAGGTCCTGGGTTTGAGACACCCAAGTTACATTATAAGACCATTCCAATTAAATTTGGAATAAAATTTTAGTCAAAGTGGTATAGCTCAAGTGGTTGGAGCCCCACTACCTAGGCCGAAAGGTCCTCGGTTCGAGACACCCAAGTTACATTATAAGACCATTCCAATTAAATTTGGAATAAAATTTTGTCAAAGTGGTATAGCTCAAGTGGTTGGAGCCCCACTACCTAGGCCGAAAGGTCTGGGTTCGAGACACCCAAGTTACATTATAAGACCATTCCAATTAAATTTGGAATAAAATTTTTTCAAAAGTGGTATATAGCTCAAGTGGTTGGAGCCCCACTACCTAGGCGAAAAGGTCCTTTGTTCGAGACACCCAAGTTACATTATAAGACCATTCCAATTAAATTTGGAATAAAATTTTTTTCAAAGTGGTATAGCTCAAGTGGTTGGAGCCCCACTACCTAGGCCGAAAGGTCCTTGGTTCGAGACACCCAAGTTACATTATAAGACCATTCCAATTAAATTTGGAATAAAATTTTAAAAGTCAAAGTGGTATAGCTCAAGTGGTTGGAGCCCCACTACCTAAAGGCCGAAAAGGTCCTATGGGTTCGAGACACCCAAGTTACATTATAAGACCATTCCAATTAAATTTGGAATAAAATTTTAATTTTTGTCAAAGTGGTATAGCTCAAGTGGTTGGAGCCCCACTACCTAGGCCGAAAGGTCCTTGGGTTCGAGACACCCAAGTTACATTATAAGACCATTCCAATTAAATTTGGAATAAAATTTTAAAGTCAAAGTGGTATAGCTCAAGTGGTTGGAGCCCCACTACCTAAATACTAGGCGAAAAGGTCCTTTGTTCGAGACACCAAGTTACATTATAAGACCATTCCAATTAAATTTGGAATAAAATTTTTAAAGTCAAAGTGGTATAGCTCAAGTGGTTGGAGCCCCACTACCTAGGCGAAAAGGTCCCGGGTTCGAGACACCCAAGTTACATTATAAGACCATTCCAATTAAATTTGGAATAAAATTTTTTAGTCAAAGTGGTATAGCTCAAGTGGTTGGAGCCCCCACTACCTAAAGGCCGAAAGGTCCTTTGTTCGAGACACCCAAGTTACATTATAAGACCATTCCAATTAAATTTGGAATAAAATTTTTTTTCAAAGTGGTATAGCTCAAGTGGTTGGAGCCCCACTACCTAGTTCGAAAAGGTCCCGGGTTCGAGACACCCAAGTTACATTATAAGACCATTCCAATTAAATTTGGAATAAAATTTTTAGTCAAAGTGGTATAGCTCAAGTGGTTTGGAGCCCCACTACCTAGGCCGAAAAGGTCCCGGGTTTGAGACACCCAAGTTACATTATAAGACCATTCCAATTAAATTTGGAATAAAATTTAAAGTCAAAGTGGTATAGCTCAAGTGGTTGGAGCCCCACTACCTAGGCCGAAAGGTCCTATGTTCGAGACACCCAAGTTACATTATAAGACCATTCCAATTAAATTTGGAATAAAATTTTAGTCAAAGTGGTATTGCTCAAGTGGTTGGAGCCCCACTACCTAGGCCGAAAGGTCCTAAAGTTCACCCAAGTTCGAGACACCCAAGTTACATTATAAGACCATTCCAATTAAATTTGGAATAAAATTTTTTTCAAATTGGTATAGCTCAAGTGGTTGGAGACCCACTACCTAGTTCGAAAGGTCCTGGGTTCGAGACACCCAAGTTACATTATAAGACCATTCCAATTAAATTTGGAATAAAATTTTAGTCAAAGTGGTATGGCTCAAGTGGTTGGAGCCCCACTACCTAAAGTAGAAAGGTCCCGGGTTCGAGACACCCAAGTTACATTATAAGACCATTCCAATTAAATTTGGAATAAAATTTTGTCAAATGGTATAGCTCAAGTGGTTGGAGCCCCACTACCTAGGCCGAAAAGGTCCCGGGTTCGAGACACCCAAGTTACATTATAAGACCATTCCAATTAAATTTGGAATAAAATTTTGTCAAAGTGGTATATAGCTCAAGTGGTTGGAGCCCCACTACCTAAGGCCGAAAGGTCCTTTGTTCGAGACACCCAAGTTACATTATAAGACCATTCCAATTAAATTTGGAATAAAATTTTTAAGTCAAAGTGGTATAGCTCAAGTGGTTGGAGCCCCACTACCTAGTCGAAAAGGTCTTTTGGTTTTAGACACCCAAGTTACATTATAAGACCATTCCAATTAAATTTGGAATAAAATTTTGTCAAAAGTGGTATAGCTCAAGTGGTTGGAGCCCCACCATCTAAGGCCGAAAGGTCCTTTTGTTCGAGACACCCATTACATTATAAGACCATTCCAATTAAATTTGGAATAAAATTTTAAAAGTCAAAGTGGTATAGCTCAAGTGGTTGGAGCCCCACTACCTAGGCCGAAAGGTCCTTGGTTCGAGACACCCAAGTTACATTATAAGACCATTCCAATTAAATTTGGAATAAAATTTTAAGTCAAAGTGGTATAGCTCAAGTGGTTGGAGCCCCACTACCTAGGCGAAAAGGTCCCGGGTTCGAGACACCCAAGTTAAGACATTATAAGACCATTCCAATTAAATTTGGAATAAAATTTTTGTCAAAGTGGTATAGCTCAAGTGGTTGGAGCCCCACTACTTAAGCCGAAAGGTCCTGGGTTAGAGACACCCAAGTTACATTATAAGACAATTCCAATTAAATGTGGAATAAAATTTTTTTAGTCAAAGTGGTATAGCTCAAGTGGTTGGAGCCCCCCACCTAGGCCGAAAAGGTCCTTTGTTCGAGACACCCAAGTTACATTATAAGACCATTCCAATTAAATTTGGAATAAAATTTGTTCAAAGTCAAAGTGGTATAGCTCAAGTGGTTGGAGCCCCACTACCTAGTCCGAAAAGGTCTTGGGTTCGAGACACACCCAAGTTACATTATAAGACCATTCCAATTAAATTTGGAATAAAATTTTTGTCAAAGTGGTATAGCTCAAGTGGTTTGGAGCCCCACTACCTAAAGCCGAAAAGGTCCTTTGGTTCGAGACACCCAAGTTACATTATAAGACCATTCCAATTAAATTTGGAATAAAATTTTAAGTCAAAGTGGTATAGCTCAAGTGGTTGGAGCCCCACTACCTAGGCCGAAAGGTCCTGGGTTCGAGACACCCAAGTTACATTATAAGACCATTCCAATTAAATTTGGAATAAAATTTTGTCAAAGTGGTATAGCTCAAGTGGTTGGAGCCCCACTTCCTGGGCGAAAAGGTCCTGGTTCGAGACACCCAAGTTACATTATAAGACCATTCCAATTAAATTTGGAATAAAATTTTTAAGTCAAAGTGGTATAGCTCAAGTGGTTGGAGCCCCACTACCTAGGTCGAAAAGGTCCCGGGTTCGAGACACCCCAAGTTACATTATAAGACCATTCCAATTAAATTTGGAATAAAATTTTAGTCAAAGTGGTATAGCTCAAGTGGTTGGAGCCCCACTACCTAGGCCGAAAGGTCCTCGGTTCGAGACACCCAAGTTACATTATAAGACCATTCCAATTAAATTTGGAATAAAATTTTTAGTCAAAGTGGTATAGCTCAAGTGGTTGGAGCCCCACTACCTAGGCCGAAAAGGTCCTTTGGTTCGAGACACCCAAGTTACATTATAAGACCATTCCAATTAAATTTGGAATAAAATTTTAAAGTCAAAGTGGTATAGCTCAAGTGGTTGGAGCCCACTACCTAGGCGAAAAGGTCCTTGGGTTCGAGACACCCAAGTTACATTATAAGACCATTCCAATTAAATTTGGAATAAAATTTTGTCAAAGTGGTATAGCTCAAGTGGTTGGAGCCCCACTACCTAAGGCCGAAAAGGTCCTGGGTTCGAGACACCCAAGTTACATTATAAGACCATTCCAATTAAATTTGGAATAAAATTTTAGTCAAAGTGGTATAGCTCAAGTGGTTGGAGCCCCACTACCTAGGCCGAAAGGTCCTGGGTTCGAGACACCCAAGTTACATTATAAGACCATTCCAATTAAATTTGGAATAAAATTAAAAGTGAAATTGGTATAGCTCAAGTGGTTGGAGACCCACTACCTAGTTCGAAAGGTCCTGGGTTCGAGACACCCAAGTTACATTATAAGACCATTCCAATTAAATTTGGAATAAAATTTTAGTCAAAGTGGTATAGCTCAAGTGGTTGGAGCCCCACTACCTAGGCCGAAAAGGTCTTGGGTTCGAGACACACCAAGTTACATTATAAGACCATTCCAATTAAATTTGGAATAAAATTTTGTCAAAGTGGTATAGCTCAAGTGGTTGGAGCCCCACTACCTAGGCCGAAAGGTCCTGGGTTCGAGACACCCAAGTTACATTATAAGACCATTCCAATTAAATTTGGAATAAAATTTGTCAAAGTGGTATAGCTGAAGTGGTTGGAGCCCCACTACCTAGGCCGAAAGGTCCTTTGTTCGAGAGACTCAATTTACATTATAAGACTATTCCAATTAAATTTGGAATAAAATTTTAAGTCAAAGTGGTATAGCTCAAGTGGTTGGAGCCCCACTACCTAGTCCGAAAAGATCTGGGTTCGAGACACCCAAGTTACATTATAAGACCATTCTAATTAAATTTTGAATAAAATTTTTGTCAAAGTGGTATAGCTCAAGTGGTTGGAGCCCCACTATCTAGTATAAAAGGTCCCGGGTTTGAGACACCCAAGTTACATTATAAGACCATTCCAATTAAATTTGGAATAAAATTTTTTTGTCAAAGTGGTATAGCTCAAGTGGTTGGAGCCCCACTACCTAGGCCAAAAGGTCCTGGGTTCGAGACACCCAAGTTACATTATAAGACCATTCCAATTAAATTTGGAATAAAATTTTTAGTCAAAGTGGTATAGCTCAAGTGGTTGGAGCCCCACTACCTGGTCGAAAAAGGTCCTGGGTTCGAGACACCCAAGTTACATTATAAGACCATTCCAATTAAATTTGGAATAAAATTTTTAGTCAAAAGTGGTATAGCTCAAGTGGTTGGAGCCCCACTACCTAGGCCGAAAAGGTCCCGGGTTCGAGACACCCAAGTTACATTATAAGACCATTCCAATTAAATTTGGAATAAAATTTTGTCAAAAGTGTATAGCTCAAGTGGTTGGAGCCCCACCACCTAGGCGAAAAGGTCCTGGTTCGAGACACCCAGTTACATTATAAGACCATTCCAATTAAATTTGGAATAAAATTTTAAAAAGTCAAAGTGGTATAGCTCAAGTGGTTTGGAGCCCCACTACCTAGGCGAAAAGGTCCTTGTTCGAGACACCCAAGTTACATTATAAGACCATTCCAATTAAATTTGGAATAAAATTTTAAGTCAAAGTGGTATAGCTCAAGTGGTTGGAGCCCCACTACCTAGGCCGAAAGGTCCTGGGTTCGAGACACCCAAGTTACATTATAAGACCATTCCAATTAAATTTGGAATAAAATTTTAGTCAAAGTGGTATAGCTCAAGTGGTTGGAGCCCCACTACCTAAGGCGAAAAGGTCCCGGGTTCGAGACACCCAAGTTACATTATAAGACCATTCCAATTAAATTTGGAATAAAATTTTTTTTGTCAAAGTGGTATAGCTCAAGTGGTTGGAGCCCCACTACCTAAGTTTGAAAGGTCCTTTGGTTCGAGACACCCAAAGTTACATTATAAGACCATTCCAATTAAATTTGGAATAAAATTTTGTCAAAGTGGTATAGCTCAAGTGGTTGGAGCCCCACTACCTAAGGCCGAAAAAGGTCCTTGGGTTCGAGACACCCAAGTTACATTATAAGACCATTCCAATTAAATTTGGAATAAAATTTTTTTCCAATTTTTAATTTTTGGGTATAGCTCAAGTGGTTGGAGCCCCACTACCTAGGCGAAAAAGGTCCTTTGGGTTCGAGACACACCCAAGTTACATTATAAGACCATTCCAATTAAATTTGGAATAAAATTTAAAGTCAAAGTGGTATAGCTCAAGTGGTTGGAGCCCCACTACCTAGGCCGAAAGGTCCTGGGTTCGAGACACCCAAGTTACATTATAAGACCATTCCAATTAAATTTGGAATAAAATTTTTTAAGTCAAAGTGGTATAGCTCAAGTGGTTGGAGCCCCACTACCTAGGCCGAAAGGTCCTGGGTTCGAGACACCCAAGTTACATTATAAGACCATTCCAATTAAATTACGAATAAAATTTAAAGTCAAAGTGGTATAGCTCAAGTGGTTGAGCCCCACTGCCTAGGCCCGAAAAGGTCACGGGTTCGAGACACCCAAGTTACATTATAAGACCATTCCAATTAAATTTGGAATAAAATTTTAAGTCAAAGTGGTATAGCTCAAGTGGTTGGAGCCCCACTACCTAGGCCGAAAAGATCTTGGTTCGAGACACCCAAGTTACATTATAAGACCATTCCAATTAAATTTGGAATAAAATTTTTTCAAAAGTGGTATAGCTCAAGTGGTTGGAGCCCCACTACCTAGGCCGAAAAGGTCCTGGGTTCGAGACACCCAAGTTACATTATAAGACCATTCCAATTAAATTTGGAATAAAATTTTTAATCAAAGTGGTATAGCTCAAGTGGTTGGAGCCCCACTACCTGGGCCGAAAAAGTCCTTGTTCGAGACACCCAAATTACATTATAAGACCATTCCAAGTAAATTTGGAATAAATTTTTTTGTCAAAGTGGTATATCTCAAGTGGTTGGAGCCCCACTACCTAGGCCGAAAGGTCCTGGGTTCGAGACACCCAAGTTACATTATAAGACCATTCCAATTAAATTTGGAATAAAATTTTGTCAAAGTGGTATAGCTCAAGTGGTTGGAGCCCCACCATCTAGGGTCCTAGGTCCCGAGAGACCTGAAGTTACATTATAAGACCATTCCAATTAAATTTGGAATAAAATTTTTTTAAAGTCAAAAGTTTATAGCTCAAATGGTTGGAGCCCCACTACCTGGGTTGAAAAAGGTCCTTTGGTTCGAGACACCCAAGTTACATTATAAGACCATTCCAATTAAATTTGGAATAAAATTTTTAGTCAAAGTGGTATAGCTCAAGTGGTTGGAGCCCCACTACCTAAGGCGAAAAAAGGTCCTGGTTCGAGACACCCAAGTTACATTATAAGACCATTCCAATTAAATTTGGAATAAAATTTTGTCAAAGTGGTATAGCTCAAGTGGTTGGAGAGCCCACTACCTACTAGCCTAAAGGTCCTGGGTTCGAGACACCCAAGTTACATTATAAGACCATTCCAATTAAATTTGGAATAAAATTTTAAGTCAAAGTGGTATAGCTCAAGTGGTTTGGAGCCCCACTACCTAGGCCGAAAAGGTCCCGGGTTCGAGACACCCAAGTTACATTATAAGACCATTCCAATTAAATTTGGAATAAAATTTTAAAGTCAAAGTGGTATAGCTCAAGTGGTTGGAGCCCCACTACCCTGGGCGAAAAGGTCCCGGGTTCGAGACACCCAAGTTACATTATAAGACCATTCCAATTAAATTTGGAATAAAATTTTTTTTGTCAAAGTGGTATAGCTCAAATGGTTGGAGCCCCACTACCTAGGCCGAAAAGTCCCCGGGTTCGAGACACCCAAGTTACATTATAAGACTATTCCAATTAAATTTGGAATAAAATTTTAAGTCAAAGTGGTATAGCTCAAGTGGTTGGAGCCCCACTACCTAGTCCGAAAGTTCCTGGGTTCGAGACACTCAAGTTACATTATAAGACCATTCCAATTAAATTTGGAATAAAATTTTGTCAAAGTGGTATAGCTCAAGTGGTTGGAGCCCCACTACCTAGGTCGAAAGGTCCTGGGTTCGAGACACCCAAGTTACATTATAAGACCATTCCAATTAAATTTGGAATAAAATTTTGTCAAAAGTGGTATATAGCTCAAGTGGTTGGAGCCCCACTACCTAGGCGAAAAGGTCCTGTGTTCGAGACACCCAAGTTCTATTATAATATCATTCTAATTAAATTTGGAATAAAAAATTTTCAAAGTGGTATAGCTCAAGTGGTTGGAGCCCAACTACCTAGGCCGAAAGGTCCTTTGTTCGAGAGACTCAAGTTACATTATAAGACTATTCCAATTAAATTTGGAATAAAATTTTTGACCTCATTCAAAGGTCTCTGGGTTCGAATTTGGAATTTAATTATAAAAATTTTTTTTTGTCAAAGTGGTATAGCTCAAGTGGTTGGAGCCCCACTACCTAGGTCGAAAGGTCCTGGGTTCGAGACACCCAAGTTACATTATAAGACCATTCCAATTAAATTTGGAATAAAATTTTGTCAAAGTGGTATAGCTCAAGTGGTTGGAGCCCCACTACCTAGGCCGAAAGGTCCTGGGTTCGAGACACCCAAATTATATTATAAAATCATTCCAAGTAAATTTGGAATAAAATTTTTCAAAAGTCAAAGTGGTATAGCTCAAGTGGTTGGAGCCCCACTACCTTTTAGGCCGAAAAGTCCCGTTCGAGACACCCAAGTTACATTATAAGACCATTCCAATTAAATTTGGAATAAAATTTTTTAGTCAAAGTGGTATAGCTCAAGTGGTTGGAGCCCCACTACCTGGGCCGAAAGGTCCCGGTTCGAGACACCCAAGTTACATTATAAGACCATTCCAATTAAATTTGGAATAAAATTTTTTTTCAAAAGTGGTATAGCTCAAGTGGTTGGAGCCCCACTACCTAAAGCCGAAAGGTCCTGGGTTCGAGACACCCAAGTTACATTATAAGACCATTCCAATTAAATTTGGAATAAAATTTTGTCAAAGTGGTATAGCTCAAGTGGTTGGAGCCCCACTACCTAGGCCGAAAAGGTCTTGGGTTCGAGACACCCAAGTTACATTATAAGACCATTCCAATTAAATTTGGAATAAAATTTTGTCAAAGTGGTATAAGCTCAAGTGGTTGGAGCCCACCACTACCTAGGCCGAAAAGGTCCTGGTTCGAGACACCCAAGTTACATTATAAGACCATTCCAATTAAATTTGGAATAAAATTTTAGTCAAAGTGGTATAGCTCAAGTGGTTGGAGCCCCACTACCTAGGCCGAAAAGGTCCTTGGGTTCGAGACACCCAAGATTACATTATAAGACCATTCCAATTAAATTTGGAATAAAATTTTTTCAAAAGTGGTATAGCTCAAGTGGTTGGAGCCCCACTACCTAGGCCGAAAGGTCCCGGGTTTCGAGACACCCAAAGTTACATTATAAGACCATTCCAATTAAATTTGGAATAAAATTTTTAGTCAAAAGTGGTATAGCTCAAGTGGTTGGAGCCCCACTACCTACCTAAAGGTCGAAAGGTCCTGGGTTCGAGACACCCAAGTTACATTATAAGACCATTCCAATTAAATTTGGAATAAAATTTTTTGTCAAAGTGGTATAGCTCAAGTGGTTGGAGCCCCACTACCTAGGCCGAAAAGGTCCCGGGTTCGAGACACCCAAGTTACATTATAAGACCATTCCAATTAAATTTGGAATAAAATTTTTTGTCAAAGTGGTATAGCTCAAGTGGTTGGAGCCCCACTACCTAGGCCGAAAGGTCCTGGGTTCGAGACACCCAAGTTACATTATAAGACCATTCCAATTAAATTTGGAATAAAATTTTAGTCAAAGTGGTATAGCTCAAGTGGTTGGAGCCCCACTACCTAGGGCCGAAAGGTCCTTGGGTTCGAGACACCCAAGTTACATTATAAGACCATTCCAATTAAATTTGGAATAAAATTTTTTGTAGTCAAAAGTGGTATAACTCAAAAGTGGTTTGGAGCCCCCACTACCTAGGCCGAAAAAGGTCCGGGTTCGAGACACCCAAGTTACATTATAAGACCATTCCAATTAAATTTGGAATAAAATTTTGTCAAAGTGGTATAGCTCAAGTGGTTGGAGCCCCACTACCTAAAGCCGAAAAGGTCCCGGGTTCGAGACACCCAAGTTACATTATAAGACCATTCCAATTAAATTTGGAATAAAATTTTTTAAAGTCAAAGTGGTATAGCTCAAGTGGTTGGAGCCCCACTACCTAAAGTTCATCAAAAGGTCCCGGGTTCGAGACACCCAAGTTACATTATAAGACCATTCCAATTAAATTTGGAATAAAATTTTTTTTTTCAAAGTGGTATAGCTCAAGCTCAAGTGGTTGGAGCCCCACTACCTAGGCGAAAAGGTCCCGGGTTCGAGACACCCAAGTTACATTATAAGACCATTCCAATTAAATTTGGAATAAAATTTTTGTCAAAGTGGTATAGCTCAAGTGGTTGGAGCCCCCCACTACCTAGGCCGAAAGGTCCCGGGTTCGAGACACCCAAGTTACATTATAAGACCATTCCAATTAAATTTGGAATAAAATTTTTTAAGTCAAAGTGGTATAGCTCAAAGTGGTTGGAGCCCCACTACCTACCTAGGCGAAAAAGGTCCTTGTTCGAGACACCCAAGTTACATTATAAGACCATTCCAATTAAATTTGGAATAAAATTTTAGTCAAAGTGGTATAGCTCAAGTGGTTGGAGCCCCACTACCTAGGCCGAAAGGTCTCTGGGTTCGAGACACCCAAGTTACATTATAAGACCATTCCAATTAAATTTGGAATAAAATTTTTAAAAAAAGTGGTATAGCTCAAGTGGTTGGAGCCCCCACTACCTAAAGCCGAAAGGTCCCGGGTTCGAGACACCCAAGTTACATTATAAGACCATTCCAATTAAATTTGGAATAAAATTTTAAGTCAAAGTGGTATAGCTCAAGTGGTTGGAGCCCCACTACCTAGGCGAAAGGTCCCGGGTTCGAGACACCCAAGTTACATTATAAGACCATTCCAATTAAATTTGGAATAAAATTTTTGTCAAAGTGGTATAGCTCAAAGTGGTTGGAGCCCCAACCTAGGCCGAAAAGGTCTTTTGGTTCGAGACACCCAAGTTACATTATAAGACCATTCCAATTAAATTTGGAATAAAATTTTTAAGTCAAAGTGGTATAGCTCAAGTGGTTGGAGCCCCACTACCTGGGCCGAAAGGTCCTGGGTTCGAGACACCCAAGTTACATTATAAGACCATTCCAATTAAATTTGGAATAAAATTTTTTTGGTATAGAGGTTGGAGTCCACTAAAAGTCACGGGTATAGCTAATTTTTTGTCAAAATTTTTATAGATCCCCACCCCAAGTACCTAGGTCCCAAGGTCCCTGGGTTCGAGACACCCAAGTTACATTATAAGACCATTCCAATTAAATTTGGAATAAAATTTTTTCAAAGTGGTATAGCTCAAGTGGTTGGAGCCCCACTACCTAGGCCGAAAGGTCCTGGGTTCGAGACACCCAAGTTACATTATAAGACCATTCCAATTAAATTTGGAATAAAATTTTAGTCAAAGTGGTATAGCTCAAGTTGTTGGAGCCCCACTACCTAGGCCGAAAGGTCCTGGGTTCGAGACACCCAAGTTACATTATAAGACCATTCCAATTAAATTTGGAATAAAATTTTTGTCAAAGTGGTATAGCTCAAGTGGTTGGAGCCCCACTACCTAGGGCCGAAAAGGTCCTTTGTTTCGAGACACCCAAGTTACATTATAAGACCATTCCAATTAAATTTGGAATAAAATTTTTTCAAAGTGGTATATCTCAAGTGGTTGGAGTCCCACTACCAAGGCCGAAAAGGTCCAGTGTTCGAGACACCCAAATTACATTATAAGACCATTCCAATTAAATTTGGAATAAAATTTTGTCAAAGTGGTATAGCTCAAATGGTTTTTTGTCAAAGGAGCCCCACTACCTAGGCGAAAAAGGTCCTGGGTTCGAGACACCCAAGTTACATTATAAGACCATTCCAATTAAATTTGGAATAAAATTTTGTCAAAGTGGTATAGCTCAAGTGGTTGGAGCCCCACTACCTAGGCCGAAAGGTCCTGGGTTCGAGACACCCAAGTTACATTATAAGACCATTCCAATTAAATTTGGAATAAAATTTTTGTCAAAGTGGTATAGCTCAAGTGGTTGGAGCCCCACTACCTAGGCCGAAAGGTCCTTTGTTCGAGACACCCCAGTTACATTATAAGACCATTCCAATTAAATTTGGAATAAAATTTTGTCAAAGTGGTATAGCTCAAGTGGTTGGAGCCCCACTACCTAGGCCGAAAGGTCCTGGGTTCGAGACACCCAAGTTACATTATAAGACCATTCCAATTAAATTTGGAATAAAATTTAAAGTCAAAGTGGTATAGCTCAAGTGGTTGGAGCCCCACTACCTACCTAGGAAAAGGTCCCGGGTTCGAGACACCCAAGTTACATTATAAGACCATTCCAATTAAATTTGGAATAAAATTTTAAGTCAAAGTGGTATAGCTCAAGTGGTTTTTTAGCCCCACTACCTAGGCCGAAAAGGTCCTTGGGTTCGAGACACCCAAGTTACATTATAAGACCATTCCAATTAAATTTGGAATAAAATTTTTTAAAAAGTCAAAGTGGTATAGCTCAAGTGGTTGGAGCCCCCACTACCTAGGCCGAAAGGTCCTTTGGTTCGAGACACACCAAGTTTACATTATAAGACCATTCAAATTAAATTTGGAATAAATTTTTGTCAAAGTGGTATAGCTCAAGTGGTTGGAGCCCCACTACCTAGGCCGAAAGGTCCTGGGTTCGAGACACCCAAGTTACATTATAAGACCATTCCAATTAAATTTGGAATAAAATTTTTTAGTCAAAGTGGTATAACTCAAGTGGTTGGAGCCCCACTACCTTTTTGTCAAAAAGGTCCTGGGTTAGATCAAGTTACATTATAAGACCATTCCAATTAAATTTGGAATAAAATTTTTTTCAAAGGTCTCAGGGTTCGAGACACCCAAGTTACATTATAAGACCATTCCAATCAAAATTTGGAATAAAATTTCTCAAAGTGGTATAGCTCAAGTGGTTGGAGCCCCACTATCTAGGCCGAAAGGTCTTTGGTTCGAGACACCCAAGTTACATTATAAGACCATTCCAATTAAATTTGGAATAAAATTTAGTGAAAGTGGTATAGCTCAAGTGGTTGGAGCCCCACTACCTAGGCGAAAAGGTCCCGGGTTCGAGACACCCAAGTTACATTATAAGACCATTCCAATTAAATTTGGAATAAAATTTTTGTCAAAAGTGGTATAGCTCAAGTGGTTGGAGCCCCACTACCTAGGCCGAAAAGTCCTGGGTTCGAGACACCCAAGTTACATTATAAGACCATTCCAATTAAATTTGGAATAAAATTTTGTCAAAGTGGTATAGCTCAAGTGGTTGGAGCCCCACTACCTAGGCCGAAAGGTCCTGGGTTCGAGACACCCAAGTTACATTATAAGACCATTCCAATTAAATTTGGAATAAAATTTTAAGTCAAAGTGGTATAGCTCAAGTGGTTGGAGCCCCACTACCTAAGGCCGAAAAGGTCCGGGTTCGAGACACCCAAGTTACATTATAAGACCATTCCAATTAAATTTGGAATAAAATTTTGTCAAAAGTTGGTATAGCTCAAGTGGTTTTGGAGCCCCACTACCTAGGCCGAAAGGTCCTGGGTTTGAGACACCCAAGTTACATTATAAGACCATTCCAATTAAATTTGGAATAAAATTTTTGTCAAAGTGGTATAGCTCAAGTGTTTGGAGCCCCACTACCTAGGCCGAAAAGGTCCTGGGTTCGAGACACCCAAGTTACATTATAAGACCATTCCAATTAAATTTGGAATAAAATTTTAAAGTCAAAGTGGTATAGCTCAAGTGGTTGGAGCCCCACTACCTAGGCCGAAAGGTCCTGGGTTCGAGACACCCAAGTTACATTATAAGACCATTCCAATTAAATTTGGAATAAAATTTTGTCAAAAGTGGTATAGCTCAAGTGGTTGGAGCCCCACTACCTAGGCCGAAAAGGTCCTTGGTTCGAGACACCCAAGTTACATTATAAGACCATTCCAATTAAATTTGGAATAAAATTTTAGTCAAAGTGGTATAGCTCAAGTGGTTGGAGCCCCACTACCTAGGCCGAAAGGTCCTTTGTTCGAGACACCCAAGTTACATTATAAGACCATTCCAATTAAATTTGGAATAAAATTTTTTCAAAAGTGGTATCTTTCAAGTGGTTGGAGTCCCAAGTATTCGAGACACCCAAGTTACATTATAAGACCATTCCAATTTTTTTTTAAGTCAAAGTGGTATAGCTCAAGTGGTTTGGAGCCCACTACCTAGGGTATAGATCGAAAAGGTCCCGGGTTCGAGACACCCAAGTTACATTATAAGACCATTCCAATTAAATTTGGAATAAAATTTTTGTCAAAGTGGTATAGCTCAAGTGGTTGGAGCCCCACTACCTAGGCGAAAAGGTCCCGGGTTCGAGACACCCAAGTTACATTATAAGACCATTCCAATTAAATTTGGAATAAAATTTTTGTCAAAGTGGTATAGCTCAAGTGGTTGGAGCCCCACTACCTAGGTCGAAAAAAGGTCTTGGGTTCGAGACACCCAAGTTACATTATAAGACCATTCCAATTAAATTTGGAATAAAATTTTTGTCAAAGTGGTATAGCTCAAGTGGTTGGAGCCCCACTACCTAGGCGAAAAAGGTCCCGGGTTCGAGACACCCAAGTTACATTATAAGACCATTCCAATTGAATTTGGAATAAAATTTTGTCAAAGTGGTATAGCTCAAGTGGTTGGAGCCCCACTACCTAGGCCGAAAGGTCCTTTGTTCGAGAAACTCAAGTTACATTATAAGACCATTCCAATTAAATTTGGAATAAAATTTTTTAAGTCAAAGTGGTATAGCTCAAGTGGTTGGAGCCCCACTACCTGGCGAAAAAGGTCCCAGGTTCGAGACACCCAAGTTACATTATAAGACCATTCCAATTAAATTTGGAATAAAATTTTTGTCAAAGTGGTATAGCTCAAGTGGTTGGAGCCCACTACCTAGGCCAGTGAAAAGGTCCGGGTTTCGAGACACCCAAGTTACATTATAAGACCATTCCAATTAAATTTGGAATAAAATTTTTAGTCAAAAAGTATATAGCTCAAGTGGTTGGAGCCCCACTACCTAGGCGAAAAAGGTCCTGGTTCGAGACACCCAAGTTACATTATAAGACCATTCCAATTAAATTTGGAATAAAATTTTTTTTCAAAGTGGTATAGCTCAAGTGGTTGGAGCCCCCACTACCTAGGCGAAAAAGGTCCCGGGTTCGAGACACCCAAGTTACATTATAAGACCATTCCAATTAAATTTGGAATAAAATTTTAAAAAGAAGTGGTATAGCTCAAGTGGTTGGAGCCCCACTACCTAGGGCCGAAAAGGTCCCGGTTCGAGACACCCAAGTTACATTATAAGACCATTCCAATTAAATTTGGAATAAAATTTTAAAGTCAAAGTGGTATAGCTCAAGTGGTTGGAGTCCCCACTACCTAGGCCGAAAAGGTCCCGGGTTCGAGACACCCAAGTTACATTATAAGAGACCATTCCAATTAAATTTGGAATAAAATTTTGTCAAAGTGGTATAGCTCAAGTGGTTGGAGCCCCACTACCCTGGGCCGAAAGGTCCCGGGTTCGAGACACCCAAGTTACATTATAAGACCATTCCAATTAAATTTGGAATAAAATTTTTAAAGTCAAAGTGGTATAGCTCAAGTGGTTGGAGCCCCACTACCTAGGCCGAAAAGGTCCCGGTTCGAGACACCCAAAGTTACATTATAAGACCATTCCAATTAAATTTGGAATAAAATTTTAAAGTCAAAGTGGTATAGCTCAAGTGGTTGGAGCCCCACTACCTAGGCCGAAAAAGGTCCCGGGTTCGAGACACCCAAGTTACATTATAAGACCATTCCAATTAAATTTGGAATAAAATTTTTGTCAAAGTGGTATAGCTCAAGTGGTTGGAGCCCACTACCTAAAGCCGAAAAGGTCCCGGGTTCGAGACACCCAAGTTACATTATAAGACCATTCCAATTAAATTTGGAATAAAATTTTTGTCAAAGTGGTATAGCTCAAGTGGTTGGAGCCCCACTACCTAGGCCCGAAGGTCCCGGGTTCGAGACACCCAAGTTACATTATAAGACCATTCCAATTAAATTTGGAATAAAATTTTAGTCAAAGTGGTATAGCTCAATTGGTTGGAGCCCCACTACCTAGGCCGAAAGGTCCTGGGTTCGAGACACCCAAGTTACATTATAAGACCATTCCAATTAAATTTGGAATAAAATTTTTAGTCAAAGTGGTATAGTCAAAGTGGTTGGAGCCCCACTACCTAAGTGGTTCTGGGTTCGAGACACCCCACATTATAATACCATTCCAATTAAATTTGGAATAAAATTTTTGTCAAAGTGGTATAGCTCAAATGGTTGGAGACCCCCTACCCAAAAAGGTCCACGGGTTATAAGACCATTCCATTAAATTTTCCAATAAAATTTTTTAAAATTTTGTCAAAGTGGTATAGCTCAAAGTGGTTGGAGCCCCACTACCTAGGCCGAAAAGGTCCCGGGTTTCGAGACACCCAAGTTACATTATAAGACCATTCCAATTAAATTTGGAATAAAATTTTTGTCAAAGTGGTATAGCTCAAGTGGTTGGAGCCCCACTACCTAAAAGTAAAAGGTCATGGGTTCGAGACACCCAAGTTACATTATAAGACCATTCCAATTAAATTTGGAATAAAATTTTTTTGTCAAAGTGGTATAGCTCAAGTGGTTGGAGCCCCACTACCTGGGCGAAAAGGTCCTGGGTTCGAGACACCCAAGTTACATTATAAGACCATTCCAATTAAATTTGGAATAAAATTTTGTCAAAGTGGTATAGCTCAAGTGGTTGGAGCCCCACTACCTAGGCCGAAAGGTCCTGGGTTCGAGACACCCAAGTTACATTATAAGACCATTCCAATTAAATTTGGAATAAAATTTTTAGTCAAAGTGGTATAGCTCAAGTGGTTGGAGCCCCCACTACCTGGCCGAAAAGGTCCCGGGTTCGAGACACCCAAGTTACATTATAAGACCATTCCAATTAAATTTGGAATAAAATTTTTAGTCAAAGTGGTATAGCTCAAGTGGTTGGAGCCCCACTACCTAGGCCGAAAAGGTCCTTTGTTCGAGACACCCAAGTTACATTATAAGACCATTCCAATTAAATTTGGAATAAAATTTTTAGTAAAAGTGGTATAGCTCAAGTGGTTGGAGCCCCACTACCTGGGCGAAAAAGGTCCCGGGTTTCGAGACACCCAAGTTACATTATAAGACCATTCCAATTAAATTTGGAATAAAATTTTTTTGGTATGAACTAGAATTTGGAGCCCCAAAATCGCGAAGGTCCCGGGTTCGAAAATTTGGTAAAGACCATTTTTTTTGTCAAAAAAATTTTGTATAGCCTCAAGTGGTTGGAGCCCCCACTACCTAGGTTGAAAGGTCCTGGGTTCGAGACACCCAAGTTACATTATAAGACCATTCCAATTAAATTTGGAATAAAATTTTGTCAAAGTGGTATAACTCAAGTGGTTTGGAGTCCCACTACCTAAAGCCGAAAGGTCCCGGGTTCGAGACACCCAAGTTACATTACAAGACCATTCCAATTAAATTTGGAATAATTTTTTGTCAAAGTGTTATAGCTCAAGTGGTTGGAGCCCCACTACCTAGTCCGAAAGGTCTTGGATACGAGACACCCAAGTTACATTATAAGACCATTCCAATTAAATTTGGAATAAAATTTTTAAAGTCAAAGTGGTATAGCTCAAGTGGTTGGAGCCCCACCACCTAGGCCCGAAAAGGTCCCGGGTTCGAGACACCCAAGTTACATTATAAGACCATTCCAATTAAATTTGGAATAAAATTTTAGTCAAAGTGGTATAGCTCAAATGGTTGGAGCCCCACTACCTAGGCCGAAAAGGTCCCGGTTCGAGACACCCAAGTTACATTATAAGACCATTCCAATTAAATTTGGAATAAAATTTTGTCAAAGTGGTATAGCTCAAGTGGTTGGAGCCCCACTACCTAGGCCGAAAAGGTCCTGGGTTCGAGACACCCAAGTTACATTATAAGACCATTCCAATTAAATTTGGAATAAAATTTTGTCAAAGTGGTATAGCTCAAGTGGTTGGAGCCCCACTACCTAGGCCGAAAGGTCCTGGGTTCGAGACACCCAAGTTACATTATAAGACCATTCCAATTAAATTTGGAATAAAATTTTGTCAAAATGGTATAGCTCAAGTGGTTGGAGCCCCACTACCTAGGCCGAAAAGGTCCTGGGTTCGAGACACCCAAGTTACATTATAAGACCATTCCAATTAAATTTGGAATAAAATTTTGTCAAAGTGGTATAGCTCAAGTGGTTGGAGCCCCACTACTAAAGTCCTTTTGAAAAGGTCCCGGGTTCGAGACACCCAAGTTACATTATAAGACCATTCGATTAAATTTGGAATAAAATTTTTAAAAATCAAAGTGGTATAGCTCAAGTGGTTGGAGCCCCACTACCTAGGGCCGAAAAGGTCCTTGGTTCGAGACACCCCAAGTTACATTATAAGACCATTCCAATTAAATTTGGAATAAAATTTTAAGTCAAAGTGGTATAGCTCAAGTGGTTGGAGCCCCACTACCTAGGCCGAAAGGTCCTGGGTTCGAGACACCCAAGTTACATTATAAGACCATTCCAATTAAATTTGGAATAAAATTTTTTTCAAAACTAGAATCAAGTCGCAGTGGTATATTTGCTTTTTTGTCAAAGTGGTATAGCCCAAGTTTGGAGCCCCACTACCTAGGCCGAAAAGGTCCTGGGTTCGAGACACCCAAGTTACATTATAAGACCATTCCAATTAAATTTGGAATAAAATTTTTTAAGTCAAGTGGTATAGCTCAAGTGGTTGGAGCCCACTACCTAGGCGAAAGGTCCTTTGTTCGAGACACCCAAGTTACATTATAAGACCATTCCAATTAAATTTGGAATAAAATTTTTTAGTCAAAGTGGTATAGCTCAAGTGGTTGGAGCCCCACTACCTAGGCCGAAAAAGGTCCCATTATAAGACCATTCGAGACACCCATTTTGTCAAAGTGGTATTACATTATAAGACCATTCCAATTAAATTTGGAATAAAATTTTAAATTTGGAATCAAAGTGGTATAGCTCAAAGTGGTTGGAGCCCCACTACCTAGGCCGAAAAAGGTCCCGGTTCGAGACACCCCAGTTACATTATAAGACCATTCCAATTAAATTTGGAATAAAATTTTTGTCAAAGTGGTATAGCTCAAGTGGTTGGAGCCCCACTACCTACCTGGTCGAAAAAGGTCCCGGGTTCGAGACACCCAAGTTACATTATAAGACCATTCCAATTAAATTTGGAATAAAATTTTTAAGTCAAAGTGGTATAGCTCAAGTGGTTGGAGCCCCACTACCTAGGGGCGAAAAGGTCCTGGGTTCGAGACACCCAAGTTACATTATAAGACCATTCCAATTAAATTTGGAATAAAATTTTATTTTTTGTCAAAGTGGTATAGCTCAAGTGGTTGGAGCCCCACTACCTAGGGCGAAAAGGTCCCGGGTTTGAGACACCCAAGTTACATTATAAGACCATTCCAATTAAATTTGGAATAAAATTTTTAGTCAAAGTGGTATAGCTCAAGTGGTTGGAGCCCCACTACCTAGGCCGAAAAGGTCCCGGGTTCGAGACACCCAAATTACATTATAAGACCATTCCAATTAAATTTGGAATAAAATTTTTGTCAAAGTGGTATAGCTCAAGTGGTTGGAGCCCCACTACCTAGGCGAAAAGGTCTTGGGTTCGAGACACCCAAGTTACATTATAAGACCATTCCAATTAAATTTGGAATAAAATTTTAAATCAAAGTGGTATAGCTCAAATGGTTTTAGCCCCACTACCTAGGCCGAAAAGGTCCCGGGTTCGAGACACCCAAGTTACATTATAAGACCATTCCAATTAAATTTGGAATAAAATTTTTAGTCAAAGTGGTATATAGCTCAAGTGGTTGGAGCCCCACTACCTAGGCGAAAAAGGTCCCGGGTTCGAGACACCCCAAGTTACATTATAAGACCATTCCAATTAAATTTGGAATAAAATTTTTTTGTCAAAGTGGTATAGCTCAAGTGGTTGGAGCCCCACTACCTAGGCAAAGAAAAGGTCCCGGGTTCGAGACACCCAAGTTACATTATAAGACTATTCCAATTAAATTTGGAATAAAATTTTAAGTCAAAGTGGTATAGCTCAAGTGGTTGGAGCCCCACTACCTGGGCCGAAAGGTCCTGGGTTCGAGACACCCAAGTTACATTATAAGACCATTCCAATTAAATTTGGAATAAAATTTTGTCAAAGTGGTATAGCTCAAGTGGTTGGAGCCCCACTACCTAGGCCGAAAGGTCCTGGGTTCGAGACACCCAAGTTACATTATAAGACCATTCCAATTAAATTTGGAATAAAATTTTAGTCAAAGTGGTATAGCTCAAGTGGTTGGAGCCCCACTACCTAAAGGGCCGAAAGGTCCTTTGTTTGAGACACCCAAGTTACATTATAAGACCATTCCAATTAAATTTGGAATAAAATTTTTGTCAAAGTGGTATAGCTCAAGTGGTTGGAGCCCCACTACCTGGGCGAAAAGGTCCCGGGTTCGAGACACCCAAGTTACATTATAAGACCATTCCAATTAAATTTGGAATAAAATTTTAAAGTCAAAGTGGTATAGCTCAATTGGTTTTTAGCCCCACTACCACTACCTAGCCGAAAAGGTCCTCCAGGTTCGAGACACCCAAATTACATTATAAGACCATTCCAATTAAATTTGGAATAAAATTTTGTCAAAGTGGTATAGCTCAAGTGGTTGGAGCCCACTACCTGGGGCGAAAAAGGTCCCGGGTTCGAGACACCCAAGTTACATTATAAGACCATTCCAATTAAATTTGGAATAAAATTTTTGTCAAAGTGGTATAGCTCAAGT